>OY284475.1:21642214-21964774 GCA_958336345.1 Dorcus parallelipipedus
TATTTTTGTTTTTTTTAAAAGAGCATAAAATTACCTTTACAAAAGTATAATATACTTGATACATTAATCAAAGCATTTGCACGATATAAGCTTTTCAAGATTTTTGCAATATTTCAGTAGGCTCTGACTTATTATTGAAACAATTGACGTTCTTTTACATTATCACAGTAGACTATTGTCAACGTTCAACGCATTCTTTAAATCGACTGTGAGATTTCTTAAATTATTTTCATAAGAATCAATGAAAAATATACGAAAATTATGAATGAAAAGTACGATACGTTAGAATGCTTTATAGTAGAAGGTGAAAATAAAGACGCAACTTACAATCTCTACCAGGAACGATACCCTTAAAGAAGGCAACCTTTAGGTACGTTTTCTCCCGCAATACAAATAAACAAAGCTAATACGTTGAAGAATGAAATCAACATGAAGCGCCAAATTTAATTTATTTCATTTAAATTATTCTATATTTATCTCTAAAACCATTAATAAAAAGAATTCATGTTTATACACACTTTTTGACTTACAATAACTCTTCTATGCCCCGGGACACCTGAATATCTAAAATTTGTAACATTTTTAGCAAAACCTAAAAATACATTTGAAAAAGAAAGTTAATACTGGCCCAGCTTTTTACAGTCAGCCCTGTAGTATAAAAAAATGGGTCTTCATGAAAGTAGGCAATTTATGTTACTTCATCACAACTTTGTTAAAAAAGGGACAACATAAATTTCCTAGTTTGAAAAAGTAAGATATAAGACATTCGACGAAGCTATCCAGAAATAAATATTGGCATCAATGGCATCCTCTTGCCAGACGAAATGCGTCCCCGCATACAAATAACGCAACGAACGGTATGCAATCAAATTAACAAGCCCGTCGATTCATTAAGAGATTTTATTAAAGCGGGGCGACCAACCGACCAAAGATACACACTGATATATCCCGCACCCTCGTGCAGGGGGTCGCGTAATGAATATTTGTAGTACAAGGAATGACAGTGTTCCTTACGGGTGCTCGCACTTTATTAGATTGGGAGCACATGGAATTTCATTTAGTTGGACTGACTCATCGAAGCATTTATAATAAGAAGATATTATAAAATGTATTCCCGCTTTCGCAATACAGGGTGTTACTAAACTTGAGTCATCAAATATTATTACAACATTTTTATTATTAATTATTTATTAGAGTACCACGATCTTAGTTAATAATTTTTAATTCTTTTAATTATCTGCAAAGCAGTGTTAATAGTAAAAAGATTATAAATTTACTGTAATTTTTTAACAAGACAAATACAAGCAAAACGTAGAACGTAGCTGATTACAGATAATGACGTTTATTTATTTTGGTACATTTAATTTAATTAAATATCGAGTTAAAACACTTTAAGGAAAACTTGAATAAATCACGAGTTTTATTAAAAATTGAGAAAATAGTTAGGGACAAGACAACAGGCCGTAAAATAAGGTTATGTCGAAACTGTCAAACATAAAGAAATGTAGCGCGTGTTCAATCTACGCCTTACGTCCATTGTTAATAAAAGTTTCACAACTACTTAAAATAAATTTTGCATAAATTTTTTCTAAGATTTATTTTTTTTTATTTTAGTACTGAATTTCAATAGAATTAAGGAGGAATCTCTGAAGAAACAATCAATGTAATTTCACCAGACTTTTCCATTTTCAGTTTAAATTATGTCAATTGTTTAAATTTAACAATCACTTGGTTTTAAAAATCAGAAAAAATAAAATGTCCGGTTAATAATTTTCAGATTACAATTTTTAATTCTTTATTAGATAATTGCACAAAGCTCTTGCTAAATATAACAAATAGGAAAATCAGTAATGATCATAACAACTACATCATCATCATCGATTCTATAATTTGAAATAGGTAAAGCTGTTAAACACAGATATCTTCATCAGAAACTTAACCTAGCAAATATATAACGGCAAGATTAGTATAGGCATGTATCATTTATAGCCTTCAAACATATACATTGTCAACATACAAAACTACTTACGACTACATTAACTAAGAATACAATACATGTCGAAACAGTCTTTACATCAGTTGTATACTGGCTCAGATCTTTTAGGAGCATTATTAAGTTTATTCACAATTATATACAGATTCTTCAGGCTGAAAAAAGTTTTATTCACGCTCTTCTGCAATCTTAGTAAATAAGGACATTTATACTTTTCATGGTTTAAGTCCAGAATATACCAATTTATTAACAATATTTGACTTTTGTGTACACTTACACAATATTGCTGCAAATAATATGTGTTTTATTCTTAACTTATGAAAACTTTAAAAATAGTTGCTTCCTTTTTTTTGAACTTAAGAAGTTACAATAAAGCATTTTTAAACTTAGGAAGTTACAATAAAGCAGAAGGTAAATGCATAAATATATAAATTTAATTTGAAATATTGCAAGATGTTTCGAAAAATAAGGACAAAAATCAAGGAACAAATACAGGATCTGAATAAATACTAAATTATTTTTTGTAACTTTTTATATCCATTTTGTCCTTACTTTTTAAAACATCTTCATCATCATTATGATTTTGATAAAAAGTATGTGACTTAAATGCTCTGTTAAAATTCTACAGGAATATTAATAATGTAACATTTTATATAAATTATTGTAATTTGAACCTAAAAGTGACAACATTTTTTGAAATCTTATGTTACGTAATGAACTGTATTGCTAATAAATTAATTTAAAAAAAAAAAAACTTGAAGCTAAAGTCAATTGCATAATAAAAGCATTCAAATGTGTACGTGTATCCCTTCACCTCTCCTAAATATGTATAAATATAGAGATTTTATTTATCTGTACATAATTATGATGTATATTGCAGTGTCATGTGATAGGGTGTACACAAAACATAAAAGATTTCTCAATGTTATGGCCAATAAAACTTATCACAGTTAAATTTTGGATTTTTCAAAGAGAACTGACTAGAAACATCTAATTTGTAAAAGAATTTAATCCTGTCATGTATTTATGAATCTTAAGAACTAAACCCTAATTTTAAGATACATTAAAGAAAGCGAAATTAAATCAGACTGAAAATTGAATACTTTTCACGGAAAACAAATTAAAAATAAGTACAATAAACAAAAATGTTGCACCTTTTCTTATTCTAATTCAGTTATTACAGTTTAAAAACTCGATTTTACTTTATTTCAAGAGCATTTTAAATTTAATTACTGAATGGGAATAACAACAGTAAAAAAAAACTTAAAAATAAAAACTTTAAATAACAATTAGTACACATTACAATATCATCGAGTTGTTATAAATAAAGAATTAAATAATTTACATCCTTCTCAAGGATTTCTTTTCATTTTATAAAACTAACAATAGCATTGGAAGCTGCCCTAAATTTACTTACTTAATTTCAGAATTAGCCTTTCTCATACACTTAAGTTTCTTCATAACGGTGTTTATCCTCGTTTTTCCATGAACTTACTTGGATGTGCGGTGGTGGTAGAAAACTTCGCAGAGATTGGATCAATTGAATAGTATCCATCAGAGCTACAAGTAAACAGTATTACTCCTTTCTTTAGATAACATTACAAAAATAAATAATATCAATTATCTCAGATAAGATCAAAGCTTTATGAAATCATAATCCAAGAGCCTGCAAAGTCATGAACGACAATGGGCTCTCAAAGACTCACTCGTCATTATCATCATGTTTTCGTTTCTTTTAAAATTAACAATAAAATGTAATAGTTACTTTTTTGTAAAGCTTCAGATTGTTTCCCATACGGCTTACACATAGCAGGACGGACATATGTTTTCATTCGTTGCATATTTTTCATAACCTCAGCAAATGCTCTAACGATTTTCTCCTGTCCTCCTTCAGAACTGCGTTTTTCATCAGAGTTGGTCGACAGACCTGCTGTAGCCCAAGCACCATTATGAAGCGCCAATAAATCTTTATTGGCAGATGATAGTCCCTCCAAACTATCTAAGTTTGCTCTTAAGAAGTCGCTTAATTTATGGTCCATGATTGGAAGATCGAAATGTTTCTGCGGAGCTTTTGTCATGTCTAGCTGCTGCTGCATTTGTATCTGCTGCTGTCGCTGCTTCTCTAAGTTGGCATTTAATTTATCTAGGTTTTGTTGAGCTATCACTCGACTTTGCTGCTGTATTAAAGCAGCTGTGATCTGCTGCTGACTGGGAGCAACTGACTTCGGTCTTTCTAACAACTGTTGATTTGATTTGTTATCCAAATTGTTTTGTCCGGTCAGATCTACAGGGGCTAATCCAATATGTGAATTGATCGGTGGTGGTATCGGAATAGGAAATTCAGTATTAAAATTACTATTGCGTATATCAGAGTTATTCGATTGAGATTCACTAAGAAAACTTGGAGTTGTTAAATGTTGCAACGTCTTTTGGGTCAATTCCATTTGATTTTTGTAATATCTACAAGCCGGATTCGGACAATTTTGAACTACTTCTATTATAAATTCTTTTTCCATTCCAAAATTTTCTCTGCCGATAGTATAAGATTCCATCACCTACAAAGTTAATATAAGGTTTGTATAAAAATTTTACAAATTTGAATGACTTATAAAATTTAATACGTGCATACTTACTGCTCTGACGGTAGCCTCTATACCCAAATGAAGTCCGTGAGGGCCATTCATGTGCTTCAGCATTACAGCGTTTGCAAAATGCTCAAATGGCAGTATTATTTTGCCATTTTCTCTTAAAATTAATCTTCCCTGAGAGTCTAATGTTACACGAGAGGCCATCATTCTAAAATGCATTAACATTTTTTTGGTAAATTTAAGAAATATGACTCTAAAGATTTAATTTAGTTCCTTCAAAATGGATCCAAAGCGCAGCAATGTCAGATTATACACTGAAGTGGATATAGAAAAGTAGTGACAAAAGACAAAAGTAAACACATAGAAATGAATGCATACAAATACTATTTAGATTCATTGCTACTTGTGGCTGCTATTATTTATTTATAAATTCAGTCTAATGGTAACTGGGAATGTTGCAAATTACTAGTGCAATGCTAACTATGATTAAAACTTCCACATTGAGGACAAGTTTTATTGTTTTATTGTTTATAAAGAAGTAACACTTATAGGACATATATGAGACAAAAAATTTTAAAAAACTCATGTGAGTCAATTTGCTGAAATAATTAATAACTCATAATTGTTAGACTGTTTAATAAACATCACACAAAAATTATTTTAAAATTTGTATAATAAAATAAATAAGAGAAGAGTGAGATTCTTTTCCAAAAATGTTCACGTTGCCACAATGTTATGATGCTTGAATTTAAACAAAAGTTTCCACAAAAAGTTCTAAATAGTGACTTTTCAAATATTGCTTTGATCAATAATTATGAGGAGCTAAGCAAATCTGCTTGGAATTTAAGTCAACACATGGAGGAGGTTTGTTTAGTTGAATTAATTGAATGATCTCTGCCTGCCTAATTCATCTAAAAGCACATCCAGAACATACGCTCAAAGTATTTCACAGATAGTTTAGCTTCGAGTAAGGAAAAGCTTTGAAATTCATGGAACAACCTTATTGTTCAAATATACTTCTGCTAAGAAAGAAAGTACACAATCAACAAAGAAATATTTAAAAAGAAGATATATCATCTCAGGATTCTTTACTATCTGTTAATAGCTCATTCTCTGCCAGCTATTTGTCACCACTTAATTAACAAATCTAAGAACCAATATTTCAATCACAGTTGAACTTTAATTTTCAGTTTATTCCCGTAGTAGCAATTATCAAAACAATTGTTTCTATGGGAATAAACTGAAGATCAAAGTTAAACTGTAACTAAATGCCGAACCTTATATTAAATTATAGTATGTATTAACGTAATTACATAAAAAATGTTATTTTCTGAAAATATTTCTTAATGTTTTAATAATTTTTTTGTTTTAAAACAAAAGCATAAGTATGTGATGTATGTATTTAGATTTTATCTTTGTGTCTCATGGTATGTTTAACTAATAGAGTTTTCAACGTACTATTCTAAAGCATTGTCAGAGTATCTCCATCTTGTTTTAACCTCATGTAATAACATGGGATGGAGATACTCTCAGAGGGCTCTGGAACAGTCAGTCCAAAACGCTATAAGATGGCGCTCATAAGAAAAAAAAACAATTGACAGTTATATCTGCAGAACTGTCAATCCTAACCTCCTATTTCTTCTGACTGTATTAGATTGTCCATCGAATTTTATACAAAATTATCGAAATTTATGACTCTTAATCTTAATAAATAAACAAAATATTCAGAATTTTCAAAATTGAAAATTTTCAGTTTTTTGGAGACATTTCAGAAATGAATAAAAATAGAAAAGATTTTTGCACATTTTTATAAACCCAAAAATAGTGCAACTTTTTTGTCTTTGTATCTCATAGTTCATGAGATTCCCATAGTGGGTCTTTAATTAGTTGTAACCTGTATATCAACAATTTAAAATATTAAAGAGAGCTATCTTTCGTGATATAAATGATAATTCATTGTGTGGTAAAAACTAAAGGGTTTTTCATTAAGAGCGACGTATTTTGTTTTTAAAATAAAACACCGATGTCGTGAGAAATTTAAGATTATTTTTACTTCGGTGCAAAGTACAGTTAATACCATTATTGAAGGAACCACAATATCATTCAAAAGCGCTGATAGGAAGGAATCCGTTTAACCCAAGTTTCCATGACTTTTTCACCTAAATTGAGTCGAATATCAGCAATGACACCTTTAATGTTGGTTTGTAAATCGTGTAATGTTGCTGGTTTGTTGGTGTAAACTAACGACTTAGTTGGTGATTCCACCAAACTTCTCTTTCAATAAGTCAATTGTTTGATAGGCAGTATGGCAAGTGGCACCGTCTTTTTGAAACTACATGTCGTCCTAGTCCAGAGCCATTCAATTGGGCCAAAAAAATTCACTCATGGAAACTTGGGTTAAATCATATTTAAACGGATTGATTCCTGTCAGCGCTTCCGTAGAGGACATTTGAATGATGCTGAGATTTCATCAATAATGGTATTAATTTATTTTTATTAATTACTTTACAACGAACTAAAAATAATCTTAAATTTCTCACGATATCTGTGTTTTATCTTAAAAACAAAATGTGTCGCTCTTAATGAAAAACCCTTTATGTTTATGGTCTATTATGAGTTAGCTCTTCGTAATCGAACTATTAGAAAAGAATGAGAGGTGTAATAAAATGGAAATAAATAAGACGAACGTGAAGGAAATAACTGCAAAAGAACTAAGTATAGATAAATTTTTCTAACATTTAAAACTTACTGTAAATAAGCCGCGCTTGGCAAAATAGACGATTCCTTCAACTCAGAGAAACACTGCAGCAGTTCAACCGACGGATTCCACCCCTTATTTTGCAGGTACAATTGGAGCAACATGTACAACTTTTCAGTGACATAGCTTTGGCCGGGGAAATTCATATTTGTTGATGTTGAGAGTTCATTGACTGTTGTTTGTTGCATACCCTTGGCTAACACATTTTTCATGGTTTCCGCCAAATCCATTGTGTAATTCGACGACTTTATGAAACTCTCACGAGCTTTAATTTATACTCGGTAATTAGGTTACGAACATTTCAGCCACCTGAAAAAAATAATAGTACTTAAAATTGACGGACTTGATAACCTCAAACTAGCAAACTGAAGCATTGCTTAAATAAAAGTGAATACTTCATGCATTCGGGTGCAGTATAAAGGAAAAAGCATAAAATTGTTAACAATTTACCATTTCGCCTTAATTAAGAACTTCTACATCCGTTTTTCCGAACATTTATTTTTCAACTCGTGCGTTTGTGCGCACGGATGTCATGTACCAAAATCATTAAAATTTTATAATGTTACTTTATTCTAGATTAACTTTACACTAACGAATTTAATGTAAACTATAATCACAGTCTAAACGGAGGTACATACATCCTGTTTGTGAGCATGCGTGCTAATTTACTATTTATTTATTTTACTTACATACCGGATACCGCATTATCCTAATCAGTGTTGCCAACGTAATGTGAATCCCTTTATCTCCCCCCCCCCAAAAGTTGAAAAACCACTAATTTTTCTCGGAAAAACTGCAACTCCTGCATTTATAACTTTTGACAAGTCATTTTCGTATTCGAATTCAAACACCCTTTAAATGTCACGGCACATTACCGTAGAAAGTTAGTTCCATAAAATACCTGCAGATGTCGCGACCAAATTTGAAATCACCATTAGGAATTAAAACTTCCGACGTTGCCGTAGTTACTGTATTTTGTATATTACATTACATTTGATCGCATTTGACTTTGACTTGAATTCGAATTTTGCACATTTTAAATCAATTTGAATAGTAAATCATAAATATGTATATTGCATTTTTGTCACCTCAAAATACTGCATTTTAACAGATGCCCTACTTTGCACTTTTGCAGCAATCACTTCTCTGAAAATAGTATGTAGTAACAGGTCACTGTAGTGTGGCTCCCTCTTCTGCACAGAAAATGGCTTGCGACCAGCATGGCCGCCTAGATCCTAGTCTAGGATCATATTTCTGTTAAAATATAAAAGACATTGAAATATCAAATTTAACAAACTGCAATCTTGCAGCAACTTTTCTTTCTATCCAACCTAGCCAAGATAGTACTCTTACTCATTACATTTTTTTTTTATTACATCTAACGAATTGTACAAATTATCAACATGATAAATAAACTTAGAACGCATATCTTGTCCTGATATCTTCCAATTTCTTAGACACTTCCGCAGGTGTCCTCTCCAAGTCAATTGCTATACTTTTCTGTTTGGCAGGATCCAAAGAATTGTACTGCTCACATAAATCACCGTCAATGACATTCTGCAAAAATGTAATTCATAAATTATTATAAGCCAACCAAAAATGTGTACTTAGACGTATTTTTCATTAAGAAGCGTCAGTAATCTTTAATTTAAATCACAAGAAATCATAAGTCTAGCATGTTTAAAAGTAATCATCATGGAAACTAGAGAAAATATTTTTTTGAAAATAAATATAATGGTGAACACTTACTTTAACTGGATAGTAATAACTTCTGAAAGACAAATGATCTCTTCCGCAAAGAGGAGGATTTTCGCTTCGCATGTGCATTTCCAGGTGCTGAAAGAAATCGTGATCTTCATGAGATGTAAATGGAACTAGTACTCCTACTGTTCCTGAGAGTGTGGTATAAATAAGAGATTCCCATCCACCTGGAATTAACGTCGCTTTCTGAAGCCAAGTGACAGTTTCACCAACGTGGAATGTAGCCACATTATCAGCTTTCTGTGAAGCTCCGTTAAGCAAACCTAAAAAATTCATGATGATTAACTGGTAACTAAAAAATATTATTATTTCATTACCTCTGTCCCAAAGTGCTTTATTTCCAGTTGGATCTTCATCAACATCATCGCTGCTATTTGGAGGCAACCTCACGACAGCAATATTACCGTATTTATCAGCGGTTGCTACTGTATCGTAATCAAGAACACTTGTACACGTAACCCATCGAGGATGAGTATCATCAGCAAAAATAATTAATTGATTTTCTTGTCTTTTATACCTAATCATGTAGACAGATTCTTGTACATCAGATACGTATATTCTTTTCCCCATAGCTTGTATATCAACTATTAAATTTGGAATGTGCTGTAAACAAAAGAACTATATGAAATAAAATAAGCAACAACATGCAACAGCAATCAATTTAAATATTCCGTCAGTACTGCAGGATTTAATCATAAATTCATGCACTGTAACATTCATCATCAAAACAACATTAAAATTGAGTATGTTTCAATAATAACCTTATTTTCACATTTCCTTAACAATTTCTTCTTTCCTAGGTCGTACATTCTTAATATACGACCGACTCCAGCTAACAATCTTCCATTGTACGAACATAGAGCGTAAGGAACTTCATCTATTGGAGTCCTATGGACCAATTCTAATTCCCTACAGCTTATATCAACTTTGTACGTGTCCAAAAAACCACAGTTGCATTGTCTTGGATTCAATTGTAAATCTCTCGAAACTCCAATAACTAGAAACCATTGATGCTCTGGCTGCCCATGAAATTTTATGAGTGTTAAAGCCATTGCTGCTTCATTTTGCTCTAATCGATTTAACTTATAAATTGTTCCCTACACAAAAATTTCCAAGTAAGAGAATTGAAAAACTTCAAAAAAATAAAATAAACATACTTGCACTGGATCCATAATTCGTAAGCTTGACGCCCACATTCCATGCCCGGCCTTCGGTGCAGAAAATATATTTTCCGGAAGGTCTTCGTTTAAAAACGCTTCGGCCATTTCTTTCGCCAGTTCTTGTTCTTCTTCACCTGCAGCTTCCCTCATTTCTTCCGCCATCTGAAGTCGACGTTGCTTTTTAGTTTCTTCAGTGTAAGCGTTGTGCTCGGTTTCCAACATGATCAGATTCGAGGTTTCGGGGTGTATGACAAATTTCCTCGGCGTGTATTCCAAAGGAAAAGAAATCTGATTGAAGACAGCTCCCAACTTTTCTAAAGCCAGGATTCTTAATGTGTTTGTAGAAATTGCCACGATACCTTCCGGGCATTGTTCTGAACTGAAGCCGGAAGCATATTCCAGACTTTCGTATGATAAAGGAGTGAGATAGAATCGACTTTGGTAGTAATAACTTAACCAAGATCGACTGCTCATTGCCAGCACGGCTTCGGATTTTTGCATTCTAATTCTGAACAGTTTTACAGGTCGAGAACCAAGGTATCTAGTACGGGTATCGGTCAAATTTCCTGAGACAGGGTCCAATACTGTTCTTAACAATGCCCCGTTTTGTAAGCCAATGTTCAGATACAAGGAACTAGCGGTGCTTGCAGCTGCCGCATCTTTTGGATCATTCTCAGTACATCCCATTTCAACTATACAAAGTGATTCGGCACATACAGGGAGAGCCTGCATTGATCTTTGCGAAAGACAATCGCTAGGATCTAGTGATATAATCCGCACTGTGTTATCGGCTAAACCTACAGCAAGGAACCAAGAGCGCAATTCACCAGCGGCTACATTTGCTAGTGCCATGCAGACAACGTCTGTGTTCATTCTTTTGCGATCTTTGTATTCTTGTAACTGGCCCGTCTACAAATACAAAAAGAAATTCAATTCACTCAGTACAGTCTTCTTTTCTATGCTATTCAACTTTTAAAAAAATCATTCATGTGCTGAAATTATGTTTTAGTTTACAATGTGTTCAAGTTTCTGGAACCAGAATAGAATTTTTGTTTCTAATAAATGTACTTGATATATTTGTACCATCTTGATTCACTCCAGTGTAACACAAGTTACAACGGAGGCGACAAGATGTATTCAATATTGCACAGATTTTGTATGAATGTTACATTTGTAACAATACATAAAATCAATCTGTGCACACAAGTTATGAAATTCATTATTTGATCACCAGGAACAAAAAGAAAAACGAGAAATTTAAAATAGAATTTAGTTGACAAAGTTGTACTTAAAATTACTTACTGGGTCCATTTCAAAATAAACCAATTCTCCCCCACTTAGAGCAATCACCACCTGTCGTTGGTTAACAGCACATTTCACTATGGTTTTCTTACCAGATGCTTTCCATTCGTTTACATGCTTGTTTGCACATATGTGCCTAATACCATCAGGATATACCTGAAATAAAATTTCGAATAGAACTATGCATTTACATATAATTCCAAGTGCAATTACTAAATGCTTAATAATTAATTTGAATTTTTTTTTAATATTATGCAATCTATTGTACAATAATTTCGTTGATGGTTGCAACTTTTGTGAAAGCAAATCTATTGTAACATAATTTGGAGACCCAACTTAACTACAGAAGCTACAGTCGGTACTATGATTATGTTTTACTTTTGGCTTTATTTATAATTTCCATTAAATACTCATGAAAACATTAAAAAGAAAGCCAATTAAAATTTTAATAAACATTTAAATTACCTGCACTAATGCATGATCAGCTAGCGACGAGCAAGACAGAGTCGGGGTGGTTCCAAGAAAACCGCTGTCAGTTACTTCTTCGACAGTTTCACCGATGGATAACACCAAAGTGGCGTTCACGAACGACACAATAATGTAAGCGTCGTACTTATCTGAAACAATTACATGAAATTACAAGCACATGTACTGTAGAATACGAACGAGGATTAGCAATTTTTAAAAATATCAGTTATTTTAAAATGATAATCATTATGTTTCAGATGAAACACGGATTAAATTATTCATCATAGTTAGTGCTTTACGTTCGTCTTCGTCGTCGCGGTTTGCACCTACCTTATCTGTCTCATTGGTTATTAAGCAGCCGGAACTTCTGAAATAAAAATAACTGGTGTTGATAAATATCCAACAGCCAGTTTTAGATTAAAATCATGTTTACTGAATAATAAATAATTTAGAATGATTGATAATATTACCAAAAAAAAAATTTAGAAGCTATATCCCAATACAATATTTACGATTCAACTTTTAAGACACGGGCAAATTAACTTACCATCACTTCTTCTCTTAACGGTCCACACAGCGTTGGGATTACCAGGTAATTCAGATACAGCCATTTCAGATACTTCCAAACCATGTCTGAGTACTCGTAGAGACGACCTTGGGCCCCGTCCACAAAGCATGTATAACTGAGGCGTGTCTTCTCCAGCCAAATCAGCTACTCTGCATGACAAAATGGGCGAAAGCGATTCCAATTCATCAACCAATACCAAATTACGAAGTGGTCGAGGTGCAAAGAAAAAGGTGTCCCCCTCTTCTAAGGGCATGGCCGAACTAAATTCTAATTCATCATCATCGTCACCCAAATGAGCTATTTGATACAAATAACTACAACACAAAATTACTTTACAAAGTCTTGGGTCATTTAAATTGATCACTTACTGATTTCCAAATTCCGATGCCACAAATAAAAAGCCAGTTTTCATAACACACATAGCTATTGCAACTGGTACCGTATCGAAATATTTAAGTTTGATTTCAGTAACCATATCGTCATCGGTTTCTAAGGTAATTTTAAATATGTCACCCTGTTCAGTTTGAGCCAGGAAAAAAAACATCGACTTAGTTTTATGTGTGGCAGAGCAAACGAAAATCATTCCACGTTCCGGATCATCCAAGTCGTTCCTTCTTCTAGGTATCGGACAACGAATATCATGTTGATCTCCTAAATTTTTGTACGTCAAGTAATTTTCGGAACAAATCAGCACGCCTGAAGGACCATCGTTTCCTCCTGGTACAGACACCAAAAAATTGGCATGTTCTTCAAGCGGTTCCGAATATTTTCGTACAACATGATTCACACCAAGATCCAATTCGTAAAATGTAAGCGTTTGTTGGGTTTTTTGAGCAGCTTCTCCAGTTGGGTCCGAGTCGGCTTCTTCGTAATCAATTTCCAAGCAAGCAAACATGGGGTTTTCATAACCCACATCGACCCCAACCATATGGTACACCAAAGTGTTGCTTTTGTGAGCTTCAAGGGGAGAGGAAATCGTTAAACGAGCTTCTGCATCACGATTCAAAATGTAGACTAACTTTTGCTTTTCAATAGCGCCAACCATAACAGCTCTGCCTTTAGGATCTATTGCTAAGTATTGTCCTGGGACGATTCTTCGGCAGCCTGACTTACCAAATGTTTCTTGATGGATTTTATCAAAAACATTCTTCGCTGGATTATATTCTAATATTACAATTCTGCCCGAATCAGAACCCACGACGATATAATCTTTAGTGCCACTAGTTAATCGGAATGCCATCAAAGATCTAATTATGCCAAATATTTCCACCGTCAGTAGTGTGTGAACTTTACCGGTGTTGGCATCAGGGCGTAAAAGTTCTAAACTCTTTCCCCTTGAAATAACAATTTCTTGCGTTTTGGTTCCGGAAAAGTTGCCATGAATGGCATGTGTTATGGCAGTTGCCCTTTGAAGTGTTATGTTGTACAAAAACATTTTGACGTAATTTTATTCTGTAACAAGGATTTGAACATACAAGTAATTTCTAAAATAAAACAGATGTTCGATTTAAAATACCAAATTTATGTCCGTATTCATAGTACTTCCTTGAGGCTTCCTTCAATAAGGGACCCCTTAGAATGTAAGTTGTTTAATGCAACTGCCTTACTACAATCCCATTGTAAGGGGTTCCTCATACAAGGAAGCCTGGAGGAAGCACTATCAATACGGACATGAGTAAAGTAAACTATCAATTTTCATTATATTCTTTAACTGAATATTTCTTTAATGTAATGCCCGTTTTACACAGTCAAAGAAATTGATGGATTTTTTGTCCCTGAATTTATTCATGCGTGTAATACATAAAATCGACGTGAATAAATCGACGACAATAAATTCATGAATAAATTGCCAAGTTAGAACCAGCTTTACAGTTGGGATTAACTGAAAGACGACAATAAAAAGTTGGACTGTGTAATACAAAGTGACATTTGCAATAAATTCAACGATTTCTTCATGAATAAATTTGCAAATAAATCCATCAATTTCTTTGACTGTGTAAAACGGGCATAAAACAATTTATCTTATTTTGTCACAAGCAGATAAAAGAAATTTGTAAAAAGATTGGAATATAACTGAACGAAAACCACTGCAAAATATTCAATCTTTCAGGTAGTTAGGTTCTTATTAAGAATGTTGGATGCTAAAACCAGGAAATCAGTTACACAAACAGAATCCAACGATGCGGTACATCCAACAGGCATTATCTGGCACAACTTTCGACCTGTATGCACACAACACATGGATACAGGAGATACCGTGTGCGTCTTACTTATAAAAATAATAAAAATACAAATTATAGTAATTCGCAAATACGCATCGTAGATTTTTATAAATAAAAATACTTACATTTATTAGAGATGATCGCTGTTGACAGTGATTAATTAAGAAATCAAATTATTGGACGCCATTACCATTGATGTTTCTACGACCAGCAGCCAGCTTGGTGCACAGCCAGTATTCGTAGGTCAAAGGAAACGTGTCATTTTAAGAAAATTGGCTTTTTAATTGTATACAAACTTTCGCAGATCATAATTTTTGTGGAACGTAGTTTATTCTATAACTTAACAGTAATGTACGGCAATAAAAACAGAAAAAATAATCAACTCCCGGCACAACAACACAGCACACAGCGAGGAGCGACGAGAACAAGAACCCGTGACGGCCGTGACAAGAACAAAAGACAAAAGAAGGAAAGGGAAGATCGAATATTATCGATCAGGGTTGCCACAATGTTAGTAATATTTTTTTAATAAGGCAGAGTAAGGAAATTAATCATACTTTGACTTAAATCAGCGAAGAATTTAATAGAATATGAATAGAATTCAAGTGTTTACGGGTTTTAGCATGTCATTTAAGATCTTTAACTTTCGCATAGGTACATTTTTGAAATGAAATTTTAAAAATGATTTGGTTAAGGGTGCGTTTCGTTTGCGCGCTCACACGCTTTAAGCGCTCCCGCTTACAAGCGTTGTTTTCTGTTGTTGCCTTTGGGATTTACTTGCTTAAGCCGTTATACGCAAAGGTGTTTCTTTCGACTTATGTTTGCACAACGAATTCATAACCTCAAAAATATAACTTCAATAGTTAAATTGATTCGATCATAGCTGCTGTAGCTATTTCTAAAGTATAATGTTTGTTTATAACCTGATTATGATTAGCTAATCTCCTCATACGCATCTCATACGTTCCATCTGGAACATAAGCGCTTACGCTTTTGCTACTCTACCTCGATGGAATAAGCGCTTGTGAGCGAAGACTATGACGTTATAATGACGTTACTATTTCGTCAGCCGGCGCTTTGTAAGCGTTTGCAAAGCCAAAGGGAACGATTTAAGCAATGCTTATGAGCGCTCATAGATGTGAGCGTGCAAATGAAACGCACCCTAAATCTCCAGTAATGCTAACCAGCCCGCTAATGTTGGCATTTGTTCCCCTTCCTTTTTATAATTTTATTTACACGTCGGTTGCATATGGGTTGCACGTTCTGCAGTAGTAACTGTATTGGACAGTGCCTTCTTTTCTACCGAGTGACTTTTAATGATTGAAGCAAATTAGTATGTTGGGAACACTGAGGAATTGGCATTACTTGTAAGTTCGTTAATTTTGCGGGAATGCGTAGCTATAGGTTAAAGTTGATGTTTACATTGATGATGAAAACTGTTTAACAGATTATTATTATTATTCAAGACCTGGAAATGTTAGCCCCCTTTGCGTAAGCAGCACCGAATCGTTTGAGATAAGTTATTGAAGACATTATTAACGTTTTAGGTTGTCTGACATTTGCAATTGCCTCTTCAATTGCCAGCTGCACAATTCATCCAAATTGTTTAATACGTATTCTGAACATCACATTATTGAAATGAGGAAATAAGAAGTTCAAATTTAATTGAATATTAGAGCAAATCATCAAGCCCCATTTGCGTAAGCAGTACCGAATCCTTTGAGATATGTTATTGAAGACATTATTAACGTTTTAGGTTGTCCGATATTTGCAGTTGCCTGCTGCAATTCTTCCAAATTGTTTAATACGTATTCTGAATACCAAATTATTGAAATAAGGAAGTAAGAAGTCCAGATTTAATTGAATATTAGAGCAATTAGGCCACCAACCAGCACTGATTAAACATCCTGGGAAAAACTCCTCTAAATAATTTATTGTGGTTCGTGCTGTGTGAGCAGTGGCGGAATCTTGTTGAAAGTAGCCATTTGCTAATTCAGTGTCGTCTAACTGGTTTATAAATGTATCCAATATAAGTCTCTGATATCTATAGGGGTTGTTTCCCGGAAGAATATTGGTCCAATAATTCTCCAAGACATTGCCACCCAAACACCAATTTTAAGTGGATGTAGTGCCTTTACATCAATCACATTAAAGGGTTATGTTCCGACCAAGTCCTGAAATTTTGTGAATTGATAAACCCAGAGAGATGAAACCAGGCTTTATCAGCAAAGAAAGTTGTATCTTGTTGGTCACTATTATTTAGCAGATTATTGTTATACCACTGACAAAACTGAATTTATTGAAGAAAATCGAGTGGGTGAAGTTGTCGAACCATTGAAAATTTGTATGATTGGAAATGAAGGTGTTTTTTCAAGATCTTCCGAGTGGATTCGTATAGGAAACATGAGGATTCTGTTATGCAGTATCATTAACATTTTGTACAATATCGAGTGTTATTATAGTGGGGCGATCAGTGAATTTTCCTTTTTTTACATTACCAGTTTGCAAGAAACGTTCATTTATTAACCGATTTTGAACTGAACTGACTTTAAAGTGAATAGAGAGACTCATAAAAGGAATGATGTTTTGGAACTAAAATTAACATAACCTCAAAATACGTATGAAATCACATGAAACTGATAACTGATTTAGAAAACCAGCTTGATCAGTACGGTGTGCGGGAGGGGAAATTCAATCACTTCCTTATCACTGGTCGCCAACTGAATAACTAAATGGAATGCAATCAATGATTTTTAAGTGAATTTGAATCGATTCGTGTTTGTTGTAAATGGAGGACGGCTATTCTAAAACAGTGTTGTGAACAAAGACTAAACTCAATTTGTTGTTCAGGGTATATTTCAATGAAATCGTCATAGGCATGCTGCTGTGAATAAATTCAATTACTATTGGGCTGATTCAGCAGAACATATCAGTAACAGTTCCTGATCCAACAGTTGAGACTGAACACTTATTTCTGCTGAATGAAGTTCACTCATCGTAACATGTTCCAGTCAGGTAGCGGAGAAGTTACGCTACAAAAAATGGCGAACCCTCCAACTCATCAACCTCATGAGGTCGCATTCAGCAGAAATTTGTTCAACAGTTGCACAACTTTCGGGTCTGCTGAATGTGGCCATTTTCATTTTGTACTCCGCTTCGAAAATAAGCCATTACTAAAAATGTATTTTATTCTGTGCTCAAAACCATTTTGGTAATAAATTGTGATAATTAAATATCTTATTTATTTGGTTTTCTTGATTCGACAATAAACGAATTTATTTGAGTTTGACAATCTAGTGCACTAACCTAAATCTATATTTTGAATTTGAAAATTCAGCACACCAACATAAAAATTGAAAAGTGTTGCCAATCTAATAAAATAAGTCTCAATCATTAAAAGTCACTCGGTACTTTTCTGTGGCTCACCACCGTCAGCCGTTAATACAAGTATGCCAACTTAAAGTTAAAAGCACCGATCACATCAACATCAAATTAAAATAAGGTATGTACGGTAGTATGTACACTTGTATTCAATAAAAACGCGTACACCATTTAAATCAAGTAAGCTATTTTTATGCGTTTTTGTATCGTTTAAAAACGGAATTTTTCTGTCATTTTGACAAAAGATATAAGACAGGTTATGTTTTAATTTTTAGATAATTCTACTTGAATATTACATTAATATTTGGTCATGGCACCGTTTATATATAACCGCATTTAGTTTACGTGGCATAGAGTGTACTAAATTCCCAACAATTCGTTGCAATTTTCATATAAATCTTTCCAAGCCTGATGAATAGTTTCCCATAACTCATTTGCATTTGGGGCTCTGAAATTTCTTTTGTAAATGTTTTTTACTTATAAACCCCAAAGATTTTCGACAGTATTAACATCAGGACTATAAGCTGGCCAAGGTAATACTTCTATGTTATGGTCTTGAAACCATCACATCATTCGCAGTATGAACAGGATAGTTATCCTGTTGAAAAACAAAATTATTTTCAGGATACATTTGAGACACAGAAGGAAGCATGACGTTTTCCAATATATTTATGTAACTATGTCTAGTAAAATGCCCTTCCATACGCCAACATACACCTGGACCATGAACACACATCCAAGCCCATACGTACACCGAGAAGCGACCAGAACACTTTTCTTGTTCAGAAACTTTTGGTATTGGCATTTTGAATAATTCAAGTGTCACAGTATGACATTAATAAACGTCAGAAAATAGCCAAAATTACGCATGTAAATAATAGATGTACGCGATTATTTTGAATACAAGTGTACTATCGCGGCCGTTTCGCACGATTCAATATCCCGCTGTAAATATGGCTTTCTTTGGGCGTGTTTTTTAAATGCACCAGTTCCTCGAGGCAAATGTGTTCGAACAAGCTGTCAGATAGTTCGAAAACTCGCTTGATTCTACAATTAAAAAACGATCAGTTAGTGCTTGCTGTACATAACATACATACATGACGTTGTTAAGTTATGTTCACTGTTCTACTTTGCTGCACTACTACTACACTTGGTGCATGCTAGCGAGCTAGCAGAGCTCGAACAGTTTGTGGATTTTTCGAACGCTACTTTCGTTGCTCAAATATAATTAAAAAACGCTTTTTCGTCTACTCGAACGCTCAAGCAGCTGTTCGAGTAATTAAAAAACACGCCCTTTAACGGCTTGTCAAAAATTATCATTTTAGTCAGGGGGGCTATTCTCAAATGTCGGGTGATGACATTAGACATCTAGACCACATCTAAATTTTTATAATAAATAACTCTTCTGTCATTTTTAAATGCACGAAATCGCTACACACACAAAATGAATACAGTAACGACGACAATAATACATTCAGTTTCGTACACGACATATAAATCATATATAAATGTAGAGTAGTTTTAACCACTCTACAATATCTCTACTAAAAATGTCGAAAAATTCTCGTATACGACATTTGAGAATTAACATCCGTAGACATTCGAGCAATGTCGTGTTCGACTTAAGTATTCGTCAGTTTGAGAATAGCCCCCCTGTTCTACAAAATTATAATTCAGAGAAATTGTGGCTACTTGATAAAAAATCGTGCGAAATTTTAGGGCCCCGATAGCGATAGTACAGTTGCGGACAGAAAATTTCAGATGAAACTGTCATTCCACTGACGTAAAAGTTAAGAAATTCCTATATGATACGTCAGATGAGTGACAGTGACATTCGAAATTTTCTGTCCGCAACCGTACATTAGTTTTTCAGTTATCTGTCTATCGAAGTGAAAATTAAATTTAGAATATTGGTATGCCTACCACACAACTGACTTTGGGTGCGTTTCATTTGCACGCTCACACGCTTTAAGCACTCACGCTTACAAGCGCTATTTTCTGTGGTTCCATTTGGCGTTCAGTCGCTTAAGCTGTTATAAGCAAAAGTGTTTCTTTTGACTACTGTTTGCACAACGAATTCATAACCTTAAAAATAAACGGTGTTTTTTTAAATCTGACGTCGAAGTTGGCCATGAACATTTTATTGTGAACCATCAAAATATCAAAATGACGAAAAAACGATTTTATTCGAAAAGAAATCCAATTTTATTTTCAAAACAAAGCACCAGACAGTGACAGAGGTTTCAAAACTTGTGGTATGTGCAAAAAAATACTTTGATATGGCCAACTTCGACGTCAGATTTAAAAAAAACACTCGATATAACTTCAATAGTGAAATTAATCCAATCACAGCTGCCGTAGCTGTTTCTAAAGTGTAACGTTTGTTTATAACCTGGGTTATCTTTACCTTAGTCTATGCCTTAGTATGATCAGCTAAATTCCTCATACGTTCCGTTTGGAACATAAGCGCTACGCTTTTGGTGCCCTACCTCGATGGGATAAGCGATCGTGAGCGAAGACTATGACGTCATAATGACGTTGCTGCTTCGTCATCTAGTGCTTTGTGAGCGTTTGCAAGGTCAAAAGGAATGGTTTAAGCACTGCTTATGAGCGCTCAAAGCTTGTGAACGAAACGCACCCTGTATATATGTACCACTTTTTACGGCAGCACCAAGGATAAATAAATGTAAAATTAAAAAGCGCTGAAAATGCACAATTTAAAAATTAAAATACTCCACAAAAATGCACTATGCAATGCTTTTTAAGACGCGCTTAACAGTATCAAAAAGCACCAGATCCAGCGGAAAGACTCCGCAAGTGGCAACCCTGTGAGTGGTGCTTCATTCATCTAGGCGGCTGTGAGATGTACAGAAGCGGCTTAAAAATTTTTGTTTAATTTAACTCGCCGAGATTACATCTCGTAAAATTTCAGATCACATTTCGGATGTTTTAGTGAGCTACTTTTTCTAACCCAAATGAGTTTCACATTTAGACATTAAAGCACCAAAATAGAAGAAATCCTTTTTAGGGTATTTACTAAATCAAATACTATTTTGCTTAAAACAAAAAAACAGATTGTAAAATATTTATTGTAAAATTTAATACAAACTCAATTGTTCAATTGAATACTTTTTGCTAGTTTTGAACTTTTTATTATCCGAAAAAATTCCTCTTTTCATTTCATTTAATAACGGAAACACTTCTTTTAAGTCTTCTAAGGAATTTAAATGACGCTGTATTATGTTTTGGAAATTTTTCAACATATTCTGAACATGTTCATCATGGGTTAACAAAATTTTTTGATAACTTGCATCTAATAACAAACAACTCCACTCAATAAGTTTACTCGTTGTACCAACTGTATCTAAATTTGGTAAACAATGACCGTCTGATGATAATAAACTGTAAATATATTGCAACAAGAGTAACACATCATTAACTTGTAATTCTCTTCTGACAAGTGGTAGCAACAATACATCACTGCAAGGTAATGCCAAAAGTATATCGATTAAAAGACACCAAGATTCTGGAACATCACCATTTGTAAAGTCAGCTTTTAATATTTTTGCTTCTGATTTTATACTAAATTTTATTAATTTGATGATACTTTTTTCTGATATATCTTTAAAGTAATTTAAACAGGTTTTTATAGATTCTAAGTCTTCATTTTCAATATAAATCGGAAGCAAATGTTCACTAATCATTGATTCACATAAACCTTGCTGTAATAATTCCAAAACCACAGATTTAATTGTTGGTGGAATCAATTCATAATAAGTTGCCTCATTTGTGTCACTCCACTCAACAATTTTCAAATCCTGCACAATTGAAACATCCGGGTCTCTTTCGCTTGGCATCACAGCATGACTTCCTACCAATGTCGCTAATTCTTCTGTGCCCAAATAGACAGGCACAACAGCCAAATTCTGTCCAACACACATCAATAAATTATTTTCGATGTACCAAATTCCAGTAATATTAGAAAACATTTTAAACGTTTGCTTCGATTGGGATACTTTAAACTGTAAATTGTATAAAACTAAGCTGGCTCCTTCTTGATTACAGTCAGCTCCGTAGATTGCGATGTAATCCCTATTAATCATTGTCATTGTAACAAATTGTGTACATGATACTGATTGTATGTTGGCAAATTGAATTCCGTACGATTGGATGTTTTCATTTTGACTCTGTTGACCACTCAAAGAACGAGCGTATAATTTTCCATCAGACCCTGTAATTAAACCAGAATGCATTAAACAATTTACAGAATTGTTAAGAAAAAGACTTACATAGTGTTAAAAAATTTATGTGCTTATCATACACTTGGCACAATAAGTATCCTGCCAATGTAATATCATTCCTATTTAAAATTATTCTTTCAAACTGTTGACGTGTAGTCCCATTTATAAAAACAGTCCATGTGAAAAATGTACTGCTTTGTGATTTCACTAACATCCCAATGTAGGTCAAATTCTGGGAATCATGAAAGTAATTAACATCTGCTATTGCTTCAGTATTTACATCGATAACATCTTCAACAACGAGGTCCTTGCGGTTAGCCAAAGCCATTTTAAAAGGTATTATACCACCATTTTGAAATACTATGTACAGGTGTCCACTGTTTACGATCGTGTATATTGGTTTAGTGAACTAGAAAACATATATTTATAATTTAATCATAACAATTCCATCATAAAAGTAGATTGATGAAACAACTAGTTAATTATTTGAAGGTAAAGAAAACAATTGATTAATTGAAAGTAGCCACTATTGGCCATAATAGATAGGCAATTGTCCAATTGCTGTTTTCCTTTTGAGAGTGAGATGTTCTGGTGCTCTAAATTTGGAGCAGTTCAGTGTCAAATCACGCAAGTAAGTAAAAGGAACGCAAACAGGGGCGCACAAAATGAGGTGGACAGTACCTAACCTAAAATGTGCACATTCGATTGTAAATCCTGTATAATTTATTTAAATATATAGTTGGTAAGATTTTCAGTTTGTTTATTAGCCATAACTTATAATACGTCTTAAGTACTTAGAATCTTCATCTATTTTCTGCCGATTGACATGTAGTCGTAATTTTAAATTTTACCGCGCAAATTTGACTTTGAATTTGGTTTCTTGCACCAGCCAAAAAGTAGGTGCTTGAGGGGGAAGATGGAGGTAAACGTTACGCACCGATCACCGATGTTAAAAGCTCCAGTCAAAAGGAAACCAACATAGTGCGTATCAGAGTTGCACAGTGCAGCTCCTATCGTTAAAAGGAAAGCAGCAAATATGACCCTTATCACAGATAATAGAACTAGACAGATGGCTCATCAAATGTTCTAAATTTGACGCCCCAATTTGGAGACAAACTCAGTTTAGTTTGCAGGCAGCTCACCAAATAAGGGTGGCGCTACTGTTACAATAGCAGAGTAGAAAACCGATACCTGTAAAGATAAGTAACATTTAAACAAGTTCTATAACTAAGAGATGTGATGCAAAGTTTAAAATGAAGATTAACAGCATATTATAACCGCCCGTCACATTATCGTGTCCTGGCCCTACTTTAAACTTATTTTTGTTCTCTAGCGACATCTGGCGGTAATGAGCCAATTGAGCTTCAGAATTAGCAAATAGTTTGTTCATTTGTTCTGCACTTTCTACTTTTTTAACTCTTTTATACTATTTTTCTCATTCCTACTTACATTATATTATATACATTTCACTCTCAGGAGTGGTTGATGCAAAAATTGTAGAAAAGTGCAGAACAAACAAACCTAAATATTCAGTTTTCGAATTTGTGCCTACAGGTGACATCTTTTGAGTATTTAACAAACTATTTTTAGAGTGTCCATCTATTCCTATCTCGGATATCTGGATAGATCTATTATCTGTGCCCTTATTAAGTACAATTTACTCTTTAGTATTTAATCAATGTTTATGTAGTGTGTACCTTATATTTTTTTAATTTGTCAAGAGTCTCTTCATTTCCATGCCACATTCTTAAATGAGTTTGATTGAATATCGCCATGTACTGGTTTTCTTCTTTATTAAACATGATCGGCGAACTGAATTTGTCTTTCGTTCTCCAACTTTGTACTTGCTTTTGATCAGAAAACTGAAAATTATACATTTCATTATACTAACTATTTTTTTTTTTAATTTAAGAACGTAAAAGTACCTTATACTTAACAGCTATGTTTTTTCCGAGAGTTACAATTATATGACCTGGTTCTGCATCTTCTGATATACCTAATAGGCTATGTTGATCAATCAAAGGGCACAAACCGTAATAGGAACCTAGTTTTGCCATATTAGTTGTTAATAGAAATATAATAAAAAATGTACACGTTCCTCATAACCTCACTTATAGTAATAATGTTGCCAACCTTAAAATTATAAATATTAGAAGTCGGTTTGAGGTCAAAAGTCGACCGCAAGATGTCGCCACATAAACTCTTATTTTAAAATATACAAAATCAAGTCAAGATGATTGTATTTTTTGAAAATTATTATATGTTGCTTGAATTTTTTTATTTTTCGTATATTGGGTCATTCTCATTTCCAGTGGATCGCTCACCACAAAAAAACTGGTGCTTCATATATGTGAACACGAAAGAAGGGCCAATAGCAAAGCTAGTTCATAACAGCATGATTTAACATAATGAGAAAATAATCCAAATATTAATAAATTAAAATAGAACTCAAAATTTGGATTTTTTTTGCATATTGTAAATAAAAATAAATATGACAAAAACAGTTACATACTAATCAGTTTTATAAATCATTTTTTAAGTTACTATTGCTTAATCAAAACCAATCCTAAATTATTTGAAACATTATTAACAGTGGTCGCGTTCAGACGACCACAGCTGCTGAGTTGCTGGCTCAGCAATCGTTTGTGATTGGCTATTATCTTAATGTGTGCCAATCACAAACGATTGCTGAGTTAGTAACTCAGCTGATGTGGTTGTCTGAACGGGTTCAATATTATAGATAGCATTTTCAATTGTCTCCAATTATCTCCATCCCGTTTTATTACATGAAGTTAAAATGAGATGGAGATACTCTAAGTGCGCACTCAGTATGTACAGCACACCTTAATCGGTAAGACCTTTGAACACTTTCAACTTTAAGCTATCAAGTGATCTGCAATGCATTTATTTTCAATTTAACAAAATTAATCAATACAATTTATTTAAATCAAATTCTTTTTTAGCACTACAGATGTTACAACACTTCCAACTACACCTCCAAATTTGAACTGTGGAGTAGGTATATCATTATACACCAGAAATTTATCCTTAAACTGCTGAAGTAGTTCTTCTTTCGTCCAGTTGCATGATGTTATTATTAACAGTCCGTCACTTCTGAGAATATTATAAACATTATTAATATACGCATTTCTATTGTCTTTAGCGTTAGTTGTTAAACTTATTGCGTCGTACGTCCCTTTATCTAGCGCAACATTAAAACTGTTCTCGTGTACGGCTATGTTCAATATATCACTTAAAAGAAATTCGACGTTACACTTATGATTTTGAGCCACTTCAGCTGCAAGTTGTATAGCATGCTCTGAGTAATCAATCCCAAATAAATTCCTGTAGCCTTCATTGAACAGTTCTATGAGCAACATTCCATTTCCACAACCTACGTCAAGTATTACATCGTTCTTATTTACGATCGAGTTCCTGTTCATCCATTTAATTATTCTGTCCATAATATCTTCACCGAACCACACGTCTCCGACATCTCCATGGCTTTTGTAATTTTCTATATCTGCTTTGTATCGACTTTCCCAGTAGTCTAAAGTGCCTAATTCTGAGTGATCAAGTTCTTCAGACATTTTACAATAAGCTATCCAACATAATTCAAGCTTTAAGTATTAAAATTAAGTATTCGTATAGGTTACCTTTTTGACAGCATTATCAGAATAGCCAACGTAATTTATTTTGTTGACGGTTGACGACAAATCATAACAAATTTCAAATAGCATATTTTATTATGATAATGTAATCGAAAGTTTTATAATACCTATTGAAACGAAATAAATCTGAGCAACATAGACGTAACTTGAATTAAAAGAAATAAAACAGTGGAGGAAGCTTTCAAGATTTTAACTTGGTAACACTGTATTTAAATAATTCTTTTAATTTGTTGATTCGAATTATTAAAATTAAATAAAGAACAAAAGTTTACCAATTTTTTTGATTGAAAATATCCTGATACTTTCAATTCGATTATGCAGTCACAGTTTTCCAAAATAAAAGTAATTATTGTATAAAAATTAGTTACAGTTTAATCATAAATTATGAAGTGCTTTTATTCATAACAATGACATGATGACTCAATAGTTAAAGCTTCAAATAATAATGAAGTGATATTTGAAGTTGTAGAAGAAAAAAAATAGGTTGAATAAATTTTGAATTCAAAGAAATTAGCGCCATTTTGACGTCATTATCTGTCCTTGACAATAAAGAGGATAGGCGATAGTCTAATCTAAATGGATATTAATAATGTAGTTTATTTATTATATTCAAAAAGCCCTTTAACCAGTTATGTCCAAACGATGTTGGAAAAAAAGAAAAGAGCGTTTGACATCCAATAGTGTTAACGATGGTGTAAAATATCACAGAACTAACCAAAAAACCTTAATAAATTTTGTGATAGGTTTATCAAACGTCAAGCGGTGGAACGAAGTTAAATATACTTTGTCCTGTAAGACGAACGAAGACTTTGTAAAATTATTGTTGGACATCGCACAAGAACATATACACAGGTGGGTACTTCTCTCCATGGATTATTTCATAAATGTTTAAAGTTTTCAATTGACACTCGCGGATGACATCTTATTTAATGGGCGGAGCTTATTTGACAGATCAATAACAAAAGCACGTGGATTTGTTTGTATCTCTTCCAGCATGAATAATTTCTCTTAATTTTTAGGAACAATATTAAGTATAGTTTAAACAACGTCGTGTCACATGAAATCGAAGGTTTGTTGCCGAATAAAGAAAACAATGACAACTCAGAAATATTACATTCCAAGGCTGAGTGTGAAAGTAAACAAGAGAACAAACTTGATGGTAACGAAGAAACAAGCAAAGAAAACTCGTGCCCAACAAGCAAAGATAACTTAACGTGCAATCCTGCGAAGCCAAATTCTTTATTATTGAAGGCAGAGAATGTTTCGCCTTTTAAAGATGACGCGGAGTTTTTAAGTCAAGATTTTAATTTGGAAATAAAAACAGAGGATGGTGAGAAAGAAAGTTATAACGACGAGGTGCCCAGCAATTTCGTACTTAAACCCAGTGCCATTGATCTAGATACTCAACCGTTTTCAAACGTAAAAGATAGAGTTAGGAACCGTAAGAGAAAAGAACTCTTTGAAAATTCGGAAATATTAGAGAGGAAACCAAAAAATAGAGATAAGAAAAGTGATAAAGTCAAAAAGAAAACTGAAATCGATGTCAGGAAAGCCCCAGATTTTAGTATACAGATAGAAAAGGCAACCGTAGACAATGTATTTAATCAAGAGAAGCCGGAGGAGAATAATAAAAAGATTGCTGTAAAGATAAAATTATGTTGTACCTGCAATACAAAACACATTCAAGATTGTTGCCCACTACAAAATCCCGAGTATATTATTTTGGATTCGTGTAGTTATGAGGAGTGGAAGAAAAAATATGGCGAAGTAACTAACGAATTAAAGGATGAAGAAAACAGTAGTTCCTTCGCCTGTGTGTCTCTACCTCAAGCACTCTACTTTAATCAAACCAACACGCTACATGGGCTGGGGGTCTATTCGAAAATTGATTTAAATGAGTTTACACAATTTGGGCCTTTAATCGGGAAACTTGTTAAAGAGGTGGACATATCCGAAGATTGCAACATGAGACATTTGTGGGATATCATTGCTGGCAATGCTCACACTTACATCAACACTGAAGACACACAAGAATCTAATTGGATTAGATATGTAAGGCCTGCACCGACTCGCGAAGAAAGAAATTTGTTGTCTGTTTTGAAGAATAACTGTTTGTTTTTAATTACCACAAAAAATATTACTGCTGGTGAAGAACTCTTATATTGGCAGGATGATGTAATAACTACCAATAAAAAGAAAATAGAGAAAACAAGTAAGTATGTAATCAAATTTTTGAATAAATAAATCTATTATTACTTCAAGTTAACTGATAAATCAAGGAAAAATTAATTTGCGATTAGTAGTAGATCTTTCTTATATTTTTTTCTGTTGCTTTAGATTGTGGAGGTTGCAATATGAATTTCATTCATCCAATATACTATCGCACACATTGCTCAATATTCCACGATACAAGATACAGTTTGACTATTAGGAAATACCATTGCAAAGTGTGTGGCGCAGCAGTTTTAGGTAAAGAGAACATAATGAAACATGCCGCAGAGTTACACAACGGTCAAGGTGCTTATCAGTGTCAGTTTTGTAAGAAGGTATTGCTTTGTCTTGTTTCTTAATAGTCGCCTGCACACGTACATGTTTTCAGTTCTTCCTGCGATTGAATTATTTGGAGATGCATCGTACTTACGGATGTTCGGCAAATCCACACAGGTCCAGACCTCTATGTGATTTCTGCGGCAGAAAATTCTGTCAGCCGCAGAAACTCAAAGTGCACATTAAGAGAATGCACAGTGGTAATTTTTTTTTGTATCCAACACAAAACACACCTAATAAATATTTTTCTTTCGCAGATATGTCTGAGGTTCTTAAAGAATTTCAATGTAAAAACTGCTTAAAAATATTGGGTTCTCGAGCTGCTCTGCAAAGGCACTTAAAAGAGGTTCACCAAAAGCAAATAGACGGAGCTTGTGCTTGCAATAAGTGTGGGAAAACGTTTCAGAATAAATCGAATTTAAAAATTCACATGTTGACGCACAGTGGGGTCAAACCCTTCAAGTAAATAATATCAAATATAATCAAATGTATGGAATAAAAATATTTATTTTGTGGTTTTTAGATGCGCAGAAAAGAATTGTATGGCGGCTTTTACAACGAAACAATGTTTGCAGTTCCACTATAAAAAAGTACATGGATTATCTGAAGACCTGATGCCAAAAATAGAACGCAGCGTCGATTATACTTTCGAGGCATACAGTGGGCAAGACGATAATGAAGGCAATACTAATGCGAAAACTGATGTGTCTGTGCAAAAAAGTAATCACTTTGACTACTCTTGTATTACCAGCGAAACTGACGAAAGTAATTATTATTTTTAATCAATAAACAAAGCGGGTTTGATAAATGTATTTGTATTGCAGGTTTGGATTGTAAAAATTTAGACGATCCTCTAGCTTTAAATTCTCCTATTCCTATCGAGACAAATGAACTCTCTTCGGGGTCAAATCCAAGTCCGCCAACTTTAGAAGCTTACACGCCTAACATGAAATTGTTAAGCAAGGGTAGCAAAAAATGGATTAGCGATGAACCTTTTCACAAGCTCAAGAATGACATTTACCAGTTCACCAAGAGCAGGTCGTGTAAAACCGAGGAATCCACGAACATTATTCTCGATCTCAAAGACTCGCAAACTTACGAACAGCCGAAGCTAAATTCAAATTTAAATATATTTGCCAGACATGAATCCTCAAATGCCAGTTTGCTAGTCGAAGCCGCTCTGGACTCTGTTTGTAGTGAACCTAATATCGACATCGATGTAAACAGTACCACAAATTGTACTGACGCTTTAGTTCATAATTTATATACGTTATCGCACGTAGATACTTTACCGGATGTTACTTACAGTCACTCGATCGACATGAGTGAAAGTCGAGATATAAATCTAATCTCCCCCTCGGTTAACGACCACATATCCGTAACAGATGACATGAATGAAGATTTGAGTCATAATCAGAACATCGGTTTAGACTATTCGAGTTTTCGTCAGGAAGACTTCAGTCCTTCCAACAGCCCGAATATTCAAGCAAGAAACAATTTCGTACGTGATTACATAAATGGCAACGTTGTTTCGCCTCAAAACCCTCAAAATTATGAAACCAATCACTCTAAGAATGAATCCCCCATAGCAAGCCCTCTGAGATATGATTTTGATAACAACGTGAATGCCGACCACATATCATCGGATGATAGTAGTGGCATAGGCGTGCAGAATTTGAGTACACACAACACGAAAGACAGCATTCAACTTGATTTAAGCATCTATAAACCTCATAACATCGACTCTTCTAATTTTCAATTACGTAAAGATTTTAGAATTAAGTTCGATAATGAAATAGACCGGAAACAAGTTTACGTACTCGATGGTGATAATCTCTCAAAGTCTTATAACGAGGAAGCTCCCAATGTTTCTGACAGCTCGGATCAGATTCAAAGTAACGTTGTAGAAACAAATAAAGATTTGGAAGATCCAAAGGATGTACACATCGAGTCCACAATAAGATCAAACTTGTCAGATGTGCGTAACAAATTTGATATAGATTTAGACTTGCGTATAAAAAATTATGAAAACATTAATCACGAAGCAAGAACTAGGAATCCATATGATGGTACAATCGATGACTTTCGAATAAAAAACTACGACTTGATAGAAAATTTAGAGACGAGAACTAATTTCGATGGACGCTCTCTATTAGACAGTGATTTTAGAACCGACCGCAACTTCGAACACTTAATGTTAAATTCATCTGAGCTGCAAGGATTAGACATGTCAGCAAGAAGTTACCATAACTATTCAAATTTAAACAGATATCATCACTTGTACTCTGATGTTGACAGGACGAGTGTAGATTTACGCTTAAATTACAGTCCACCTCCACCAACTTACACTCACGCTGACATCTTGAGGGTTGTGTCTTTAGATTTGACATCCCCTGGAAGACACAGCGTTGATTTAAGTTTGAGAAGCCATCAAATTGCAAACTCGCGCTTATTAAGTGAGCACAGTACCCCTCATCGTTTAGCACTTGACCAGGGGCGATTCTTGTCTTCTGAATTGACCACCACACGTCACTTAAATCCCGAATCGAGGTTAATCTCAGTGCCAGATATGAGCAGCCGTATTTTATCGGATCATACAACAAACCGCCTTCTTTCTAATGCCGCTGATCAAAGATTGGTTTCCGATGAAACTAGACTTTTGTCTGACCAGTCTAGGTTGTTGGATCAAGGGAGGTTATTGAATGATGGTCGAATTCTTCCACCTGTTCCCAACAGCGGTGCAATTTCTCCTGTTCCGTACGCTGGATATTCTGTTTCGCCAAGTTCTTATCACGCTACTACTTTACCATCAAGACCACATGCGCCTTCACCAAACGCTGCACCATACCATCATTACTCGGTTTATTACTAATTGTTATTTTACGTGTTATTTTAATAGTAGAGCTAAACGTACTATTAAGATTTGTGTTGTGATCAATGAATTTCATTATAAAATAAAACAACTTGAATGGCAAACTGAAGAATTTATTTCGACTTATTTTGCTAATTTGCATTCTTGTTTCATATTTTCAGTAATATTCTGCAGTGTGCTATACCACACTAGTACATCCATAATTTTATTTTATAAATATACACTTTCTATTAATTTAAATGTGAATGAGTACTTTTCTAAAAAAAAAAAAAAATTGTATAAAATGTGCTGAAGCATGCAGTCCAGCTTCTGATTTGATGATTTGGGTATAAATATTACTGTGGAATTAAACACATACTTTGAATTTGCGTGTTTAGCCATTTAGCCAATTTTAAATTTGCCGCCAATACGAAGAATCGCTGCGTTAGCGAATCCAGAGTTGCTGAATACCAAGTTACTCTAAATCGGAATATCTAGCCTCAAAACTAAATGTCAGTTGAATTACTTCCATTCATTCATCGCCCAAAAAACTACCAGAGCTTCTCTCTGATATTAATGTGGGAGTAGGTTGCATTAAAACATTCTAAAAGATAGTTTCAACAACTAACGAGAAGCAGCAGCAACACCATCAGCACTTGAGGAAATTCTTCTGCAATGGAGAACGAAGCGTCAGCAGTAGAAGCAGTCAACGTGACGCGGTTCTAACCAGAAGCCAATTCAAACATGGTCGATGGCCACGGAAAGCCTTCAAGTTGAATTCTAAAAAATATTTTATTTCGATATAATCTCAGCTTGATTTCGCTGGAATGTCAAATTAATAGGTTCTACAGTCGTCCTATTCGATAAATTTGATTTACTGCTTAAATTCTGTATTTTATAACTGTTTGAAGAATTCAGCTGTCATCTGCTTCTTTTTAGGGCACTCAGCAATTAAACTGCTGACTTCCAGCTCCATCAGTTGAACGTAACCAAAATCATTGGGTGCGTTCAGATGATCACAACAACTGATAGCGTTTTCGGTTGAAGTGCACTACGTATGTACTTACGCACTGAGAATATTTTTAATGTTGTTTTTACCTCAGGTAATAAAACGACATGGAGATACTCTGGGTGCGCACTCAGCACAAAGAGTCCACGCCAATCGAAAACACTATGAGTTGTTGCCTAATAATGCTATTAAACCGAAGGGTTCCAATGACTGTCGCTTTTTTAAAGCGTTGCAGTGCTGCGGTTACTTTAGCGTTTCATGTTGCCGTTTGTCAGTTGCTGTATTACTTGAATGCGCTCATAGATAACAAGAGACAAATTTATTTTATTGAAGTTGGCAGTGCTGATTTTAAACTCAAGTTTCTCAAATAATAACCAGCTCTAAATGACCAAATGTTTTTAAATATAAATTCATTTTAATTTTTAACCTTAACCCCACACGAGCTTACTGAAAATCGTAAAAATAAATTGCTTGCAGTGTTGCAAATCTTCTAAAGCCAACGAGTTAAGAATAACAGAAGAGAGTCATACTAACATTAGTTTCTTGTCCAAGCTGGTCACTAAATATGGCCGCTGTGTAACAAATGTTTTACAAAATTCAAGAACGTCAAAAAACCAACAGTTCATTATTGTTTATAACACACTTTTACTGTACGCCGATCGTATAAATCTGAGTTAAGAAAATATACCACGAAATGAAGGGATTTGACAAAAGCCACAAGGCTGTTTCAAGTTAGAAGGAGATAGCTACATAAAAGTTCTTTGACTTATCGATCGATCGGGATATATAAATAAAAAATAAGCTTTAGGTATAGTTATTTATTAAAATAGAATCAAGTATTTCAAACTTACTCGTCATTCTATATAAAAATTGAAGTTAGGTCCACAGTTAGGACTAGAAATCCAAGAACGGAAGAAAGAGAAAGAATGACAGAAATTTGTCTTTTGTTGACAACACTGATTGCTTTTGCAACGTCCGTCAAAAGTTTGGTCTGTGGTGAAAAGATTTATATGGTACATACCTCTGTACGTGAATATTTCCATACAAAATCCATTGAAGAATCTCTTGACGGACGTTGACGTTCCGTATAGTGAGAATCGCGCTTTCATTTATTTACACGGTGCAGAAATGGAGTAAAATTAGAGTGAGAACGAATAAATTTTAATACAAGCAAGAGTGAGACAAAAGTGCAAAAATAATATGTCTGTTCCTACTGCATTTTCTGACCGTTTCGAAACCATTAGAATCAGATGCTTACCGAGATCGTTTGGTTTTGACAACTTTAACAAGTGTAAAACTTTGACGGTTTTGAAATCGTCAAAAAGTGGTGTAGGAAGACCTAAAATAGAGTAAATGGAGTTGAATAAACGAACGAAGTCATGGAAGACATCTGCAACGTTGCGACATTTCCTAATTTAACCTTGCCTTCCTTTATTCTTCCCAGGAGAAGATATAAACTATTGGATAATAGTTTTCATTTTTCATGTTTTCATGTGTAGGTGCAGTCATTTTTAAATGTAAACAAAAATCGTTTTATATCGGTGTGACAGCTGTCAAATTGACAATTCATTAATTTTGTGTAAATAACAATCTTGCTTGGGGCCCAAATAAATCTAAATCCGACCCAGAGTAAGAAATTACAGAAATTTTCACGAACTTATTGGCAGAAAGTCATGCGCATCCGATCTAAGTAATATTGCGCATCGATTGTGACGCCGTTTCAGGTACAAACATGTATTTTGTGTACGTCAGAGCCGCGTCACCAGTATTTGGGATTTTGGCGTTTTCGTAGGTCCGTGGCATTAAATGATATCCGCCAGCATGGAATTGGTGACTGAATTAGTAAATAATCAGCTTACATTATGTATACCAGTAGCCTTAGTGTTAATAGGTGCAATTTTGGTATTTACATTCGGTTTCAAATCAGCGGAGCAACCACCGTTTGATAAACTTTCCTCTAGTATTAACGATGACCGGAAACCAGCTGGAAAGAAGCGAAAAACAAAAGAAAAGGTTTGTGGTTTATTTTTAGAACGCAAGTATTTTTTTAAAAGTGTTGCCCAGTTTGCAAATAAACATTTACTTTACCGTATTGATTTTTACCATATGTTGTGTTTATTTTTAAAATAGAATATAACCTCTTAGGTTGTTGTAATCGGTTACACGTTGAATCGTTCAAAAAAAAGTCAAAGTATGTCATGGAAACAACTGAGTGCTACTTTATGCCTCATATTTTGAATGGTGAACTCCTACCATTTCATGTCATATATTACAATTGCCCACTTTTCTTTTGTTTCTGCAAAAAACGTGAAAGTCATGATTACTATTTTTTTTAATATCACTTAAAATTATGTTACATGTCAGAAACAAAATCAACATCGACATATTCAGTTGTTTTCATGATAGACTTTGTTTACTTTGAGTGAAAATGTATTGGATGAATTTATACAATAACTTGAAGAAACAAATATTTTTTTAAATTCAGAAACCTACTGTAAATGGACATGTTGTAAATGAAGCCAAAACCGACAAATCACCAAAACGATTGTCTAAAGAAGCTTCTGAAAACCAAAAGTCTGACAATGTCACTGCAAAGCCACAGGCAGATAGAAAAAAGAATGAAGCAGTGAAGAACAAGAAACCGGAAGAAATAAAAACTAAGAAAAACGTAAAAGTAAAGGCAACGAATCAGAAACCTGTCGATTTCGATGATGGCAGCTGGGAAACTGTACCGACGAAGGGAGATAAAAAGAAAAAGCAAGAGAGTCCCGTTAAAAAGGATAAAAAAAATAAAAAGATTGAGAACGATGTAGCAACGGAGAAATTGGAACGAGATGGCAGTCCAAATAATGTTTCGGAGGTTGATGATGTTAAGGTACCAGAACCACCAGTTTCTCCTGTTGCTGCTGCTAAAAAAGAAGATGCTTCTCTTGAAGTGGAAATTGTTGTTGTTGAGGCTAAAGAGGAAAACGATGAGACAAAGGTGGATAAAGATGTTGATGAATCTGAAGTAGATGTTCTCCAAGCAGTTGATGTAGATAAAGAAACAGATACAGAAACACCACCTGCAGAAAAGCGTGAAAAACAACAGGAAGGTAGTGTGGCATTTGATGAATTAGGAGGTAATTAAAATTTTTTATTTAATTTAATAATATAAGAAATGTAAGATGATGCATGTGTACCGGGTCTTCATAATTGATTGTATCTAGTAATGTAAAAATACGGTATTTTAAATTATTTTGTATAGCCCTTGTGTAATACATACATATATTATACTATATTTTATCATAATGTAACTTTATTAGCCAAAGCTCTAGACTCTAGAGCACTCTCAGAGTATCTCCATCTTGTTTTAACCTCATGTAATAACGGGATGGAGATACTCTTGGAGTGCTTTGGAGTAGTTAGTCGAAAATAATGCTGTTAGTATAACCAATATAGTACATTATTTTACAAGTTTCACAAGAAGCTCATTGTAGCACGAGCGGGGTTGGCATTAAGGTTACTATATTTAGAAGGTACCGCCATTCATTTCCTCGGCTATCATATTTATAATCCATTCACGTTCTTTTTGCATTCAGAGTAGGCCGTGCTGGGGTGACATTTTTGTTGGTACCTCCAAGTGAATGTATTCCATTTTAATTTGAAGGTTATATTTTTGAAAACTGACGCCGAAAACATTGATGATTTTTATCATTTTTACTTAGTATTACAAAGTCACAAGTAATTATTTGTTTTAATGCTATTATTTTACTTTCTTCATGCCATTGTAGAGTATAAGAAGCAATATAGTCGATAGGTCTGACATTAAAGTGTCAGAATTTTACATTTGTCACATTTTAAGTTCTATCAAAATTCATGTACGTAACTTAACGAAAAAAAAAACATGGCCTACTAGAATGCAAAAAGAACATGAATAAATACATAGTTATTGTTTTTAGGGAGTTTATGAATGAATTTGATTAACCCCAAATTAAAAAAGATAGAAAGTTGGCGCTACGCTACCTTCTCAATACAGTAACCTTAGTTGGAGTAGCCCAACAGAACGAGTGTTACAATGCCTCTTGTGAAACGTGTAAAATATACTAGTTTTTCTACTTTGCATCACTTATTGAACAAAAATATGAAAAATATTTTTAAAAATTGGATCTACTTAGCATATGGGGAATTTTAATTGTAATGGGTGGCAATACTGACAACCTTTTCACACCTTTTATTTTAAACAAATCAAATTGACAAATTACTAATTTTTCTTGTCCAGCTTCATTGTAAGTATTCTGTTAAATGACAAATAAATAATAAATTATTTTGTAAATTCTGTTGAAGGTCCAATTTAAAATGGACTAGAATTTCACAACAGTTTCACAATGAGTTACTTTGTGAAACTGTTTTTGGTGTTACAATGAGCTACGCAAAGTAGAAAAACTTACTTGTATCATTATTTTTTAATTCTTCCTGGCTTCTGCAGACTTGAGAAAACCTTCAACTAGATTATTAAAATATCAGCACTGAAAAATAAACGTCGTTGTTCAGTCGCGACATCGCGCAGCTAAATTTTGCACTAAAAGTGTGTTTACATCACGCTATAACACTTCTAAGGTCATTTATGTATTTGTTTACAAATACCTACGCTAGACGTAGCCACCTATTGGATTCTTTTAGAATGAGGATAAAATTTAGCCAGCTCACAATCGCAACTCATATCACCTGATATCTTACACCGTGGTTTACAGAAATTAAATTTAATAACGTATTTGATACATTAAAGTTTTTTCAGTTCTGTAACAACAATTTAAAAGAACATAGCAGTACAATTAATTTATTGCCTGTACTAAGTTATTGACTACTGTTGGTTGATAAAGTGGGGTTAGGATAAAATACGATATAAAACACGTATTATACAAACGGGCGCAAAAAAAATTAAATACCATGTTTTTATAGCTGCTTTCTTTCGTTTGATCCACACGCAACATAAAGCGTTTAGATTAAGGCTGGGAATCGTATTCGAATAATTCGAATATTCGAATACATGTGCACTCTCATTTCGAATACGTTCGAATTATTCGAATAATTCAAATAATTCGAATTTTCAAATTATTCGAATAATTCGAATTTTTAAATTATTCGAATAATTCAAATAATTCGAATTTTCTAATTATTCGAATAATTCAAAAGATTCGAATTTTCTAATTATTCAGTGAATTGAAAAATTCAAACATTCGAATATTAACTTAATCCGATTTTTCGAATATGTTTTGTAACTACTTTTCTAGTTGCCTTCATTATCGACAAAAAAAGTTAATAGAATCGTATTGCGCCACTCAAAAGAAGGTATCCCTGCAATCTTTGACACAAGAATGTAGACCCTTTTTTTACGAAGTCTACGCAGTTACACGTTATAGTATTTCTCACATCATTTATTCGCAAAATATTGTCCAGAAGTGATGTTTGGAAATACTTTAAATTAAGTTTAAAATGAAAGTGACAAAATACAATATAAATTTTGCCCGTACAGTGCAATTTCCATTTCATTATTCGAATACTTATTTAAATATTCGAATTTTTATTCGAATTATTCGAATATTCGAATAAAATTTCAATTGAATATTCGAATACCAAATCTGAGGAAAGTCCCAGCCTTAGTTTAGATTCAAAGATGGATGCTCTCTTGCAAATGGATCTTTCTGAAATTTCAATCCCGATCGGTAATCCCATTTCCCCTTTCAATCTTCCAATTTTATGATCTGTTTGGGGTGGCTGTGGAAAAGAAAATTCATGTCTTAGCTCCATTCGTTTAGTTTAAATTCTCAGTTTTAGCATGCCAAGCTACGACATGAGTTTTAATTTTCATGGCCAACCTTTATGGCATTTTAAAAAAAATACACCGTATATTCCGAATAAGTAAGAACAATTATAAATTGATTTAGACAATTTTAAAACTGATTACAGACTTATATATTATAACACTCACATTTTAGACAAATGCAAACTTCAAATATAATTACAGATTATTTCAGAACGATATACGAGACAATTCAAAATGATTTTTATAACGAGAAAAACCGCATTTCATATATCAAATTAAGCAGCGGTTAGTTTCTAAAAAAACATAGTCAAAATGGTAAAATCAATTAAGTTGGGTTTCTCAGTCCTAGTTTAACTTTAAACTTCTGTTTATTTCCATGGTAGCAATTATAAAAACAATTGTTCCTATGGAAATAAACAGGAGTTTAAAGTTAAACTAGGACTGAGAAACCCAGCCTAGATGTTTTCTCACCCAAACCATGGTACTAGATACGAAGAGACGGATCGATTTTTGGAGATCAGCCACATACTATGACATGCTGTGAGTGCTTTCGGGCTCTGGAGATGTACACGATCAAACTGCTAGAAGCTATCTGATTATCTGTCGTGCTACGCAATGTCCTTTCATGTGGTTTTACATTTCGATTAATTCGATGATTCATCGTTATTTTCCGAGAGTGCGTGTTCATAAGCTTGCATAATGCCTTTTATGCAATTAAATCTCTGCGAATGCGATCTCATTGCAGAAGTCAATCATGATTCATATCGGCCATGGCTTTTGATAAAGCGAGCCGCTGTAATGCTTTTGGGCGAATTTTCCGCGGTCGCATTGTATAGAATTTACGTTGTGAGCTTTAATGATTTATGAAATTCTGGATTCTTAAGTTAGGTAGTTGCTTACGACGTCATAGGTCACGTGGGTTACAGGATGAAATGAAGACCCGATATGTTTATAAAGAAATTATTTATTTTATAGGAGTATTTATTATTCTAAAATAAATTATTGTCATAGTTTGTTTTCGATTTCACATAAATTGATGGATCTTGTTTTGTTTTGTAGATGTATGGACAGATGCTAAAGTTGTGAAGAAGAGTAAAAAGAAAAGTCGCAGAGAAATTTAAAGATTGAATTATGACATCCCTTCAAATAGTATATGTCAGGTATGTGATCGCAATCATACTCTAAGAGATTTGATCTCAGTAAGTAAAAGACTTAAAAAAAAACTAATGTGTAAAATGTACCATTGTGGGCAAAAAATCTGTGAAAATCGTGATGTTATTTAATAACTTGATATTTTTCTTGTCATAACAAATAAGAACACTTGGACCATTTTGTTAAAATGAACATCAGCAAAAATGTGTAAATTGCAATAAATTTACAGATTTTTTATTGTACTAAATCTGTTTGAAAAACTTAGAATATATTGTCTGCTTATTTTGTTGCTCACACTGGTGCATCCCTCTCTGAAACTTGGAAGATTTAATATATTACAACAGTACGTGGAAACTGAGACCACTAATTTATAATTACAAGTCAATGTGTAGATTACAAACAGAAAATTTAGGTGAATTATTTTGGCTTACTCATAAAAAAATAAAATGCCACTGTATAATATATTTGACTTCCAAATTTTTGAATTTCTTTTTTTGTATGCATTCCAACATTTCAAGAAGAAGAAGAATAATAAAATACACTTGAGCCTATGCACGTGCCAAGTATAAAACCGATTTATTTATCTGAACAATCCAATGAAATACGAGGGCCTTAATGTCATTATGGTATGTTGCAAATACTAATATTTTTAATAAACTATTTTTGCAAAGCATATATAAATCATAGATTAATGTCTTCCACATTGTTTATGTGGTTACAGTTATTTACTGTACTATACTTTCTTTAACCTTTTCCAACTTCTTTGCATTTCAATTTCTGAAATTGTTTCGATAAGCAAAGCAACTCTCTTTTTAAATCATTTATTATTAATCAATATTGTAATTAAGGGTAATTAGTTCTGAATTAATGTATTTATTTGGTTCATCAATTAGGTGAACGCATAATATATTTGTAAATAGAAGAATAATTATTGTATCCTCTGAAATTAGTCACTGAAATGCAACTCTCTTAATAAATGATTTGTTAATACATGTCCTAGTAAAAGTAGTTTTAAATTAAATTGATATATTTAGTTTGTTAGTCAGATATATTTCTAATGTTATTTAAAACTAGGTAATTGTATGTACGTAACTGTAAAAATAACATAAATGTTGTGTGCTTCAAAAATTAATTAAATTCAAATTATTTCTTATTTATTATATTCAGTTTTAAGCTGAATCAAGCCTTATTAAAGTTATAGTCCTAATTATTTCTATTTGGGTTAGTTCCCACAGATTTTAAGCTAAAGTGTCTTATAAAATTGTACTCACTTATGCTTTTCAGTTTTTATAATTAATCATACACGTTGTATTATTATTATTGTTAAAATAACATCGCCATTTAGTAATTGTTGTAATTAACATTAGCAAATTATCTGAAAAGAGTTGTTTTAAAATTATTTTTTATATTATAAATATATATTTTAATGTGTGACATTCTACTGTGTTTTGTAATTAAATCTTATTTTTATTTTGTTTTTAATTGTGTTTAATTTTTTAAAAATATAATTGATAGTCATTGCGTAGCTACTGTATTTGTTGTGTTTTTTTTATTACATGTATATAGTTTAAATATATCATTTGCCTTTTTTATGCCTAGTAAAAGAACAGAGCTGAGTAAAACACATCAGAAGAGTTAAATTTAGAAAAATGCATGTTTCCGTTTTGTAAAAACAAACCTTATTTCAAATTTATTTAATAATTGTTTTCAGAATTACAATTTTACAGTTAGGCCACAAAATTTACCAAATCATTTAAAATATGTAAATGTACTTCAAAAAACTGATGTACTGAAAATATTCTAACTACTTTACTCAGCTCTGTAAAGCTAAGATTAGAAGTAAGTTAACTTAAATTATTGTGACCGTGATATTTATTTCAACATTTTAAATATTGATACTCTTCATTAAAAAAAATAGAAAAGGAGTATCTAAAGCAGTATCGCATTAAATGCTGATGTAAATATCGACACTATTCTTTAGTGTACTAAATTAAATTCTAGTTGATGTGTAATGCTGTTTTTTGAATGAACGTTATATGTATATGTGTAAAACGAGCTGTCCACTCTTTAACGACTATAGGTGTACATTTGTCAAAGTAAATTTTTCAATATTTTGTAAACTGTACATAAACACGTAAATGTTTTATATTAAGGTCTGTGGATTGTTATCATTTGGGGACCATTTCAAAATATATTTTAAAATTAATTAATTATTTTTATTTGTAACTCTCCCACAAAAGAATTATTTGAAAAGAGAAGTTACAGTGTGAGATCATGATGGTTGCATGTATTTCATAAACAATATTAAATGTTTTAAAATTTATTAATCTTCTCTTAAAACAGAATTTAAAACTAACTCTAATTATATTGCTGACTTATTTCACGTTAAGTCACCATCATCATTTCTTAGAAGTGTTCTTCTTTTTAGGAGATTTTTTTGGAGATTTGGATTTCCTGGGCGATTTAGATTTGTCTTTCCTCGGAGACTTCGACTTACCACCACTCTTCCTTTTCGTTTTACTTCTGGACCTACCTTTGCGTTTGATTTTTTTGCTCTTCTTCTTTTCTTTAGAATCTGCTGGTTTTTGCGCACTGCTAGTTGGAAGCTCTGACGTTCTTGTAAAATAATCGTAACTAAACTGGCTACAAATTTTACCTAAAACGATAAAACTATCTTATACAAAAGAAGATATTATTCATTGAGACATGTTTTCAGATAGTTCTGTAGATAGGAAGTCCCCCTGCATAAATATGATGTTATTATTTTTTAAAATTATAATGATTCACCTGTGCAAAAATCTTCACCACAATCTGCGCAAGATACATTTTTGAGTTCAACTACACCAGCTTTATTTTTTGACTTTCGAACTTGAGGGTCCAAAGCAAATGTTCTTTTATCGCTCACCTCTGTTTTCAGTTCAAGTTTAGCCAGTTCTAAAGCACTTTATTATTATTATTATCTTTAATAATAACAAATAGGTTTATCATTTACTTACCGTGAATAATATTCTTCATCTAATCTACTCTTGGGTCTTAGGGTGGTCAGCATACGCCAGTCGATCGGAACTGACGCTAAATCACTGATGTTCACACTTTTCATTTCAGAAGGTATGGGGTCCATAAACGCGAACGCTTCCTTCATGACTTTGAAATCTTTCTTCCCGGTTTTAAATCGAAAATTCTTGTCCCTTATTTTGACATCGTCCATTCGAACTTTCTCCGCCTTGACTTTATAATCGGGGACCTTATCGAACAGTTTCCTGAATTCCTCTTTGGTGTTGGCCGTCGCTTTCGAAAGGTCTAAAATAGGGGCAGCTTCTTTCTTCTTCCCCAAGAAGTCCTCAAATTTAGCCATCTCACCAACTTAGTGAATCTAGATTCTAACAGATATACGCTTATTATATTATTTCTTTGCAAGAAAAGAACAAACAAAAGCATTTATTTAAATATCGACCATAAATTTTTAAGAATTGGGTTTAACTAATGTTAATATTCCGAGTTTCTACGTAGGGAACTTAAGCTTAGTGAACGAGGGGAATTTTCCCATTGCACTTGTGAAGTAGATACTTCATTGTGGTTGGTGTTTAAAATTTCACTGCTGCTCTCCAAGCTGTTATTGATGCAAAGTGGTAGTAGATGTTTTGACTCGTTCTTGTATTGAACACATTCTCTTGGCGTGTTGTGTTCAATTCTTAAAATGTCTACGTGCTTTGAGTCACTGCAACATTTTTGTTGTTGTTCATCTCGGCAGCGACAACAACATTGGCAGGACTTGTAATAAATTTGGTCTTTATCTGATTCTAGCGGAATAATTTCTGTTTGGTATACTCTCACGTTTTGGGAAAAAAGCTGTTCATTCTTTCGCCAAAGTGCACGACTGTGCCTTTTCTCTGGATAAACGGGTTTGCGATAGGCACGGGGGCTGGCTATTTGACTATCGTCACTGGAATGGGGTGAGTAATTAATATTTTTATCATCGTAGTCCTTCACCTGCTTCAGTTTCTGTCGTTGTTTCCTGCGTTGGTACAAAGGATCTTTCTCGCTTTGTTTCACGTAACGCGTTGGGGGCCTGTTAACTCCCCACTTGGGTCGTTCTTCATTGTTGTCACGTTCCGACCTGATTCTCCTTTCTTTCCTGTTTCTGTTGTCGTAAATGTGTTCCGGATTTGAGAATTTTTCTCTTACAAATTTTTCTTTATTGCTCTCGGGTATTTCCTGTTTGTTGAAATCTGCGCAACTATCAGTTTGAGTGCTACTGTCGCAAAATTTTCTGTTCCTGTATTGAGTTGGGGTCAAAATTCGATTTTCTGTTCTGGATGTGTTGCTTCTGTCCGTCGCCAGAGTAAGAGGTACGGCTATGGGAAGGGCTGCAGCCGCTCCACCACCAATAGTTGGCATAAGAACTGCGAATTGCATATTTTGAAAAGTTTCATAAGGGGTTTGTAATACCAAGGCGAAATCAGATTGCGAATTTGCTTGTGGCAATTGAAGCGGAGGTACACGATTATTATTATTATTATTATTATTATTATTATTACCACTATGTTCCTTAGAATTGTTGATGTTAATCATATTTTCCTCAGAAATTACGTTGTTATTATTATTGTAATTCTTGGTGATGTTGTTGTTATTGATATTAAGTTTTTTTAATCGTTCATTATTTTCACGGGGACTCTTGTGTATTTCATCTATAATATTTATGTTTTCCTTGAAATTATTGTTATTTTCTTCGGAATGCTTCGTCTTTTCTTTTTCCACAAAATTTTCCTTGATATTTAAATTATTCTGCATCATCTCCTTTTGTTTCAACTTGTCTTGTTTCGCTTGCATCTCCGCCAATTCCAGGGCCTTATGAATCACTTCCTTTCGCCTTTTCTCCCTTTCGAGTTTCTCCCGTAGCAACTTCTGTTCTTGCTCTTTCCGTTGCCTTTCGACTTCCTTCTCTCTTTGTATTCTCACTTCTTCTTCGTACTCTTCTTTTATTCTCCTTTCTCGTTCTTCTTTCCGGCGTTGTTCTCGCTCTTCCAGTTGCTGCCGTATTGCTTCTTGGTGCGCCAAGGCCATCTGGCGCCGTCTTTCTCTCTCTTCTAATTCGAAAGGGTCTACGGGAGCATTTTGTCCTCTTATGTGGGAACTAGAAAAATTAACAAAATAATAGTTTACTGAACAATTTTTAATTTTACTCACCGTAATTGTGAAGTTGTTGAACTAGTGCCGGGTCTTTCACGTTCGTCAAACTCTTGTTCTGGAGACTCCGCAGGTGAAGAATTCGAAACTATCAACTTAGTATCCGTTTCCAATCCGCGTTTAACCCACCCAGGAGTATCACTATCCTTACTATCGTTTTCCACCGTTTTAGGTTCCCAGAATTTCCCAACGTGTACACCTCTGTCGCCCCATTTCAGCCTGTCTTCTTTACCACTTGAAGACGATTCGTATCCAAGCGAGTGATTCCACCCAACTTGTTGATAATGTACCGGGGAATTATTGACGTTATCACTTCCGTACCCCGACGTTTCGCCTCCCATTTCTTTCTCGAATTTCTCATTAGACGCGTGAGATGCGTTTTGGTTTCTGCTCAAGGGCGGTAGACTTCGCCTCCTCGAGCTAGCTTCTCTTCGCAGCGTTTCCTTGGAATTTTGTATTTTAATAATATTTCTCGACCTAAACACAAAATCGCTGATTTTAGAGAGAGCGATCAAATTTAGTTTAAGTTTTTACCTTACGAACTGGGCGTCTTTATTCCCCCAAGGCAAACTCAGGCCAGCAAGTTCTTCTAAAATTGAGGAAAAAAAATTCAAGATGGATGAATTGAATCGGAAGTAAAGTACCTCTCTCGCGCGCCCATTGTAGTTTCTTCTTCTCAAGTAATGATTGACCTTTATCAGCATACATTGATGATTCTTTTGAACATCGCAGCTTTAGAATTTATTACATAGTTTGTAACAATTAAAAACTGAAACATTTTTGATTAATCTGGACCTCTGTAGTTATTGGCTATACCACTAATCGAAATTGTAAAATAATACGTATTTTTTACTTCAGTTTTCAAAATAGTGATGATTAGAAATGGATACAATCATAATTTATGTTTTTGCAAGAAATAAACATTTCTCCATTATACTAGTGCCTTCGTAGTCTAAAGTAATAAAAATAAATTGTAAACAATGTACTTTCAAGATTATGAATTTATATTCCAGTGCTGTCTTTAGCCTGTATGTAGGTGCATAGACTTGTAAATAGTAATGGACCTAAAATCGATTCTTGAGGTACTCCAGTGACTCGCTACAAAACACTTCTAATTTCTGCCATTGAAATAGCAAAGTAAAAACGTAATACGAAAACCACAATTATTAAACCTTGTAAATATAAAACTGATGTACCTAATTCTACATCCACTTTACCTTTTTGGTGTAGGATGTCGGCCGCGCTGAGCCACAAAGTGGTATTCCTTATTCTCCTTCATCCATTCGAAATGTTTTACGTGAAACTGAGCTTGAGTTTGTGGATCGAATTCCAATAAAAAAAATAGGATTAGAAAAAGTTATCAAAACCAAAACTTACTTGCGTCATTTATTAGAGGAGGTAGGTACATAAGAATCGAGTGTAGAAATAAAATGGAAAAACCTGTAAATATTTATTGACAGACAAAACCGAGGAGTGCTTTAACTATCGGTGTCAGGGCCGTACCAGTACCAGTAGGTGCCATTTCTACATTAAGAATTCATGCAGAGAGATATCTTAAACTCCCATTAAAACAAAGGACAATTTGGAAATATTTTTTAAGTAATACCAGATACATACTATCGAAAGCTCTTGTTAAAAAAAAATTAACTTTGAAATGCAAAAACCATTGTAAATAGGTATCTAGCAATAATAAGAAGAATATAACATAATTTAATTTTTAAACCACCTACCTGTATACAAAATTAGGAGTGAAATCACCAGTTAGGTACACGTTCCACTCTTTCCAAGAGAGAAATTCTGAATAACTTATAAACCGCATGCAGCAAAAAAGGTAACACTTTATTTGATCAATGCTACTGCCATAGCAACAACTATTCAAACATCTTCAGGTGAATGGCCCTAGCATAAGGGTAGTCTTATGAAACAACTTGTGGCGCAAAACACTTTTACTAACATGACCTCGATCTCATATTACCATGTACATTATTTCAACATGCAGATTTAATCCACGTGAAAAATTAACATTTCGTTGGTCCGAATGAAATGGGGCATTTAGGTTTCTAGAGCAAGGAATGTGAAACGAAAAGGAATAGAGTTTAGAAATATACTGGGGATCCAATTATGTATACCTAAACATTTCCACTTCAGGACAGCAGACTTCCCAGAACACGAGGAATTCTATACATCAATTTACAATGAATTAAAAATGTATGTCACGCCCATGCATAAGACCAGAACCAAAAGTTTATATTTTTAAAAACGTGCAATAAATGTTTGTGGTGTTACGCAGAGAATCAGAACGCATGTATTGAATTTAGTTAGACTTGTACTTACAAATTTGTGTTACTAATTCGACTTTTAATAACAGAATCCGTTTCTCATTGAACGGCGCACACAAAACGAAATTATAATAATTAACAAACCAAACAGATTGCGCAAGTGTTTATTGATTTGAGGATTTAAAATGCAAAAGAAGGGAAACGTGTAATATTATAAAATGGGAATTCTTAACGGAGATTTGAATTGTTTTCGTGTTGTAGTGATTTATTTGTTTACCTGTCAAAGCATGTGTTCAAAGTGGTGTCGTTGTTATCCTAATTGTACGGAATAATTTACTTTAGATGATTTGCATGCATTTGTCAAGTAGGTATAAGGAGTTCGTATTTCAGTTGATCACGTCAATTTCGTTTTTAAGGTCAAGTCATTGTCACGCCCGATACGTGACAATAATAAAACTTTAAAACACTTGCTCTTTCTTAACCAGGGACATATCGTCGTTTTGGGGATAATTTTTCATTAATTACTATTAACTAAAAACTCTATTGGCCCCTTATAAAATTAAGGTCAAATATTTTATGAGTTTCAAATAATTTGAAATGTTCTGTGCCTACCGCGCTTCCTTAGAATTTGCATTGCGTAAAATAAAAATTTTCAATCTTTGCAAAAGGCAGAATTTGTTCAGTCCCATGAGCATGCCTGCGTGTTTGTGGTTGGCCTAAAATTGATTAATGAATATAACTTTCACAAGTTAATTTCACTAATAAAACACATATTCATCGTATTTTACAAAGTACCGGACAGGTATAACAGTTAAAACGAGTATCTTCGCAATTTTTTTTTGCCTTTTGAGTCCTCAATTTCGTCTCGTAAATTCTGGCCAATTTCTAAAGAACGTGCTTCTAACTGTATGCTGATTTAAGGTCACGAAACGGAACCGGTAGCAGTATTCATAGTAAAACGTGTGGTATGTATGTATATTTTGTATCGCCACAATCGCATGCAACTTATTATTAATGTCATTTTCTATTCTTTTGTGTGTCATAATACTATGTGCATTGTTTAACTCGCTCTATTGGGCATGCTAACAGTATTTAAATTAGCACCTTTGAGAAAATTACCATCGCAACAAAGCGGCAAATATCAATAACTTTGTGTTAAAAGCGGTAACAGACGTGGGGACGTGTACACAGTCATGATTGCAACAACGCTTGTCGTCTTTGTTATTAAATAATAAATATGTTCAAAAATATTTTGCATGCGAATCTACCATATTATTATCAAATAGAATGGCCCGTTTTCTGATCTTATTATTAGAGTCATGTTTAACTAAAGTCGTGATTAAAATAAACAAGAAACTATCTAGCTTTATGTCGATTTAATGTGTAAGAAAGTAACGCCCGAGCGTTGCCATGGAAAATAAACACGTTATTAAATTAGTCAAAGGATGAAAATACTGGCCAATGACTTAATAAAAACCATGATTGTGACTTTTTTATTCGCCCATCTTAATTCATTCTGAAAAGTAGGCTGGAAGTTGTATTTTGTATCTTTCTGGCAGGTAACGAAAGTAATATTTAATGAAAACACTAAAAAAATATTTGTATATAATATTTGTAAAAGTAATATTTGTCGAAGAAAAAACTTGATGATTCGAGGAGGCTTGACGCGAATTCCAAGTTTATTACTGAAAGGTTCCTTATTGATTCGAAACAGAGAACCTCAGTAAAAGCAGTATCAGACGCGAGTTTCAATACTGGATCCTTTGGGGGTTAATCCGCTACAGAAGATTCGAAAAGAGAACAATACTTTGCACTTCTGTGAAATAGGTATACCTGAAAGACAAGAAAATAGGTATCCTTCAAATATAAAATTGAAAAGACCGCATGTTCGCGTCAACAGATTATCTAAGAACTTGAACCTGCATATCAATTTGTGTCAAAAATATTTTTGATGAACCTTAATCGTTATTGCCATATTATACTTCTGTATGTATCGGGTCTTCAACAAGAAAATACCAATTTTTCATATGTCAAAAATGGATTAACCTCAAAATCTTCCTATGGGGATCTTCTACCCGTTAATTTCAGTTGTTAGGCGACACATATTCGTTGGTGGAAGTGGCTAATGCAAGAAGATATTTTGAATGTAATATCTTCGTTCTTAAAAGAATATATTAAAATTAATTATCTGAATTCAGTCCCTTCCCATCAGAGATGTGGGAGGTTTAGAGCAAGAGTTGCCCCAGGAGATCGAGCAAAACATGTACCAGTTAAGAATACACATCTAGATCTATCTTTTCTCTCTTTCTTGAGCATTTCACTCTACAGTTGACGCAAAACCTATCCTTCTCTATGAGGTGACAGTAAATCCGATTGGTAAATACTTGACCGCGGATTTTAAATTCAAAACATGTATAATATGCGAATATTTACAATAGGTACCTACTTACTTTGCACTTCCGTGCAATATCCTAAACGATTATAAAAGTTGTTAATTGCATTAGTTACTTGTCCAGGGGTAATTCTTCCTGATACATTTTCACTAACTTTCGTCGCCTGACAGATGTTTCAAATTAAAACGGACAAATTTTATTTGATATCATCTGATATGATATTAGAAACCCTAACGACGACGATCATGCAACGATATTTAAAAAAATTGGAATTAGTTTCACTCGCATTACATAGGTACTCACATTTTTATTTTGAGTTATCGAAATTTAAATTTAGCTTACCTGTGAAAACTGACTGTTGGAATATGTAGCTCTAGATGTTGAACTGAAGATTATTACACAAAGTTTGTATTCAAATTTAAAAAAAAAACGAGAGCTAATTAAGTAATTTTCAAACTTAAATATCAAAAATTAACAGAGAATAATCCTGTAGACATCTGCAACACGACATACGTTTAAACACGAACAGCGCCTGCGCACATTCCTATCATCCCTTAGAGAGGGAACCTCATATTCATAAATGTGCTGTGGCATTGTCTAGAAAGAGATACGTTCAAAAAAGTAGGTGCAACATGTTTTGCGAAACGTATGTTCTGCAATATAAGCCATTTCTGGATCTAAATCTCCCACATCACTGCTTCCCATAACCTAAATTTTATATTTTGACAGTTTCTGCGATAATCACAGCATCTGTATAGTTCAAACTGCGATAGGTACTTTTGTTTCCAAGGCTAACTCGAAGTAGGTTTTTATTGAAGACTCGATAGTTATCTTAGTACAATAATTTGATTTTTTGATAATTGCACAGATACAGTTTCAAATTTGAGAAATAGATTGTCTTCAAAAAGAATGACTGACTGTAATTTATTTAATGTGGTCCTGTTTCTGATTTATAGTCTTATGAAAAACTGTAAAAAAATTCCAATTGTTTATGTTATAATTTGTATTTAAAGTTGGTTCTTGTCCGATGAAATTTGTATCACAAAATCTTTTAATCGGACACTAAATAGCGCACAATACACTTAACGTTTCGCCGTCGTTCGACAGCTTCGTCAGAAGTGAAAAATATAATTTGTGCAGACTCCTGAAGGAAACATTGCAATTTATAGAAGGTCCATTAGTGTGTTTACATTCTTTTAAAGTCACAAATTACTTCCAGTAAATAGAAGAATTTGTGTGATTGTATGGTATAGTCGTGCGCAGCTTAAATGCTACAATTTTACAGTTCTGTGGCCCTTATATCACAAGGTTTTAAGAGTGGAGTTTGTGTGCGGTGGTGCATTTAAGGTGCGCGGGAGTGTACATGCTTTTTTCAACGAAAATAAACACAGTTGTAAAAATCAAGTCAAAAGTCGACGTTTCGTTGTACGTTTGACAGCTTCTTCTTTATCCTGAAGAAGCTAGCGAAACATCTGATTATATTTTTATTAGAGACACCTGAAACAGATTAATTTCCAAGAGTTTATGAGAAACCTGATGACAAGCAGTCACAATTTATGACGTACAGTCGCGAGCATAAAGTATTGGTCGTCACTGTCAATCAAAACGTCTAAACGTTTAAATTCCTGGAATTAAAACATTTCTGATAGATATCCTATCTTTTACCTAAAAAGTGTCGAAAATAAATCAAATTTTTAAGAGATTATTCCCAATAGTCAATATTAAGCCATTAACCTCCTTTTTTTTAAATAAAATACAAATCATGTACAAATCAGCAAAATTTATTGCTCGCGACTGTACCTATGCAACTTTGTTCAAACGAATTTGCTTATTCTGTACTTCGTATAACTGCGAGTAATGCAAATTTGCATTAAGTCAAATTTTAATTTGATTTAATCACTGCCATCATGAATAATCTTTTGAATTATCAGTTAAACACCGATCATTGTTAACCATTCGAAGAAATCACTCGGCCAAACGAATTCGCATGATCCTTCGAGCATGACCGCGTACACGTCCGCACGTCTGTTTCGTGCTTTAAATGGTAATAAGTTTTTTGTTCTTCTCACAAGAAAAGATTGATTTTTTAACATCGCCTACGTATTAATTTTTAATTTTTTATGTAACGTTTTGGCCAATTTAGGACATTTGCAAAATGCAATGCATTAAGAAATTTAATCTGACAATTGAGAGAAACAAAGTGAAAAGAAAATTATATTAATACCACAAAATATTTTAGGAAATTTGAGTTATGATTATTAACCAAGAGCTAAAATAAAAAGTAAATAAAATTAGAGGCGCTAATCCCCTCAAATCGTTTAACGAACATCTCAATAAATTAGATCAACTAATGTCACAGTTTTTTTTTTATAAGGCGAAAGGAATTTATTCGGCCGCTTTACAGCGAGTGCATAATATACTATGAGCAAACCATCAAGACGTCGGTTTCGCGGTCAGTGTTTGAACTTGATCTTGAGCAGTTTGCAATATGATGTTACAATGGTGCTCGCTAATGTTCATGTTTACCATCAATATTTGTGGAAGTCGTTATATTTTACCGGAAGTTCCGGACGTCATGTACCCTCCCATACCAGACGACGGTAATTAAAGACTCAAATAATATTAATATTCATTATACGAATATTTTTAGTAAAGATAGAAAAGTATTCGAATTATTCGCTGGATGAAGATGCGGATCCGGAAGTGACACCCGGACTATTTCAAGGAGACATAGCGATGACCAATGAAATTTATAATCACTGGCGCATTGGACTTAAATGGGACGTTTTTCCGGATAAGTTGTGGAAGAATGGTGTAGTGCCATACGTTATTAGTCCTTTATATGGTAAAATTAGAAGTTAATAATAAAATAAAATAGCTTCCGGTTATGTCGTCATAAATCGCTTCAATTCCATCCAACTTTTCCTGCATGTATATTTTAAGTAAACTTTTCTTTTCAGAACCATCAGAAATTGTAACAATTTATAAAGCCATAAGGATAATTAATTTTATGACCTGCGTTAAATTCGTGCCTTGGAATGGCAAGAGCAAAGACTATTTACTGATATGGCCCATCCAGTATCCCAAAGGATGCTGGTCGTTTATAGGTAAATTCGGGGGCGCACAGATTGTCAGCCTACAACCACCAGACCATAACAGCCCCCACTGTTTGGGCACAGAAGGAAGAGCGATACACGAACTCATGCACGCGCTCGGAGTTTTCCACGAACAGTCAAGATGGGACAGGGACAAGTTTGTGAAAATTCATACAAACAATATTATTCCTCGTAAGCTAATCAAACAAATATGAAATGGTTGATTATGAATTATTATTAATTTTAGGCTACAAGGCTAATTTTGAGAAACAAAGCCTGGAAAATACGACGTACAGTTTCGAGTATGATTACGATTCAGTTATGCATTACGGCCGATATTACTTCAGTAAAGAAAAAGGAAAGCCGACAATCACTCCAAAAATGTCGGGAGTAAAAAATCTGGGCCAAAGAAAAGCCATGTCTAAAGGTGATTGTTTGAAACTGAACGACTTATACAGCTGCCTGGAAAAACCACTCCTACGAAGAAAATATTATAACATATGCCAATTTCTGGGTGTATAATTTATTGTTAATTTAATTCATAATCTAATATGTTATTTTATATTTTCTGTTCTGGCAAATCTATGACAGGATCGTGTTCCTTAGCAAAAATGCCCATGGGTACAAAATCACAAGGAACAGGCCACACCAAATCTACAATAGAAATTTTGTATTCGCGTTAAAAATGTTTACCAATCATTACCTTCATAAGAATCTAAAAAGCGAATGTCTCCAGACAAGGCCAAATACTGTCTTAAATCCGGAGTGTACTGGCTTTCCAGCAAAAATTCAAGGACGCTATACTCCGGAAGAAAACTCAATAGTGGATTTATTTCACTGCCGAATATGTTGGTGCTTCTTCGCACTTCTTCTTCTTCTGCTTCGGACTCCGCCTTTGGAACAGGTTCTTTTTCTTCTTCCTCCTCCATTTCCTCTCCCTCCTATATAACAAAATTTAATAGCTGACGAAATTTTCTAATAGATTAAAAGTTAATTGTGCTCTTATCCCTCATTAATATAATTTAATATAATATAATATAATATACAGGGATATCCACATAAACCGTTCGTTAAAAGTTTTCAAGGTTGCAGTTCACGTAGATATTTGAAATTTAAGGAGCAAGGGTTTTCCGTAGAGATCTCTTTAAATAAAATAAAATTGTCTTTGTATCACTTCCGGTACAACCGGAAGTGGTACAAAGACAATTTTATTTTATTTAAAGAGATCTCTACGGAAAACCCTTGCTCCTTAAATTTCAAATATCTACGTGAACTGCAACCTTGAAAACTTTTAACGAACGGTTTATGTGGATATCCCTGTATAATTAATATAATTTGTATTAACAGTTGTAAATCAATTGTAATTTTACCTTATAGATCTGTACAAAAAAAGATGTCTCAAGATAGATGACACCCTGTATAACAAGTGTAAAATAAAATTATAGTCCGATACTTTCAACATGTGATATCACTATTTCTTTTTTTCTAGTTCTAAAGATTCAAAAATACGAAAATAAAAATTTGATTTTTGGAAAAATTCTCTGAATTTTGAATTTGAACTCTTTTTTCAACTCCAGTGAAATATCATTTGTTTTGTGAGTTACTACGAACCCCGTATTTTTTTCTCTCTTATACCACACAGACAGTTATAAATTCGCAGCAGTACTGTAATTTTAAAATAATTTAAGTGTGATAGAGATCTCGCAAATTGAGAAGAACCTGTCACGTGACTTGTGGCACATAAGCAAAGGCGTGTTCAAAATCTCAGAGCGTTACTCTTGGGTAATAATCTTTTCTCTCTCATATAAATCATTTTGTATATTTTGCTTTTCACTTTATTCGCTCTGTTGGTATAACTCTTATACTTACTCCCTGTGTTTACCAACACGCCCCCATATAAGCAGGTAAGCTCCGCCCACATGTTCTTGCCGAGTTACGAGACCTCTACCCCTGGGTTGTGTTCATAAATTACACTCTAGGGTCACTCTCGGGTAATATTGTGATCTCTCTCGCATAAATGTATTTATACATTTTGCTTCTCACATAAGAATCATAAAGTACTAAATCAGGCCTGTGTTTCCATAGCAACAAACACATTTTCTTTACCCTTCTTATAAAAGTGGGATGTGAAAAGTTATCTCGTTGTCATGGAAATCATGTAAACACTAGACTTCTTAAAACTGATTAGCGAGACGCAAAATAACTAAAAACTTGTGAGTGAGAAAGATGCGATTACACACCCAGGGTGCACTCGAAGGTGTAGTTTATGAACACAACCCTGCGATACTGGCTTGAGCAGGGTTACCAAATTTGACGATTTATCATTGTTTAGACGATTTTTGATAAAAATTTGGCGTCTAAAAAAATTGTTAAAATTTCTTATTTACCGACTAAACATATTATATGTATTCCTTCTAGCCGTCGATTTCTAGGTATTGATTGCGCACACTTAATTTTTCTGCAAATGAAATAAATTAATTACCACTTTTTCTTCTGGTCGTAAAGCAATCCCAAGTAGATACAGCTTTCGAATACAATACATTACTTTAGACATCGTTTGTGCTAAATCGGAGTCAGGGTTTAATGTTTCTAATAATGTGGTGGGTTTCGAAGTAAGTGCAATCCATTCATTCAGAAATCTCTGAAAATAAATCACATAGTATAAGTTAATTTGTTTCTACTTCTTGTATTAAAAATTCTGAATTTGAATATTAATGTCTACAAAATGTTTTAGCGTTTTCACAACGGTTGCGTTCAACCAAAGACATCGAAGCGTAGTACCAGTATACTTCTTAGCATGACATGTTTAAGCCACAGCTACGCTTCCGCTAAAATAAAGCGCTAATCCTAGCGATCACCAATTTTAAATCGCGTTAAATTGCTAGCACTTCGCTTGAAGTTTTACTGTCAATTGTTTTCAATTACTGAAGAATTTTATCCCAATAACACATGTTAATTAGACAAAAAAGATGAAACTATACTAGAAATATGCATTTACGCAATCCGCTATCTTTTGTTGTTAAATAATCAATTCGTTCAGCCAACTTTCACTCGTTACGATTCGCTACGGCTATTATTGGCTGAACGCAGCTAAGTCGAAAGTTATCGAAAAATTAGCGTTTTGATATACCCCGTGAGCAATTTCAATCCGGAACATAAGAGATTAGCATGATTTCCCTTATTAATAACATTTTTAATTAAAAACACTTAACGTTTCGCAGTCGTTCGACAGCTGTCGACAAGAACCAGCTTTAATTTAAATTTATTGTTCCTAAGATGTCAAATTGAGTTAAATTTAAATTAATACTTGAATTTATTTTTTGATGTCTTTAGTATGATTTTATTAATCATTTAGTAATCATGTTTAGTAATCCCATGTTCGGGTTTAAAAATGTTCACTCGGTATAGAAATACCAATGAATAACAAAAGAAGATCCTCCCAGGAATTGTAATGATTGTCCCGTGGAATATTACAACATTAAATAGAAAAAGTGAATAGAGACTGTAAAAAACGCAAATGAAATATGAATTTAAAGGCAATAAAGAGAACTGAAAGGACAACGAATACGAAAAAGAAATTAATAAAAGAAACAAATTCGCTTAACGATTTTATCGAACTGGTTGAAAATCAAAAGACTGGCAACAAAATGAAGAAAAGAAATTAAAAAGTCGAAAAATTAATTTGACAAAATAAAAGGGAATTTAAACAAACAACACGAAAATACGAAGAATAACGTGACGAAAAATAAAAGATGATTCTCCGTCGGTGCGTTGGAAAATCAAAAGCCCAACAGGAACTGCAGAGAGGTCAACGTCATTCCTGAAAAATAATTTAAAAAAAAAGGAAAGAAAACTCAAAAGAGCAATGAAAGACAAGGATGAGATGAGCAAACAACAAATGAAAAATAAAAGATTATCGTCGATTCTCCGACGGTGTGAAGGAAAATCAAAAATTCAACAGAAAACAACTATTCCTTAAATATAATGCAATTAAAAAAACTCAAGTGCAAGAAATGAAATGGACAAAAAAATAATCGAAATTATCGGCGAAAAACTTCTGATAAGATGAAAGAAAAGCAAAATCTAATCGAGTAATTTTCCGGCGAAGTATAAACAAAATTGCAAGAAGCGCCAATGTCACTCCTAAAAAATAATTCAATAAAGAGACACAAAGCTCAAAGAACATTGAAATGCAAGGAATGTGACGAGCAAAAAACTCTTGAAAATACCCACAGAAAACTTGTGATAAAGATTGAATAAGGAGGACAAAAAACAAAAGATAATCAACGATATTCCGACGGAGCTTGAGAAAATCAACAATCCAGCAGGAAAAAAAAGGAATTTCCAGAAACAAAACCAAAGAATAATTAAATGCAAGGAATGAGACGGACAAAAAAAACTGAAAAGATTCGGTGAAAATTTTCGGCAAAAACTGTGTGAGGGATGATAAAAGAAGGGGATGAATTATCCTTTACTTTCAGATTTATCAATTTCACAAGGCCTCGTCGAAATACTGTCCTTATAGATATCTCGACGAAAGTAAGAGAGAAGTTCTGTTGTTATGCCCAAACTATGTCTTAATGCCCAAAATTAATTACACCACAATAATCAACAATTTCCACTTCTTCTCCTCACTCTACTAAAATTTTAATCAGGTAATAAATAATAATAAATAAAATCAATTAATGTTTTCTCACCCAACCATGGTACTAGATACGGAGAGATGGACGAATTTTTGGAGATCAACCACACACTATGATATTCCGTGAATGCCTTCGGGCTCTGGAGATGTACACGACCAAACTGCTAGAAGCGTGTCACGCAATGGTCTTTTATGTGGTTTTACAAAGGTTATTTCGATTACGTAGTTTTCTACATAACGCCCTGCTTATGCAACTGAAATTCTGCAAATACGATCTCATTGCAAAGGTTAAACATGACTTATATCGGCCACGGCTTTTGATAAAGCGAGCCGCTGCTATGCTTGCTTACTAGTTACTAATCTTTATACGGGTAAAGTTTTCCACGGTCGCGGTCGCGTAGGCGACGTTGTGTCAAATTTAACGTAATAATGAGCTGAATGATTATGAAATGCTTGATTCTTACATCTGAATAAGATGAAAGAAAAACACAAGATAATCGACGATTCTTCAGCGAAGTGCAAAAAAGTCACAAATCCAGAAGAAAACAAAAAAATAATTCAATTAAAACAAAACTCGAGGAACAAATTAAATGCAAGAAATAAGATGAACAAAAAACAAATTAAAATATCGGCGGAAGACTTCTGATAATAATCAAAGACAATGAGACTTTCGAGAAATAAAAGATAATCCGACGTTTATCCGGCCAAATGTAAAAAAATTAAAAGAAAACAAAAGAAGACATTGCAATGTTATTCCAAAAAATAATTTGACAAAAAGAAACGAAAGAAAATTCAAAGACCAAAAAATGCAAAGAATGAGATTGACAAAAAGAAATGAAAATTTTGGCGGAAAACTTCTGATAATCAAAAATGACAGCTGTAAAGCTATAATATGTTATTATAGTTATAATAAGTATATAATAATAATACAGTTACAATCAGTTAATAATTCATTACAGCTAAAATAACATATAATAGCTCTACAGTGGATTTTAGAATTTTAAAATGACTACCGGTGGAGTAACCGGTTAATTCTGAAAAGTGCCCTATATATAACTATAAGATATACTATTATGTCGTTTAAATATGAACAAATTAAGAGATACTCTCGCTCTCAGCACAATTTAGAACTTGGCAGTTAAACCTAATTTTATATTATGATTAAAACTGTGGCCGTCATCAGTGATGACTTATCACAGATATCCTCAACAGAATGGAAAAATAATTATCTATTAACTACTTTCCAACTTTGTAGTGCAATTAACTTCTATAACAAATAATTGATAATTATATAGAAGTACTTCAAGTTTTTACCTGATTTATGTGGTGATAGGCAACAAGCAGCTTAAGCTTTCCCAATTTACAGTTGACAGCCTCATTTTGTACAATCAATTTTAAATGTTTTATTAGCGTTTCTTCAGAACCCTTAAAAATATATCGCATCACACAACCGGTAACTATCTGGATGTGGTTATAATTACTTCTATAACGTGACAAAAATATTTCTTGTAATACAGAAGAAAGCCACTTAGTTTTTCGTCACAGTAGTGATCGTTAATGGATTTAATCACCTTTTCAAACACCTCGTCTATGCCTTTCTTCGTAATGTCAGCAAACGTATGCTCTCCAATGTAAATCAAGCGGTGTACGTAAGTATGCTGCAACCTTCTTATTGTATTATATTGTTTGTTTGTTGTACATTGTGACTACTTACTCTGTGCGCCACTTTAAAATTTTCACGCAGAACGTCAAAAATTGTCTTACGTGGTTCTTGAATTATTTTCTCTGGTTTTGGGGGCATATTTCAAAAAACCATAAAAATAATCGCGTCTTGATTGAAATGTTTAATCAATAGCAACTATACGTTGCCATGACAATCCATTGTTCATAGCGACACTTATAGCGTTTTCGATTTACCTGCACCGATTGCACTCGGTGTATTTGCATCTTTTTTTAACCTCATGTAATTAAACCAGATGAAGATACTCTGAGTGCGCACTAGTGCAGTCAATCGAAAACGCTATAAATAACAGTTTGAGCCACACGAGTGCATTCATAATACTCAACAAATTAATAAAATAGTTTTTGCCTGCTTATAGCTTTGATAGAATCGATGACAAAATGCATGCTAAATTAAGCACCTTTCAAATGACCCATTTGGTCCCTGCCTTCGTTCTTAAAATTTTCAAAGAAGTATGTATGTATGTTTCTGCAAAATGTGCCATCCTCTCTAAACCAACACCAAACTTTTACGTTAACAAAATGATTGCCTCTAGAATTATCATAGCAGGATAATTTTTAACTAAATAGGATCCAATAAAACAATTATTTAAAATACAAAACATTTAATGTGTTATTACATTAATAATGCATAAATAAAGTTAAGATAAATAATTTCTAGTTTGTTTTCAATTAAAATTATCTATTCTAATCACAGATTATAAACAAAATAATCATTTCTGAAGGGAAGTATTTCATATGAATTTTTTAATGTTTATATTACAAATGTAAGAAACTTGTACTATTGAAAAATTCTTTCTAAATTAAATTAAATTTGAAATTCTAAATGAAACTCTTGATACAACAAACCACATAAACAAATTTCTTAAACTAAAAGGTCTGATATCCCATGCTTGTGAGGATGGAATGCTTCTGAAGTGAATACTGTAGTCATGCATTCAATCCCTTATTGTTTATTAGGAAAGCTTCGTTCCCTAAATTTTGCCTAATAAGCTGTAAAAATGAACGAAATAAGCATAAATAGTTAAACTAATTTGTATATAATACTTACATCCTCCATTTGAATATCCATTAGACTTATAATGAGATTTATTCCCACTTCCTTGACCTCCAAATCTGGTGTGTGATCGAGTTCCAGAATTTTCTCTGCCTCTGAAACCACCTCCGTATCCACCTCCTCCACCTCCCCATCTTCCACCTTTGTTACCGTAACTATTTCCACATCTGCTAGCCATTTCAGTTAATTTTGGATTTATGACCTAAAACAAAATAAAAAAATCTATTAGTTAAACGCACAAAGAAAAATAACATAATGTTGGGAAACTTGAGGATGGAATCCAGACTAGTCATGTGTGGACACCGAAGGCATTGTTTCCCAAATCAATTTACCTCCCAAAAGCATTCATGTTTCACTGATGATTCAACGTGAAAGCATGCCAAAATTGAGAGGTTCCAAACTAAAAGGCCGGATACTAACCTGATTCGCTTCCTTTAGGACAGAAACTAGATCTTTGGCTTGTCTGTAATTATTGGGAGTGAAAAACGCATACGATGTGCCTGTGGAATCAGAACGTCCTGTACGTCCTATCCTGTGGATGTAATCCTCTGAGGAATTTGGATAATCAAAATTTATGACATACTTGATTCCTTCAACATCTAATAAAAAATAAAAATTAATTTACATGGAATTATCAACAACACACCAGCACTGTAATATCAAGTATTATAATTCAATTTATATACCATGAGTTCAAAAAGTAATTACATAAGGCTTGACCATGCAAAACAAAATCTGTGTTCTATTGCAAAAAATCACTGTAATTGTAGCCTTTCAAAATATACAATTAATGAATTCTAAAGCATGCAGTAGACATTACTTTTGATCTTCATGGAGAAGCCTGTTTGTAATTATTTTTTGAATACAAGATATTCTGTAAATTTAAATTAAAATACTTGATAAAACAGAGTGCTTTATACAGACTGTTTCAAACTGAAAATTGTAAAAAAGGCTGTAACAATTTCTCTAAATGTTTGAATTTCTAAAAAAGTAATTTTCAAGAAACGTTTATTAATCTATTGCCAAATATTCTTGATAGTCGTTTTACTTCTTTAAAGATAAAATCTGGAAATTTTTAATTTTAGGAGATCCCTTTAATGTAGTACGTATACCCAGCTTGATACAGTCTATATAATTAACACAAAACACAAATTAAACGCACAAACATGATTATGTAAAGCAAGATATTACTTGTATTACACAATTACATATAAAATTTGAATACAGATTAACTGCAAACAAAACCAATGATTTAAAAAATCATTTACTAGTAAAATTAATAGCATTATGATCAAATAAACTATTACTATATTAAAATACGGGTAATTAGAATCCAGTTCATGAAAAAGAAATCTGTGATAGTGTAGAATATACTACTTTAAAATGTTAAATAGTTTTTAATGCGATTTTTTTAATAGGAAAGTTACTACGTCGCTTAAAAACAAACAAAAGAAATTTTGTATTGAAGTTTCTAACTGATTTTCATCATTATTTTAAACTACTGCTGATGTTTTAAATAGTCCTTATTAAGTATTTATTTTTCTAAGAAATTTAATAAAGTATTAGTTAAGTGAACATATTGCAATTACATTTCAACTTCACGCAAATACATGAAGAAGATTTTACCAGAAAATGATTTTTAAAAAGAAATAAAAAATTTTTGATACTAACCATTGCGCTCGAGAACTCACAGAATCCACAAAACGCTTGGCTGTATATGAAAACGGTGCAGCTATAGTAGCAAACAAGCTGGCTGCAGCAGATCCCAATAAGCTGAAGAATTGGTCAATCCACTGCAGGACCGAATGGAAGACATCAAACTATTTGCTTTACATCAGATCGGCATATTACTCCCACGTAGATTATCCGATCAGGAGATGTCAAAGGGAAGGATTGAGTATAGAAAAGTTATTGCAACCGGAACATTAAACGTTATTTAATTTTGTGAATCCACAAGGGACAGGACTGGTGGAACATGTGCCATACTTGACGCTTGAGCATCATATCTTCCAGAATCGGTCTTCTACCTCATTCACTGATCTACCTCAGCAGGGTAGCCAGCCAGAGGCACCGCAAGACAGAATTGCATCCTTATTAAGAACGCAACTAAGGCGTATTATTAGCATTCATGAGCTAACTACGCTCATCCTGCATGTGCCTCTGAAACAGAAGGACAACCAGACTGATTAACAAAGTGCAAAATAAAAATAGAAGCATTTACTTAAGTTATTACTACTATTATCTAACGCTTAAAAAAAAGGATCTGATTATGGACTTATTAAAAAAACACATTTTATTATATTTATTTAATACCAACTCTAAAAAACCAATTACTATTTTTTTTACCTGTGTTTTCAAATGATCACGATTACCTTAATCCTAAAAAAATTGACTACTTTTGTTGTCAAAATTATTCTATAGATTCAGACTTGAATTTAATTAAATGGTATTAAGCGATTCCAAAACTAAAAGACGTCAATTAAACATTTTTCAATTTCTGTAAAACGAGAAGGGCCACAATGCAGATGTCAAAAAGGACCAAAGGAATATCACTAAGTTATGGAACTTACATGGAAATCGGACGTCTTTAAAGTGTATCGAGCAATGTTTGTATGAGCTTGCTACATCCTAATAACTAAATTAACATCACATAAACAGTGAAGTACCAATTTTCAGCCTCAACTCAAATTGTAGGGTAAAAACCTTGTAAACAAAATTTGTTGTTTTGTACATACGTCTTTATGCTGATGAAGTATACTCTCGGAAACACCCTACATGTATTTATCTAAATAATTTTTCATTTGACTACCTTTATTCAAATTAATAACAAAAACCGTTGAATAAATAAAAACTACACGTAAGAGTTCTGGAGATTCGAAATTAAATTGTAATCAAATTATTGTAAATTAATTGTAATCAAAATGGATTAAATTATTTGTACGTCAAATTTTGCATATTTATTTAAAAAAATCTACATATTCTTTAAAGATTTATTTTAATACCATAATCAGACCACACAACTAATATTTATAACGAATTAATGCTGTCTGTAACACATATACATGTACCGTCCGTGGACCTTTTAATAAATTGATGTTTTTTGAAACTTTATCTCAAAACAAACCAGTCTGGAAAATCCAATATTATGCTACTATGCCACAATCGATTAAAACATAAAAAACCCGTGTCAAATTTGAAACAAATATTCCGAATATTCACAAGAAACAAACGTAATAAAACCTGCAGCTAAGGAATCGAAAGAAAAACTCACCTAGTCCTCTTGCAGCTACGTCTGTAGCTACGAGTATGCAAGATTTTCCGTTACGGAATTCACGTAATACGTAATCTCTTTCTTGCTGGCTCTTGTCTCCGTGCATGCAAACCGCGGGCCATCCGTATCTTCTGATATTTCTTGTAATGCCTTCTACTTTTTTCTTAGTTTCAACAAATATTAAAGTTTTTGCACCGGGTTCACCATTATTAGATATTTCTTGCAATAGATTATTTAACCTAAATTAAAACAATCATTTTAATAAAATAAAAAGGCTACTTCTAAATTGTAGATAATTCATAAAATTCAGTTCTTCTTAGAGATTAAATTACACAAAAGCATCAATAAATATTCAGTAAGTATTGCTCATCATATAAATCAAATTTTTTTAAAGATTTTAATTTTAAAATATGAACATTTTTCATTACAATATTGCAAATTGAAATATTTGAGTAAAAATAATAAATTATATACTTACTTGGCTTCTTTCTCATGTTCTTGGCATACATCTATAATTTGGAGTATATTATGATTAGCAGATAACTGTAGCGATCCAATGTTAAGATGTATATAATCATTTAGAAAATCAGCTGCCAATTTTCTCACTTCTTTGGGCCAAGTGGCAGACCACATAAGTGTTTGCCTGTCGGGTCTGATCTGCTCTATTATTTTACGAATTTGAGGTTCGAAACCCATGTCCAACATTCTGTCAGCTTCGTCTAAAACTAGATATGTACATCTTTGTAAGTTAGTCGTGCCCTTCTCTAGAAAATCTATCAATCTTCCAGGCGTGGCAATCACAATTTCTACACCACGTTCTAAATCTCTTGCTTGTGGACCTTTTGGTGCTCCACCGAAGATACATGTGTTTCGAACGTATGAAGAACTACCAAATTCTGTGGCAACTTGTTGTATTTGTTGGGCAAGTTCACGGGTAGGTGCCAGAACTAAAGCGATAGGACCTTCTCCTCGTGCTATCTGTGGCTGATTATTGATGTGCACGATGGCCGGTAAGATGTAAGCCAAAGTCTTGCCTGAACCAGTTTGGGCAATGCCAACCATATTCCTCCCGCTCATAGCAATCGGCCAGCCCTGAGCTTGAATAGATGTGGGAACATCGTAACCTTGTTTCATGATTCCATCCATCACATAATCAGGGAAGTTGGCTTCCTCGAAGTGCTGAATTGGATTCGGAGCTTCTGGATCTACACTGATTTGCTTGGCGGCACGGTATTGTTCGACTTCATAGGCTGATCGGTTGGCGACAGCTGGGTGAGGGATATAAAAATCTTTTTTGAAAGGGCGCAATGTTTTCATGTCCCAATTTGGTCTGCGTAATCGGGTTCCTGCAGGACCAGTGCCCATACCCGTGTTGAATCTAGTGGCAGTTCCGCCGGAATGATTACGGTAACCTCCTCCACCTCCACCGCCGCTGCCACCACCTATACCATTAGTGTATCCATTATTTTCTCTGCTGTGGTAGGAAGAATTTCCATTTCCTCCACGACCACGATATGATCCACCATTACTTTTACCGTAAGACCTAATAATAAATTTAAAAAAGTTCTAATTTTGTTACCACCAAGTTCAATTTATACATTAAAAGACGTTTAAAAAAAAACATAAATTACATTTGGTAGAAGTTTGTAATGTTTACAGTTATTTCTGCACCATACAGACAAATACTCAATGACTCCTGGATACATAAACTTGCAACTTTGTTCTGCTAAAATGAGTGATTTGTTGGTGACTGACTTTTTGTTCAAACTTTTTCAAGTTTTATGCTTGATTGGAATGTCATTGTGCTTAAGTTTTGCCCCGCTTGCTAAATTTTGAAACTGACTTAAGAGATAGTAGGTTTGTTCTATACTTTCTACACTTTTAACTCCTTCATTTGTGAAATCCGCCATTTGATAAATATAATTTACTCGATTCTCAAAAATGTGACTTCTCATGTTTTGAGTTATTTAAAAAAAGAAATAAATTCGACGCCATCTTTCTCAGAAACAAAGTATTTTTTGACATTAGCTTTGTTCCTACACAGTTCTAAATCAGTTCGGAACTGTACTGCTCATGCGCTCTTGCTACAAGTCATGCGCTCTTACTAAAAATGCTGTGTATTTAACAAGAGCGCATGAGCAGTACAGTTCCGAACTGATTTAGAACTGTGAAGGAACAAAGCTATTATTAGCTCTTACTAAAAATGCTGAGTATTTAACAAGAGCGCATGAGCAGTACAGTTCCGAACTGATTTAGAACTGTGTAGGAACAAAGCTATTGATAAAGAAAGTCACTTTATCTTCTGAAATTCTATGAATTCCTAAACTGAATCAGCCTATATACTACATAAACTCTATATCTAGTACAAACCAATTCTTTTTTAATCTGTAAAATAAAAATATTGTAATTTATAAAAAAAAAAGGGCGTTCTAAGTGAATGCCAACACTAAAAGCTCATTACATTAAACTTTACCCTTTATGGGCACAGATGAGATTCATTTCCGAATTTCTTTCCATTAATGCAAGTTTAACGTAAGAATAAATTAAGAATAGATATTTCTGTAAGCATTTTATAAAAAGATATTATAATAACGGTAGAAAGCGCCGTGATATTTTCCGAGTACTTCGTTAATTTGTCCCCGCCATTTTGTAATACTCAAATGATTAATCACGGAGCAAAAATTCGACCATCCAATAAAAATATAACAAACCATCCATTTCAAAATGCTAAATAAAAGTACTTACATAATTTGTGGCTTCGGATGACTCGTCAAAGTTGAAAAATACAAAGGGGCAACTTTCAGGAATTTGCTGGCGTTTGCAAAGATGCTCTTGCCCTGGAATAACATGACTAATTTCGGTAAAACGACCAAACTGTTAAGTAGATATATAAAATATTGTTGCTAGGTAAATGACGCTATTGTAAACTTGACACAAAATTATAGCAAAGGTTTTTTTACGCCAGCCACAAAATTTAACTTCGCATTACTCGCACACAACTACTTACCACGTCAGAAGCCAATGGAGAAGAGGGCCACTGACGTCAATTCTTGAACCAAGATAGGAACGTTTCATAGAACTCAGTCGGTATTCAGGTTCGGCGATTTCATTGGTGGAATTTTACATTACAGCCAATCAAAATTCAGATTGCTTGGGTCGCGTTCAGATACTACAGTCCGATGACGAAATTTATAGGAATAAGATTCTAAAATTGATAGTGTTTCTAATAAAAATTCTGAGAAATTTTATTTAATTTTTCAGGAAGTAATTTTGTAAAATTAAATTCGCTGACAAGTAATTAGGTAAGCTTTGCTTCACTAATGCCCATACTCATAAATCTTTTGACAGACAATCGATCTTAATGTATAATTGTAGCGTTTAGAAGGTTTACTGTAAATTTTAACTTCATACAGTAAGAGTTTCCTGTAAAGAAATACCTTTTTAAGTTGTTCCTTTACTGGTTTGAATGTGTTTCTTCATTGGGTGATGCAATTAATTTTTTTGGTTGTAGTGTTGAAGACAATGGAGCCTACCTACACCAAAACTCAAACGCTTCAATTATTCTCAAAACTCTTTGGAAAAAGCAGTAGAAGAGGTTTTATTATTGTAATAGCTACTACTTACAAACCAGTTAATAGCGAGTTTTCGCAACCATCACGTTAACTTACGGTAAACGTTAAGATCATGTGATCCAATGGAAATGAATGGGGCCACGTAATTTTAACGTTTACCGTAAGTTAACGTGATGGTTGCGAAAACTCGCTAATAAATTTTGTTGTACACTCTGTTTCTTTACTGGCATTCCAATGTTTCTTTATTAGCGAGTTATCGCAACCATCACGTTAACTTACGGTAAACGTTAAGAAAATGTGATCCAATGGAAAATGAATGGGGCCAGGTAATTTTAACGTTTACCGTAAGTTAACGTGATGGTTGCGAAAACTCGCTAATAGCTATAAGAGTTCCTTTACGGGTGTTTTTGACAATTTTAAGAGTAACTTTTCTTTATATTTTTATGAGTAAAGGGCCTAACAACGCAACTCGGTGACAGTAAGAGAACATTGCAGCCTAAATAGGTACCTACTACAAAAAACTAGATAAATAGACTGCCTATTATTTGTGTATAATTGTTCTTAAGTGTTCCTTTAGTGGTGGCATGACTCTGCCATATTTTTTATTTTCTTCTTTCAATTGTTTAGCACTAGTATTCCTTTCAAGAGCTTCAAGATCCGTTCAGTACGTACAGTCGCAATCATAAGCCATGACTCTTACAGCAAGCTTATAGAACATCCTTCAAATCTATAAATGTCAAATGCATCCAAATCTTACTAATACTTAAAAATAAATTCAGGATATAATAAATTATTTTTTGTTTAGGATACCACAAATAAAATGAGTTTTCTGCAAAGGTTATGTCAAGAATTATGATTGCGATTGTACATTAAACTGTTCTGGTTCTGTGATGTTCAGAACTGTTCTAGTTTGTGAAAGGAATGCTACTAGTGAAATTTTAGGTGTATTCTTTCGATATGATTAATGCTTTCAGCAAACGCAAAAATGTTCAATTTGATCATATTAGCTGCTTCCTTCTTTAACAAAATCGTGATCCTAACACATTATGGGCGTGTTTTTTTACTGCATCTTATAACTTTCAGCGCTGTAAAAAAAACACCTAAAATCGGATAGAGGTAAAACTTGAGCAAAATAGCTGATTAAATATCCTTGTTACATCGTATGTAAAGAATGTATCGTGACAACAAACTGTTTCACCTTAAAGTGTAAAAAAACGCTTTTGGTTTAATTGCTGCAAGGGATAACTTAATCTCGAACAAGAAAACGAGCCCTACGTGTTTAGATTCTCTTGCAAATGGATGAATCCCCGCTCTTCGTGAAATTTAAATCCTGATCGGTAATCCCTTTTCCCTTTTGTATCTTACCTTCCTATTTTTACGATTCATTTGATATTTAAATTCAAATGTAGTCAAATTTGCGGTATTCCGTTGCAACAATCCAGATCTAGAGAAGGCAACAAAGCACTTTGGAAAATTTCAAAGTTAGCCCGGATAAACCAATAAGATAAATCATAACTTAGAAGAAATAAAATTATTGGAATGGAATCATGATTTAAAATTTTCTGAGAAAGAAAACAGCTTTCTCGTTGGCGCTCAGTTTCCCCATTTTCATGAAGAAAAGTGATTACGTTCAATTTTTGCAGCACACACAATTTTGCTGATTCAATTGAACGCATTCATTTCGTTTACATCGAAAAAATACACCTATCATTTACTTTTAATGACTTTTTGGGTGCGTTTCATTTGCGCGCTTAAATGCTTTGAGCGCTAATAAGCGTTGCTTAAACCATTCCGTTTGGGTTTGCAAACGCTTACAAAGCGCCAGCTGACGAAATGATAACGTCATATGACGTCATAGTTTTCGCTCACAATTGCTTATTCCATGGAGGTAGGGCAGCAAAAACGTAAGCGCTTATGCTCCTAAGGGAACGTATGAGACGTGTATGAGAAGATCATAGTCAGATTATAAACAAAAATTACACTTCAGAAACAGCTGCAGCAGCTATGATTGGATCAATTTCACTACTAAAATTATATTTTTAAGGTTATGAATTCGTTGTGATAACAAAAGTCAAAAGAAACACCTTTGCGTATAACGGCTTAAGCGACTAAACGCCAAAGGAAACAACAGAAAACAGCGCTTATAAGCGTGAGCGCTTAAAGCGTGTGAGCGTGCAAACGAAACGCACCCTTTAAGTTAAATGTTTAGACTTTTGTGAACGTGTATTGGCAACACTGAGTTGACAAGATCTTTTATAATCACGTGATATAAGTGCATTTTTTTATAAGTAACATTTCCATATTTATTAGAGTTTACTCTCAAAGTCAAAAAAGGATTTTCTTAAACAAACTAACTAATATTGAATTTTAAAATTTCTGCTCCCTCACTCCTCTTTTAATTTTTTTTTTTAATACCACAGCATGCCTTTGCTTAACACTAACGGCCCTGGTATTTATTAAGCAATAAAGTATTTATTATTATTATTTCACGAATTTAATTGTAGTGTTAAGAAAGTTCCTTTTTAGCATAGACCGTCAGTTGGTAAACGTAAAAGCATAAATTGATTTTTTGTGTCACGGTGTATGTTCGTTATATCCGGTGCTTGGTTTCCGTTCACGCGTACAGACGATTTGTGACTTGTGGGAGTTGGATGCACTGCGCATGTTCATTATCGTTTTGTTCGCCGGTCAGGTTGTTGCAAAGTAAGTCTTTCGCATTTAATAATCTCATTGTTTTAAAAACTATTATTAATAATAAGTTCTTCTGCTTGAAGTGAAATAAATTTACATGCGTTCAGTGATTCTCAACATCGTATAACGTTAGCTTGATGGTAAGAAATAGAATGTAATATTGTTCGTTCTTTACAGAACTGATAATTGACGCCATTGACAGCCTCTCGCTGACATATTACACTGCAAAATGCAGTATCACAATGCATATCAAAGCAATACCGTGTAAGTACAGTTAGCTATTAAGCTTTATAGAGTTACGAACAGTATTTAGGTCAAATCTAAAAATCAATGGTTGCGCTATCCTTCCGTTAATTCTGCCATTTGCTCGTTCTACTCCCACTCCATTTTTCATTTCATTTTATACATTTTTTATTTCACTTTTACTGTATTGATTTTATGTCTTGCATCAGCTTTAGGTCTCGATCTGATCGTGATGAACAATTCGGTAAGCAATCAAATTATTGGAACAGCCCATCCGCTCATTCAATAGCTCCAGTACAAGATTTTGGAGGTCCGAAATCTAAACACTCCGCCAATACAATGTCAAATAATGAAGTTTTAATGAAACCAATTTGGGATATATCAACTTTAAAACCTTTCGTCAAAAATTTCTACGTTCCACATAAAAATGCAAAGGCCCGAACTGAAACCGATATTCAACGTTTCCGTGATGAAAGAGAGATCTTCGTACGTGGCAATGACATTCCATCTCCGAACGAAAATTTCGAAGAAGCAAATTTCCCCGATTATATTTTTAACGAAATCATCCGACAAGGCTTTACAGATCCTACCGCCATTCAAGCTCAAGGATGGCCAGTCGTCCTCTCAGGACGCGACTTAGTAGGTATTGCGCAGACAGGTTCAGGAAAAACCTTAGCCTACATGTTACCGGCAGCTGTACATATTAACAGTCAACAGAGGCCACAGCGAGGAGAAGGTCCTATCGCTTTAATTTTGGCTCCGACTAGGGAGTTAGCTCAGCAAATTCAGAAAGTTGCGAAGGACTTTGGTACCTCTACAATGATTCGTAATACATGCATTTTTGGAGGATCTCCGAAAGGTCCGCAAGCTAGAGATTTAGAACGCGGTGTTGAAGTAGTAATTGCAACTCCTGGCCGTTTAATAGATTTCTTAGAAAAGGGTACCACTAATCTGCATCGCTGCACGTATCTTGTGTTAGATGAAGCCGACAGGATGTTGGATATGGGATTTGAGCCTCAAATACGGAAGATAATCGCTCAGATCCGCCCGGACAGACAAGTTCTCATGTGGTCAGCAACCTGGCCGAAGCAAGTACAGGCATTAGCTGAAGAGTTTTTAGTTGATTATGTGCAGGTATGTTTATTCGAATTCGATACATTTTTTTTTTTTTTTTTGTATTGAGTCCAGAGCAGAATAAAACATGTGTTCTTTATGTTGTAACTGATTTATAAACACTATTTTTTCTTTAGATATCCTAAAGTGAAATTAGCTAATTTAAGCAATGTAGCATAACATGAACATTTTAATATGCTCAAAAAATGTATTTCTTTAAGAATACTTGACTTTGAAACTTGTAACTTCAAAAATTGTTCTTGTTGAGAAACTACACAATTTTTTCAAATTGTGTGTTTATTAGGTACAGGGATTTCTGAACTACAAATTCAATTAAAGTTTGCTAGAAATTCAATTTGTTTATCTCCTGGATTGCCTCCATTTTTTGCTTATTTTTTTTATTTATTATTGCATTCAGTACCTGTTTAAAATGATATACATATTTAATTATATGAGATCAAAACATGAACAAGAAAATTCCTCAACTGTATGTTAATAAATATGGAAAATATAGATGTTGTTTTGTCATAGGTAAATGTAGGCTCGCTTGCATTGGCAGCTAACCACAACATAAGACAAATAGTAGATGTATGTGAGGATCATGATAAAGAAGTGAAGTTGTGTAATCTTCTCAAAGAAATAGGATCTGATCGTAACAATAAGATAATTATATTTGTTGAGACTAAGAAAAAAGTGGATGACATAACAAAATGTATAAGGCGTGAAGGCTACTTGGCAATTTCGATTCACGGTGACAAATCCCAACCTGAGAGAGATTATGTGTTGTCAGAATTTCGAAATGGCAAATCATCGATTCTAGTTGCCACAGACGTTGCAGCGAGAGGACTCGATGTTGAAGATGTTAAGTACGTGATCAATTTTGACTATCCCAATTCGAGTGAAGATTACGTTCATCGCATTGGACGTACCGGCCGATGTCAACAACCGGGAACTGCTTATGCTTTCTTTACGTCTTCAAATCAGAGGCAAGCTAAGGATCTGATAGCCGTATTAGAAGAAGCAGGACAAACTATAAATCCTCAACTTCAAGAATTGGCTTTGACTGCTCGTAATACTCAGAGTGGAAGAAACAGATGGCAGAATCGTAACAAAGATAATTCATCTCCAAATTCGAATGGAAATTCGGTGCGCAACAAAACATGGAATAACAAAAATGGCAATGAATCTAGACAGAGTAACAGTCGAAATGGCAACATGAACAGTGGTGTAATGAGGTCTAACGATATGCAACGTCCTCAAAAGAATTACCAAACTGGTGGATATCAAAGTACTTACCACAATTCACAATATCAAAATCCAAATCAGTCTTATGGTTATGCCCAAATGAATGGATATCAACAAAATGGACAAAGTCGTAATTATGGTAAGTCTTTATAATTTTGCTGACTTTAAAATTTAATTGTGTTTTATTAGGGAATATGCCTCGTACATACAGTAACCAGCGATACAACCAACAGCGTCAAACATATTCTGGACCTCCAACTGCAAACAGCCCAGGATTGTATACAATGCCTCCTCAATACATGATGCCGCCTCCCCAAACAACTGATGGTATACAGTCAATAGTTAATAGTAAGTTCTTTCAAACAAGAGGCTTACCGAATGGTACAAATCCATGCGGTTATCAATCTATGGGACAAAGCCAAGGACCATACAACCAGTTTTCTACCCCCATGCAATATGCTTATTCATACACTCAACCACCAACTGCTGCTGTGCAGCAGTAATTCGATATTTGTCAACATCACATCTCCTTTATACAAAATGAAGCTCATACTGAAACAGTAGAATCGTTTGTACATTTCCAATTAAATTTTATTCTATTTTTTAATTCACCAAATTAAAAAATATACCTACAGTTTTAAAAGCAAAAAAATCTTTAATTGACTGAAATTATCAGAAATTTATTAAGAAATTCGTTTAGTTTTGATTAAATTATATTAACATGTGGAGATGTGAGTGAAGAAGTAATTGGTGTAGGGTTTCGTTTAAAAACATGTAAACTGCTTTGCTTCGTAATGTTCATATCCATACTTTACTCTCACAGAGTCCTTGACATCATTGATGTTTATTTTGTGCCGCAGAGTTACTGATGTTTCTCCCACTCCCCTGGTCCTTGAATGTTCGAGTGACCTGCGGCTTATATAATCGTAGTGTCTGTTTGTGTGTTCTCGTGTGCAACTTTGTTCCCGAGATGTAGTATAGTTCAAGTTGTATCTGTATGCTGTTGAAATGCACGAAACATATAGAAGGGGAGATTGGGCTAATATTATTTTGTTGTTATTAATGTATTTTTTAACATATTCATATTATATAAATACATTTTATATATACATAAATGTATATTAGAGTTGTACGGCCAAACTTCTATAAATTCAGTAATAATAAGTATCTCTCACGTATGATTTCTTTATATAGCATGTAGTATATTTAGTTTTGTTTTTTTTTTTAATGCAGCAGCATATGTTACGAATTTCCAAAGTATGAGATTAAAATTACGTAAAGTTATAAGTAGCATATAAGCTTTGTATAGAAGTCTGGTATATAGAAGTTTGTCAGTATTTTGAGATTAGATGATCCTGTGTGAGAGTTTTATCATGTTTTAACAGTGTACCTGTCTCGTGTGCAAGTGCATTGTTTATTTTTTTTATTTATTGCAGATCATGACATGACTGCTTGTGTTCTTGTGTGGTGTGTTTGACACACAAGGGTCGTGTACATATATGTAGTATTAAGTATTAAATCGTTTGTTCGTTGTACGCGTGGTGCTTATCTGCCGCTGCGCATGACATCCATCTGTGATATTTAGCGAGTAACGGTAGAAAGAGAAGAATAATAATTAACTTTTCCGTGTTTGAGAGAAACGCTGCTTATGTTACACAATGTATAATTCATTGTTTGGAATGTGATATTTTCTCTAAAGACTGAAATATCTATATTTTTTTTTACAAATGACTGTAATTGGTCTACTATAGCTCGGGTTTTACCTATAGATGTTTCTATGGAACAGGAACGTGCTTTTCTCACTCGGACCGAGTGCAAACAAACCAGTTATTGCACAAAGTTATTAAATTATTCTATACGTGATGATCTGCCGCGCCATTGCATTGTAACGATAAACGACTTTCGATAATATATATTTCAGTCCATTTTGTCGACTGACTTAAGTTTTCCGAATTAATATTAAAATAGGAGTCTCAACTGCAAAAACTAGAAGACTTTAAATGAAGTACACGCTAGTACAGTAATATACTTTGGTCATGTTTATTTTTGTTGGTACAGTAGTTATAACATGGCCCCTACATTGAAACTCTCTAAAATAATTTTAAAGTAATTTAATACTCTTCTGTAAGTTTCCAATAAGTGCATTTCTTGTATGTAATACAGTATTAATATATAGTTCTAATAAAATTATCTGCATATATTTTTTCGTTTTTATACCACTTTCATGTAGATTAAAAGATGATTGTAGACTTACCAAACTTCCATATTTCTTGAAATGTCAAATTGAAAAGAGCTAACTATAACTTTTCAGTATTTGTATTCAGTGGAGTATACTTATAAGCATGTAAGTAAAAAAAAAACCGTCTAACTGCATTTAATACTCCAGAGTCTCGAGGAAAAAAATCAATTTCCATAAACTGCTCAAGTGTTTAGGTTTTTTTTTTTTTAACGAAACCTCAATTTTTGGAATTAAACATTTTGAGTTTCATTTTATTTAAATATTAAATCTCGGTAAGTATGTTTTTCTCTTGCATTTAATTAAAAATATTCCTCACTGTCAATTTTCTTTTAGTGGAATGTTATCCTGAATGAGTAATTTCAAGAAGGTGGGTACAGATGCATTCAACTAAATCGATATTCTTGTATACCGTGAATTTGTTTTAACATGAATCATTGCTGTTACGTACAAATCTGAGAATCCATAGCAACATTTACAATTTGTAAATTAAACTGTCCTTTTCAAAATAGAACATGCGATGACAGCTGTCATGAATCTGTTCTGTTATTGCTGTTAAAGAATTATTTCAAAAATTTGTTATTAAGTTATCAAGTGTGTTGTTATTTAAAAATCATATGTATAATTATGTAACCATGTAAAAAAAATCTTTAGAATTTTTTGAATATAAACGTTAGAAAAAACGAGATTAATTCAGAATCGTTAATTTAAACAAATCAAACTGCAACAAGTGCTTAAAAGTTAACAAAAATCGACATATTTTTTGGTCCTTCGTTTGCCGGATCATTTGGAAGAATCCAAGAATTTTCCAAGTGAGACGAACAACCATTTTTTGAAGCGGACTTCTGCTTTTGCTGCGGATTACTGCAAGTGAAGAGAATTACTGGTTAGCGACACCAAGGTCCCTGGTTTAAGACTCTTCAATCAAGTTGTGTAGCGGATTTCTGCCTTTGCTGCGGAGTACTGCATCAGGATCGATAGCTAGAGATAACAAGGTCCCTAGCTCAAGATTCAAATCATCAAGCATTGGACTTCGGCTGTTTTGCGGAGTTCTTCCATCGCCGTGGAAGTTAAGATACTCGTTCCTGAACGAAGATTGTCCACGACATATTATTAAAACAAGCACATTTTGTTGCAGTTATATTTTCACCATTACGAGAGTTAGCAACACGATTCCTGCCTTGGCTGTAATTACAACTTGAAGCTGATATTTGCCACTGTTGCAGGATTCCAACAACTTCTCGAAGATAATATCAGGGTTTATTGACTTGGTAAGGTCCATCTGTATTTGTTATTGGCTTTGCTATAGTAGAATATAAAAAAAATGCCTTTAAAATTGTCAAATGCTGACATTACACAATCAAAAGTCAACAACATCATTTCAGAATTAGATTCTTTTGCGGATTATATAAATAGTTTATCACATAGAGAATTAGAAGAGCTTGATAAGTTTGAGTTAGAAATTAGAATTGCTCAAATTGAACCGTTTTTGAACAATTTCAATGAACATGTGTCAATGCTTACCTGTTATCAAAGATCTTTTGTCTAATGAAGAAATTCTTCATTTTAAAAATACCTATTTCCAAAATTTGGCAAAAGCAAAGATTTATCTTGAAAGTTTTCAGACTAAACACAAAGAATCAATTATGACAAATCAAATTGTCAGTGTCAAAAAAAAACATTCTACCTTCAATAAAATTGCATACATTTAATGCAGATTCCGATAACTGGTTAGAATTTAAAGATTCTTTTTTGGCAATAGTTCATAACAATATGGAGTTAACAGATTTTGAGCGATTGCAATATTTAAAATGTTCACTTGTGGGTAAGGCTTTGGCTGTCATTGAAAACATAAATATTACTTCAGAAAATTACACTTTGGCTTGGGATTTACTTCAATCACGTTTTCAAAACACTGCATCTCTTGTTCACAGTCACATTCAAGCTATTTTAGACATACCGTCATTTAAGAAAGAATCATATTCTGATTTAAGAAATTTACAAGACAACTTAAATAAGCATTTAAGATCACTCAAAAGTTTAAATGTAGCTGTAGATTATTGGAATGCAATAATAATTCATTTAATGTATGAAAAACTAGATAACTCATCCAAACGTGCTTTTAGTAAATATTCAATGTCAAATAAGTTGCCCACAATTGAGGAGTTTAATGAATTTTTAACAGAACAATGTAATTTTTTGGAAAATATTAAATGATAAACAGACATTCAATACATCTAAAAATATTACACATTCTAATAAATATAATTCTAATTCTCACTTTACACAAAAAACTCATACACATGTGACGACTACTAATCGCAAATGCCATTATTGTAACTCAAAAGATCATCAAATATATTTTTGCAAGAAGTATCTTTCAATTGATATTAAAGCTAGATATGAATTTGCAAAACAAACTAAGTTGTGTAAAAACTGTTTAAGAGATAATCATAAAACTTCAGATTGTAAATCAACTTATAGTTGCAAAATTTGCCATCAATTTCATAACACTTTGCCTCATTTACAAAGTTCAACAAACCAACAAACATCATCATCAAACAATTCATTAACAAAAAATGTCAAACAAGATTCTTCTGTCAAGGTGACAGAAGTCCCAACAAATACAGTTGTCAATCAATGCATGTCTCGTAAATATAATCAGATATTACTTTCCACCGCATTAATTCAAGTAAAAAATTCTTCTAATGAATATGTTACAGCGCGGTGTTTATTGGACTCAGGTTCGCAAACAAATTTTATCACAGAGGATTTTTGTAAGAAATTACAACTCAAAACACAGATTGCAAATATTTTTGGTATCAATGGTGCTTCTTCTAAATGCAAAACACGCACTAATGTTATCATTAAATCACAAAATACTGAATTCACTTTAACACTACCATGCTTAGTAGTTCCCAAACTAACTGAAAACATTCCTTCTATGACATTTCCTTCTGAAATATTAAACATACCGGAAGACATCACTTTAGCTGATCCAGAATTCAATATAAGTAAGTCAATAGACATCTTAATTGGAGCTGTACACTTTTACGATTTATTATCAGTTGGACAGTTTCATTTAACTCATGCAAATAACAAAATATCACTACAAAAGAGTAAGTTAGGGTGGATTCTTTCTGGAGTCGTTTCACTTCCTAAAAAATTAAATTCAGTCAATCATGTTCAAGCACTAAATTTTCATGCTTTGCATTCAGATTTGCATAAAGATATCATGAAATTTTGGCATCTTGAAGAACCATTAATTTCACAACAAAAATATAGTTCAGAAGAACAACAATGTGAGAATCACTTTTTATTAAATACAAAACGAGATGCTAATGGCAGGTTCATAGTATCATTACCATTTAATTCACAGCCTTCTGAATTAGGCGAATCAAGGTTAATGGCTCTAAACAGATTTGTTAAATTAGAAAACAAACTTAATAAAAACTCTCAATTAAAAAAAGAATATCAAAAGTTTATGAATGATTACGAAGAATTAGGACATATGACAAAAGTAAATCCAAATGACTTCAAAACACATACATTTTATTTACCTCATCATCCCGTAATTAAAACTACAAGTTTGACTACTAAAGTCCGAGTTGTTTTTGGTGCATCAGCTAAAAGTCAAAGTAACAAATCTTTAAACGATATTTTGATGGTAGGACCTACTGTACAAAGAGATTTATTTTCTATTCTTATAAATTTCAGGCAATATTCTATTGCTTTGACAGCAGACATTATGCAAATGTATCGACAAATATTAATTTCACATGAACATCGATCCTTTCAGTTAATTTTATGGCGCGATGATACTAAAGATATCAAAACTTATCAATTAAACACAGTCACTTACGGAACAGTTCAGCCCCTTATCTTGCTACAAAGTGTCTTATGAGATTAGCTGAAGAAATCAAAACAAAGTTTCCCAAAGCCAGTAAAATCATTGCTAATTGCTTTTATGTTGATGATTTATTAACCGGTGGAGAATCTGTTGAAGAAGTAATCAACATTCAAAAAGAATTGGAAATAATATTAGGTAGTGCAAAACTGGAATTAAGAAAATATTTGTCTAATTCTTCGAAAGTTTTAAAACAAATAGCAGACAAAAACATTGAATTTAACGTTTTACAATTAGGAGAATATGAAAATGCAAAAACACTTGGTGTAATTTGGAACGCTTTTTCAGATACTTTTCAATTTACATTTTCAACACAAGTGAAACATCAAAAAATTACAAAACGCACTATTCTTTCTGAAATTTCTCAAATTTTTGATCCATTGGGATTTAGGACCAATAATAGTAATAGCAAAATTAATAATACAAGAGTTATGGCAACTTAAATTAAGCTGGGATGAAAGCATACCTCAAAATCTTCATTCAAGATGGAATCAACTTAAGATTCTATTTTATAATTTAAATTCACTAAAGGTAAATAGACACATTGTTTTGCAACAATCTATTGTAAACGAAATACATACATTTTGTGATGCAAGTGAAAAAGCTTACGGCGCGGTAATATACCTTAGATCCAAAACTTCTGATGGGACATATCTTCTCACTTAGTATGTGCAAAGTCACGTGTAGCGCCGTTGCATAAAATTTCTTTACCAAGGCTTGAACTATGTGCTGCTGTTCTTGCTGTTCAGTTAACAAAGAAGGTATACAAAAACATCTTCATAAAAATTCATAAATTAACATATTGGTGTGATTCTACCATTGTATTACAGTGGATTAAATCTCCATCTTATTTAAGAACTACATTTGTTGCAAACAGAGTAACAGATATTCAAAATAATTCAGAACAATCAAATTGGTATCATGTTAATTCTCAAAACAATCCAGCAGATATTATTTCACGTGGTATGAATCCAGCAGAACTTATTAATTCTAATTTGTGATGGTATGGACCATCATGGTTATTATTAGATGATAGTAATTGGCAGTCACAACCTAACATATCTTTCAAAAATGAAGATCTACTTGAAACAAAAAATAGTTTTAAATTCACAATCAATAATTTAAATATTTTAAATGATGATCTTCAATGTTCTTATATATTTAACAGATTTTCGTCATTTAATAAACTCATAAGAGTTATTGCTTTAGATTCAAAAACAATATGACACAAACACCAATAAATAGAAATTTTTTACCACTATCGGTTTCTGATTTACAACAATCATTGTATCAATTGATTAAAATAGCTCAAAGGAAATATTTTTCTTCAGAAATTGATAGTTTACAAAAAAGTAATTCTGTTACTCATACTAGCAAAATTCTTTCTCTCAATCCTTTTTTAAGATGAGAAAGGTATTTTAAGAGTGGGTGGAAGATTACATCATTCAGATTATTCGTACAATAAAAAACATCCAATAATTTTACACTCAAAACATAAATTGACACTTCTCATTATGAGACACGAACATTTAAAAGCATTCCACTGTGGACCTCAAATGTTAATTTCTTTAATACGAAATACATATTGGCCCATTGCCGGAAAAAGTTTAGCAAAAAGGGTAGTGCATGAATGCATCATTTGTACAAAATATAAGACTATTCATAACAATCCCATAATGGGTAACTTGCCCGCAAGTCGATTAAAGTCTTGTGCCATTTCATATTACTGGCGTTGACTATGCAGGGCCATTTCTTTTAAAAGATAGGATAACAAGAAATCCTAAATTAATTAAATGTTATATCGCACTTTTCATTTGTTATGCAACCAAAGCCATTCACCTTGAATTAGTCAGTGATCTTAGTTCAGCTTGTTTTATTGCATGTTTAAAACGATTTATCTCCAGAAGAGGTAAACCTTATCAAATCAATTCAGATAACGGTTCCAACTTTGTTGGTGCTCATTCAGAACTTCGTAAGTTTTTTGAAGCTAACAAACAGTCAATCATTGATTTAACCGCAAATGATAATATCAAATGGCATTTTAATCCTCCACATGCTCCACATTTTGGTGGACTTTGGGAATCGGGAGTAAAATCCACAAAATTTCATTTAAAAAGAATTTTAGGCAACATATCATTAACATTTGAACAATTCTATACTGTTCTAACTCAAATCGAAGCTATTTTAAATTCAAGACCTTTATCATCTTTGTCAGATAATCCGTCAGATCTAGAACCAATGACTCCTGCACATTTTTTAATCGGAAAGCCATTTACATCTTTACCGGATCAGGACTTTACTGATATTAATGAATCCAAACTTAATAAATACCAGCATTTGCAAAAATTAATGCAACATTTTTGGAAACGATGGCAAACTGAAGTGATTACTAAACTACAACAACGTACAAAATGGCAAAGAAATTCGTCAACTTTATTAAAAGGAGATGCTATTGTAATTGTCAATGACAAAGAGACTTTTCCTCAACAGTGGCGAATTGGACGCATAGTACAATTGCATCCAGGCAGCGATGGAATAGTTCATGTTGTGACAATCAAATTTTCAAACTTTACAGCCAAAAGATCTGTCAACAAAATATGTGTGTTACCAACCGATCCAGTACTCTAAACACGGACTAAGAACATGGACTCTTCAAGGGGCGGTGTATGTTAAAGAATCATTTCAAAAATTTGTTATTAAGTTATCAAGTGTGTTGTTATTTAAAAATCATATGTATAATTATGTAACTATGTAAAAAAATCTTTAGAATTTTTTGAATATAAACGTTAGAAAAAACGAGATTAATTCAGAATCGTTAATTTAAACAAATCAAACTGCAACAAGTGCTTAAAAGTTAACAAAAATCGACAATTGCAGACTTAAGTAACTCGTACATATTTCTCCAATGGCGCAACTAAAGTTCTTAATAGTAACGCATATAACCAATTCCATTAAAACACTGGACAACTGAACTGTTCCCCTTCTTTCGCAGTAGGGTGGCCGATCTCGGAGGGGAAATAAAAAATTCGGAAACTTCGCATGTGTAGCGGCGAATTATTCTACAGTCGTGGAACGATTTACATTGGCGTTTACAATTACATATTTTTCTAAATTTTCTTCCGTAAACCTCGCCCGTTTTGATTTTAAAATATCTTTAAAGACAGAAAAACTGCATTTAACATCGCAACTGGTCACCGGTGTGTCCCCCACACCAATACGCGTAGCTCATGACGCAAAAATGTATGAAGGCCGTTACCGCCCATCCCGACTGCTCCCTTCCACTCATCATGTGTACGAGTTACTTCAGTCTGGTTATTAGTGATTTCAATATACTTGTACTACAAAATAATAGCGACTCTTTCAATTACATTAGATAAGTTTATTCTTGTTTAAAGTAAGTAAACTTAAAACATAAGGAAAACAGAAATCCTTTAATTCAAAACAAACACCACAAGAAGTTTTCAAAAATTTCTTCATTTACCTCCATGCAATTTCCTAAACGATTATAAAAGTTGTTAAACCCTTCAGTGTTGGGGATAAAATTCGACACTGCTTCCCCTTAAACGGCGAGGAGGTTTGCAAGCGTTCGCAAGTAACAAAGCCATGGAACACTTTACACGGTGCTTTAGACACACTCAAATACACTCCCGCTCCTGAGGTCCTGACCAGGGTTGCCAGATTGGTAAACGCTAATAGCGCCAAACGAAATATTTCAAAGCGCCACTTGGCGCCAAAGTTTTGCGCGAAAATTTTGTAGTTTATACATATACATAGTTTTTTTTTAATTTCCAATATTCATTTAAAGAATTTTTTGTAATTATCTAAAGGTTTTTTCGATTTCTTAATTAAAATTTAAACATTAAAACAAATACATAATATTTACCCTTTAATACATACATATAATAATGTAACGTAAATACTCACAAGAAGAACAAACTGCATGTAATATTCTCTACTGTCAATAGAAACATACAAAACACTGACTAAAGTTCATTTTTTTATTATATGCCGCTCGTATAGGTCTGAATTAAAAAAATATATGATGAAATAACATGGCAAGACAAAAGCCGCAAGGCTGTTTCACGAAAGTGAAAGGGGCTAGCTATATAAAAGTTCGTTGACATCGATCGATCCATCGTTTTGTAATAAAAAAGTGAACTGTGTATATTTCATATTCCCGGAATTTTGTATAAATTCGTTCAATTAATTGTTCTTCTTCTTTAGGTACGATAATTTTTAAAAACATATTGTTATTAAATTCTAGCAATATATTTTTAGACGGAGTGAAATTATGTGTAATTTTGTCTCTGAACTTTTTTGACGTGAGAACCTTTATAAATAATTTTAAACAGAGCTATCAAACATCAAGTGTCATGTGTTATGCGCCACAGTATAAGAATCACACAGTAGCGTCATTTTCATTAAAATTTTATTAAATTTATAAAATGAAACGCGTTAAAAAAATAAACATAAAAACAGTAACATTACTATACGGGAAAAACGCGCGCTTGAAAATTAACAATCACGGAGTGGCTGCCACCTAATGAAAGTTTGCGAAGGGCCATATAATAAGGAAATCATTGGAATGACATTTGGTTAACCTATGAAAAATATTAAATTGAATTGTAATTTGTGTATGACGCTTCCACACGACTTCATCCAATAATAATGAATGGGAGCAAGAGCAAGCTTTAATGACAGCTCTTTGTTTTCCTTATTAAAAGCGCCATCTGTTGGTTGCTGATTTTCGCGAATCGACACAAACTACAGAAATAATACCAACACAAAGTTTCACAACAATAAAAAAGTAAAAATTTAAGCTGCTTGGCTTCAGCGTCAGCATTTTGAACAACGTTTTAGATTTCATGGTTTTATTTTAAGAAATCACCAAAAAAAGCACTAAACACTAAATTAAGAAAAAGATCACAAACTTAAATGAAAAACCACTAAATTTAGTGTAAAAACCACTAAGTTGGCAACACTGCTTAGGATCCCGTTGGGCAACCACCACAGATATTACGATATTAGTTACTTGTCAAGGGGTAATTCTTCCTGATACAATTTCACTAACGTCGATTTTAAGCGCATAACCGGTAAGTACCGGTCAAAAATATTTTTAACTAAATGTGTTTAAGCTACATTTAGTTAAAAATATTTTTAATCGATAATTACTGGTTATGGGCTTAAAATCGGCTTAACTTTCTTCACCTGACCTGACACCTGACAGGTGTTCCAGGTGTTAATGTTCCAAATTAAAATGGCCAAATTTGATATGACATGACTAACCCTACGACGACGAACATGCAACGACATTTTTAAAAATTGGTATTAGTTTCCATAGTAATATGAACAGCAATGTTTCGTATTAAAATAAAATCACGGTATACAGGTGTCCATTTTTCGAGCCTAACCAAGAGGATCTCGGTTATCGGTTAAGAGATACGAAGTTAGTTAAATTAGAACAAAGTTGCGTATTTTTAACCCAATCAATAATCTTCAAACAAATTTCACCTATTTTTTACGGTTTTCAAGATATTCGAAAAAAAGTAAAAATCACTATTCTCGTTTTTATTTTATTTTTTATAAAAGCCAATAAAGATAGGCATTTTTAGGTTAGATTATGATTACGATTATAAGAGTATACTCTTATATTCAATGGTTAGACGTTGTTTTATAAGAGTCAGTTAAATATTTTAAAAAATAGTTTTCTGAAGGATCAGTATTAGTTGAAAATCTAAACTCGTCACTCGAGTATAAAGCTGGATTTACATGGAGCGTTGAGCGCGTTAAAACGCCGAGCGTTCTGTACTCTCATTGGTTACTGCTCATTACGTAACGAGCACTAACCAATGGGAGTACAGTACGCCCGGCGTTTTAACTTTTAACTTTCAAGCTGAATTTACATGGAGCGTTGAGCGCGTCAAAACGCCGGGCGTACTGTCCTCCCATTGGTTAGTGGTTAAAGTTAAGCTGGATTGAGCGTTGAGCTCCATGTAAATCCAGCTTAACTTTAAATTCAGCTTAAAGCTGGATTTACATGGAGCGTTGAGCGCGTCAAAACGCCGAGCGTACTCTACTCCCATTGGTTAGTGCTCGATACGTAAAGAGCAGTAGCCAATGAGAGTACAGTACGCCCGGCGTTTTGACGCGCTCAACGCTCCATGTAAATCCAGCTTAACTGTCACATTTGTTCTTTTGTTTGATACCTACCCAACTGTATAAATTACTGCATTTCCATAAGGGTATCAAATAGAATGGCCGCTTTTTTTGACACTGACGTTTAAAGGGATATTTTCGCGACGGATGAAAGACGGCGTGTTTTAAACAACAACGTTTTCGTGAGTAACTATGACGTCATGGTTACAATTTTTGAACGCGGTTACTGTAACACATGGATGAACCTTTCGACCTGTGTACATTTTCTGCATCCATGATTCCATTATTTTCGACTGGTAATCATTGTAATCCGGTTTACATGTTTTAAATGCACGCGTGTGCAGTAAATTTGTCATCTGTTGACCTTTGTGTTTTCTCTTTTTCCAAGTACCATAGATGTATTTCAACCAATACGCTTTCGCGACGCTGTAATCCATGACGTAATCTTAAACCAGGCATTGAACCGCGTTACTCACGAAAATATACCTTAAGTGACGCTACTGGGTAATTACTTATACTGTGGAAATGTCGTTCAGAAACATCGCGAAATTAGTTTGAAGGTTAGAAATTTGATGTGGTTTGTTTTTCATGATTTAAATATTTTTTAAAATTATTTAATTAAAAAGGAAGAAAAAGCTTGCAGATAATATTTGAATGCTGTTTGCGAACAGTGGGTAAGTTTTTCAAGTTTATTGATTCTATTATTACTTAGATTAATTTTTCAGGGTTTTCAGCAATAAGTTTTGTAAACCGATGTCAGTTAATTTTGGTTTTATCTATATACCTAGCAGAGTAATTATTTGAAGTTTATAGAACTTGTTCAGGTTTGTATCTTACCTGATTATTAGTAGATACAGATAAAACGATTTTATGCACTTAAATTGTTATTTACAAAAACTTTAAATGCGCTCAAAGGATATAAAAGCTGGGCTGTTAAGTTTCAGCAAAAATAAGAGGACCCAGCATAATTCTGTGCATTGGAAAGGATATTTTTAGTTAAATAATGCGTGGTCTTTTGTAACATGAGAATTTGTGAATATTCTTAACTTCTCTCTATCTTTACCTTATTTATTTCACTATTAGGTCTGATTTTACAATAATCGGATAAGTATTATTCTTAGATAACGTTGACGTAGTTGTGACGTAGATATGGAGGAACATTAAAGAATATTCGGCGAACAGTTATTCCATGATTGTAAAACTGGGCTTTAATCAGTTTAGTGAACTATGTGAATCTTAGCATACTCATTAAATTCGTTGCCCTATATTATATCTTTTTTTCTTAGAAGTTTTATAACAGGAGGGATAATTTCTTTTTAATTCCTATCCTTCATTATTGGCCGTCTTACATTCATAAACCTAGTTAAAGTATTTTGCACTTGCTTATAGCAGCAGATATGTATTTGGAACATTGTGATATTTACCTTTTATTTTTTATAGATTTAAAATTTTAAGAAGTCTGAAAGTCCACATATTTACAAGTGATTGTGCAAAATGAGTATAATGATAATAAAGTACAACGAATTTAATTAAATAGAAGACCAAAAAAACGATATAATAATAAATTGTAAAGACTTTAATAACTGTTAAAATAATGACGAGTAATAATAAACGTACAATATATGTCGGCGGATTAGCCGAAGAAGTCGATGAAAAAATTTTAAATGCAGCGTTTATACCCTTTGGAGATGTAGTAGATATACAAATTCCTTTAGACTATGAAACAGAAAAACATCGGGGCTTTGCGTTTATTGAATTTGAAAGCGCCGAAGATGCTGTCGCAGCAATAGATAATATGGTGAGTACATTTATGTCTTTTATGACTAATTTATTTCTGCAATTTATTTATTCTAGAACGATTCTGAACTTTTTGGTAGAACAATCCGAGTTAATTTAGCAAAACCACAACGTATTAAGGAAGGATCAACTAGACCTGTATGGTCGGAAGATACATGGTTGCAGCAACATGCAGGAGAAACTATTAAAAAAGTCGTTTCTGAAGAAACTTCCGATGATGTACCAAATGAAGTAAATATTTTTCTCATTATTTATTCTTTCATAGAAATTTTAATTAATCAAAATTGAATCGTTTATAAAAACTGTCGTAAGTATTAAGTTGCGTGATCATTTCCAAAAAATACACTTCCAAATTGCCTTATCATTTTCCAGAATAAAAAAATATATATATTTTAAAATAGTTCACATAATCAGTGTTATACTGAAGTGAAATATAATTATGTTAATTAATTTTGATGAAATTTATTTAGGAAAGTAAAAACGAGCAAGCAAAGAAAGTAAAAAATCCACAAGTCTATTTCGATATCAAGATTGGAAAGACCGAGGTAGGCAGAATAACAATGATGTTACGGGCGGATGTGGTTCCTCGTACGGCAGAGAACTTTCGATGTTTATGCACACATGAAAAGGGATACGGATTTCAAGGCAGTACATTCCACAGAATTATTTCAGACTTTGTATCCTTTTTTTTTAACTCCCAATCAGTTCATTCTTGATTACTTAAAACCTTAATTGATATAATAGATGTGCCAAGGAGGAGATTTCACAAATCACAATGGAACAGGGGGAAAGTCAATCTATGGAAGAAAATTCGCCGACGAAAATTTTGATTTGAAGCATATGGGACCTGGAACATTATCGATGGCTAATTCGGGACCCAATACAAATGGTTCCCAGTTCTTTATCTGTACTGCAAAGACTGATTGGTTAGATGGCAGACACGTCGTATTCGGACATGTTATCAGTGGCATAGATGTGGTAAAAAGAATGGAAAAATGTGGGACAAAATCAGGTGCTCCCACTGAAAAAGTTACCATTGCAGCCTGTGGGGAATTATAGTAATATTTTATTACAATTCTCGGTTTTTTTTTACTGTAAATTCAATTAAATTTTATGTGTTATTTTTAAGTTGAGAAAGTAATATAATCAATGATGACGTAAGTTTGCCATCTTATTTGTAATTATTCTTCACCCTGTAAGAATCTATAATAACATTTAGGAGTAATAAATTTTCTAGAGCATTTGCACTAATTTAATTAACAACATTTTGATAAGTACCAATGTACATGCAAAAAAAAATTATGATGCAGATGTGGTCTTTGCAAGTCTTTGTTTTCTATTGTGATAAATTTGATGAATCAAGGTTTATTATTTTTTTCTTTTAAAAAATAGAACATCATTTTATACTTTGCACTAAAAATGTAAATGATTAAATCAATTATTATCATTTAAGAGGTAGTTGTTGAACTGATTATTCGAGATACTCTTGGGAACGATTTAAAATTTCCTACAAATTGGAAATTATGAAAAATTTGTTCTCCTATTGGAAAAATTGTAAAGAGAAATGTCTAAATTTGGTAACATTGCTTGCGATTTGTTTGATTTGTTTTTACATCGCCATCTATGAGGAAAGAATGAATTTTTTTTTCAGGTTAAGATTTTTAAAACGTTTCTCTGTAACATGAATATTAATAAATAATTAATTATTTTGGGACATGAATGAGCACAATTTTATCGCTAAACTTTAACTATACAATAATCAGTCAAAAATAATTTAGAAGCAATAAATTTTTTATTGCCCTCCATAAATGTTCTTTATAAATAAATTTTATCTGGGTTTTGTTATCACAAGATGCTCGAGGTCACTTTAAGTACATACAGTTAGTGTATGCAATTATTTTCATTATAAAAATGCTAGTCACTAAGCTTACATCTTTGAGTAGGCCAGTATTAAATACTTGCTGCAACGCAAGAAAAATGAGTTACATTCCAAAAAATCGTTTAGATAAGAAAGTTGCTGTAGTAACTGCATCCACAGACGGGTAAGTTGCAAAATAAAGTGATTTTTAAGTCGCTTCAATTTGCCTGGTGTGTAGTATTGGTTATGGAATAGCCGAGAGGTTAGCTCAAGAAGGTGCAAAGGTCGTCATCAGCAGCAGAAAACAAAAGAACGTCGATGCTGCTCTTGAAAGGTTGCGATCACAAGGATTAAATGTTGCAGGTCTGGTGTGTCATGTATCAAGAAAGGAAGACAGGGAGAAATTATACTCTGAGGTATTAATTTATTAATTAATTCAAGTATGTGAATATTAGGTTGTATTCACAGACCAGTGTCATCATCAAAATGATTATTACATTTCCTGACGAAGGCGGCTGTGAAAAACAAAGAATGTTTTTAATTAATTGATAAATTTGTAACCAATAACTAAAAATAGAATTTTTTCACTTTTGCCTTAAAATTTGGCATTGGGAGGCGTGTCTTAGTTTAACTGAAAAATTTGCACATCTTCATGTTATTTTACAGTAAAGCTAAGACATACCATCGGTGTAATTTGTTATATGAATTTAAGAACTTAATTTGTATTTATATAATTTGTATAATGTATTTCAGGCTGTATCAAAATTTGGAGGAATCGATATTTTAGTATCAAATGCAGCTGTTAATCCAACAGTCGGTGGTGTCTTAGATGTAAGTACATTTACAAAAAAATACCTTTACATGTTGTTATGTTGTAAGCAAGTGAAGTACAGTTTTTTTTTCTTTAAGAGCCGTATTTCACTTGTTAAATTTGATAACAATTTTCTTGTAAAGTGAGAGAGATAAGCTACCACAGTGAATGCTGATTGATTGAATTGGCATTTCTCACTCACTTAGTAACAAATTTTAGACAAAAAATATCATAGTGTAATACGGCTCTAAGAAACAATCACATTTTATAAAGTTAAACTCATTGTTAACTGAACAATTTGCACATACGAATATGTTAATTAAATTTTCCACAGCCAAGGACCTAATTTAATTATGGGCATTGAGGCAATATAATTTAATTATGGGTATCTATTTTTTTATAAAATTTACACGTTATTCTTTATTTATTATACTAATAGTAGTAGAGCTTTACAATGCCAGTTGTGTACTATACTTTGCTAAAAGAAATTATCAATGATAATAAAATTAAATAAATATATTCCGTAAATCATACCTATACATTTTTTTATTAAACAATAAAATATATTTCAGTGCGAAGAGGCTTCGTGGGATAAAATATTTGACACCAACGTGAAAGCTTCGTTTATGCTAGCAAAAGAAGTACTTCCACATCTACGTAAAAGTGGAAGTGGAAAAATTGTATTTGTGTCTTCGATTGCTGGATTCCAGCCGTTCGATGTAAATTTTTGACTAAATATTACAAAATTGTCAGTAAAGCTGCTTTTAGCTTTTAGGTGCATATTCAGTAAGCAAGACGACTTTAATCGGCTTAACGAAAGCTGCAGCATTGCAATTAGCGAAAGAAAATATAACAGTCAACTGTGTCGCTCCGGGTATTGTCAAAACAAAATTTTCTGCTGCCGTAAGTTTAGGTGTATTATAATTTATCTAATTTCCTTATCGAATCTTTTACTTGCAGCTAACGGAATCTCCTGAAGCAGAACAAGAGGCCTTAACTAAGATACCGTTGAATCGGTAATTGTTCCAACTACATACAATTGTTTAAAATAAATTAACTTTTGTTACAGTTTTGGATTAGCAACGGATATAGCAGGTACTGTTGCATTTTTAGTGTCTGAAGATGCAAGTTATATTACAGGAGAAACTATAGTAGCCGCTGGCGGAATGGCTTCAAGATTATAATACACAAATTTTTTGTGTACTTGGGTGGTTTCATATTCATTGTCTGATACAGAGCCCAAATTAAACGTGGAAGTTCATTAAATTAATTTGTTGTTGTTTGAGTGTGGGTATTTTTAAATATTTTCAGAGGCACGATCAGAAATGCTTTGGAGTATTATTACATGATGTTTAAATGAAACCTTCCTTGAGCTATTTTAGTATTCACTGGCGCATCTGTTAGGTGCTATAAATAAACGAGTATTGACTTTAAACTGTACTGCACTTTAGAATTTGTCAATTTGCCAAACATTCTGAATATATTTTGATAATCAAATAAAACACCTATTCAGACAATTAAGGAATATGTCAGGTATAACAGTTACATCATGAAATTAGAGGAAAAAAATGCCGAAATTTTTCTTCGTTCTCCTTAAATCAAAGTCAAATTGTCGGACGCTCTACAGTACTTGTCTTAAAGCTTACTTTACAAAATTCGAATGAAAACATTTAATTAAATCGATAATTATATATTTGACATTCCAAAAAAGAGTAACAAAAAAATGATAAAATAAATATTTATTAATAAAAAAATTACCCATTTGTACTTCATTTAACAAAATAAAAGCTATTTCACAAGTGTTTATTAGCCTCTTTTACATAAAATTACCAACAATCCCTAATGCTTAAAGTGTTACAAAACATTTTGTCTAATGAAATCTTCCTTAATTTCTGAACTTGTCCCCTCCGCACGTAGATATTTGCCCATAAAACTTGCTTGACTTCCATTTAAGGTGCTTCTTTTTCTTATTACAGGAGTGGTAGTTTTCGTTTTCGTGTACTTAAATAGCCCTGTGCCCGGCAAATTTGGTAAAAAAGTCGTCGATGAAAACCAAAAACGATATGTGAAATACCATGTTACTACTGCGATTGCACCACCTAAAAACTTCTCAATCATAATGTGGTGATATAGCATAGTGCATATGAGCATGACATCCCATAATATCTGAAACACAGTCGCTACAACGAATAAAGCTCTAATGTAAGGAGTAAATTTTTCATAGCTTGTCTTCAACACATCAAGCTCTTGTGCAGATAAAGTTCTTAGAGGATTCGTATTTTGCGATGTATCTTTCGTAACTCTATAATGAATCTCAAGTCTAATATAATCTTTGATGTGATCCCAGTTTACTATCGATCGACTTTCTTCTATTAATAACAAACTGCCATATATCAATATAAAGCAATGTCCTGATACATCGAAACCATTCCAGTAATAGCCGTCTTTCAAACAACTTTGCTTATAGTTATATTGACTTCCCTTCATATTACATTTACCATAATTCGCTTCAACTATGTTAAATATAGTAGTCCAGAGCCACCAGAAAAATGTAGCGACAAAAATCCTCGCGACATGATTCTTTATAATTTTCTGTTTGTTCCCACAGCAATATACGTACGAGGTTAACACTACATAAGGAATAACTACAGTCAGATTCCATCCCCATGCGAACTTGACAAAGTACTGGTTAAACATGTTATCCGATCTTGATAAATATCCTCTGGGTATTGTTAGAACATCAGCGATCAGTGATATCAAGAAAAGGGCACCGAGGTAGAAACTCACTTTCAAGTTTGTGTCAAAAAATAAAGACTTTTTACAGATATGTAAAATCATGATGATGAAAACTTCCTTGACCGATGATTCTTTCGTAGTAGGTTTGGTTCCTCTTTCCGATTTCAAATCATCTAATTTGGATGGTCGAAAATTTAAACTTGAAGTGTTGTGGATCGACTTTCTTCTTGTTGCCATAACTTGTTATATTTATTGTTCAAGAGTGTGGATAAAAAGTGATTAAAAATACCTTTTTAATAGCATAGTACACATTTTGAAACACTGAAATATCCTCATTAGGTCATTAGCAAAACATCCATTTTCTGCACAATGTGTCAGCACTATGAATAACGTGGTAACGTCACAAAGGTCACGTAAAGTACGTAAACGACGTAAAGTATTGAAATCGTGCGATTTGAAATATAGCAGGCCAAAAATGAACCTTAATTACACATTTCTTAAGACCACAGTTTTACTTTAGTGCTTTAAAAAATTTGGAATGCAGTATAAGTATACAGGGTGCGTTTCGTTTGCACGCTCACACGCTTTAAGCGCTCACGCTTATAAGCTCTGTTTTCTGTTGTTTCCTTTGGCGTTTAATCGCTTAAGCCGTTATACGCAAAGGTGTTTCTTTTGACTTTTGTTCGCACAACGAATTCATAACCTTAAAAATATAATTTTAATAGTGAAATTGATCCAATCATAGCTGCTGCAGCTGTTTCTGAAGTGTAATGTTTGTTTATAATCTGACTATGATTAGCTGATCTTCTCATACACGTCTCATACGTTCCGTTAGGGGCATAAGCGCTTACGCTTTTGATGCCCTACCTCCATGGAATAAGCAATTGTGAGCGAAAACTATGACGTCATATGACGTTATCATTTCGTCAGCTGGCGCTTTGTAAGCGTTTGCAAACCCAAACGGAATGGTTTAAGCAACGCTTATTAGCGCTCAAAGCATTTGAAACGCAAATGAAACGCACCCACAATCAGTTTGTTGCGCAGTGTTGCCAATATTCTGCTACACCTTCCTTGAATCTAAACTGCGTTCAGGCGGGTGCTTTGCGTATAGACGCTATTCTAAATGCAGTCGAACGGAGGTGTAGGGTATCAACCGACATTTATTGGCCGTGTTTTAAAATTACTCGAACAGCTATTCGAGCATTTATTTAACATGCGATTTCTTGCCTTAATCAAGTGCTCAATTAGGTAGGAAATTGCATATTAATCAAACGCTCGAACGCTTGTTCCAGTAATTTTAAAAACGGTCATTGGTGATAACCTACGAGTAAGAAATAAACTGGAGGGAGTTATACTAACAGTAGTCTCTTGTCCAAAGTGGTAACTAGATATGGCCGCTGGTTATAGGCGTTCACAAGCATTTTACAAAATTCTAGAATTCACAAACCACACAGTTCATCATTAGGTCTGTTCCAACCACGCTTTGTGACGGTTTCGAAACCGTCACAAGCAAGCACTCATCAAAGTTTTAGACTTGACAAAGTTGTCAAAATCGATCATTATTTTTGTGGGCAACTGTGTTTCGAAACCGTCACAGAGCGTGGTTGGAACAAAGCTGTAATTTCTAATACACTTACTACATTAAATGTAACTAGATAAGATACAAGAAATTTTATTCTATATATTGGAGTTGTATGATAGTATTTGAAAGGAACTTATATTATGCTTGCTGCGCCACTGAACATCAAAAGATTCCAAAACTAACCTAAAAGTCATTCATTTTTTAACTAAAGTCTATAATAACATATTCAGTGCTATTCTGTAGCGTGGTGGTTTACATTGGCTACTGACGTCAGTGGTCTAAAGTCACAGGTAAAATCTTCTGGCCAGTGTTCCCAACAGTTATTCTTACAAAATCCCCAGATGCATAAGGCAAATATCACCAGATTTGTGTTGAAAATCACCAAATCAGCTTCGCTGATTTTTTTAGTAGTGATAGTATGTTACTTCTTATAAGGGTTAGGATGATCTCATATAAACATTTTCATATACATCAACAGCCAAGAGGTTCGCATCAAATGGAAGAAAATTTATATTTTGGAAAGGATTTTGCGCCAATAAGTTATGCATGTTCGATAACTATGAGGTAGACCAGTGATGGCGAACCCATGACCCGTTAGAATATTTAGAGTGACCCTTGTAGATATTTATAAATTTCGGTTTTGTAGAAATTACATTCATTCATAAAAAGAAATTGGTAATCCTGTGCTTTAGGTACCAATTAATGCGACGGCAGGTGCATTTCAGGCTGAATATTCGAAGCTGTTGTCAGATTTAAATTTCAGACCAAGGTAATTCAATTTAATTTGATGAAGATTAGTTATTTGCGTTATTTAAAATAAGTAACAAAAATTGTTAATGTTTAGTAAATGCTTAATTTAATATGCAACTTGCGCTTATCGGCGCATGCGCATTAATAGGTACCTAAAACACAGGATTACGAAAAAGTTATTTGTGTTCTTGTTATTTATTTCAATTTTTCTTTTATTTTTTTATTAAATTATCAAATTTATTATATTCTTAATTAAAGCTGGTTCTTGTACGATGAAAATTGTATCACAAACTCTTTTAAACGGATACTAAATGGCGCATAAACACTTAGGGTGCGTTTCGTTTGCGCGCTCACACGCTTTAAGCGCTCACGCTTACAAGCGCTGTTTTCTGTTGTTTCCTTTGGGGTTTAGTCGCTTAAGCCGTTATACGCAAAGGTGTTTCTTTTGACTTTTGTTTGCACAACGAATTCATAACCTCAAAAATATAACTTCAATAGTGAAATTGATTCAATCATAGCTGCTGTAGCTATTTCTAAAGTGTAATGTTTGTTTATAACCTGATTATGATTAGGTGATCTCCTTATACGCATCTCACACGTTTCATTTGGAACATAAGCGCTTACGCTTTTGCTGCTCTACCTGGGTGGTTATTCTCGAACTGGGGAGAAGCGATCGCTCCCGAAAATGACGTCAAAATGACGCAATTTCCAAAAGATTTGTATAGTTTTATACGACAGCCTACGTCATTTTGACGTCATTTTCGGGAGCGATCGCTTCTCCCCAGTTCGAGAATAATCACCCTGGATGGAATAAGCGATTGTGAGCGAAGACTATGACGTCATAATGACGTTACTATTTCGTCAGCCGGCGCTTTGTAAGCGTTTGCAAAGCCAAAGGGAACGATTTAAGCAATGCTTATGAGCGCTTAAAGCATGTGGGCGCGCAAATGAAACGCACCCTTAACGTTTCGCAGTCGTTCGACGCAGTCGTTCTTAATGTTACGTTATGTAATTTCAACATCTTTGCTTTAGGATTTTTTTTATTTTCATAGACTAAAGCTCACTAGCCCTACCAAGGTACTGCTAGAGCAGAAAGTAATCAGATTTTACTTAAAATTCACCAAATTGATTTACCAATTCTACAGATTTCCTTATTTTACATAAAAAAATCCCAAATCACCAATAGGAGGTGAAAATCTCCAGAAATTGTGAAAAACCAGCAGTGTTGAGAACACTGCTTGTGACCCAATTACGTAACTAATTTCGTTCCAGTCATTCCCACCTATTTTTATCGATCGCTACTTACTTCAGTTGTATGGGTCGCCATGTTTGTTTCTTCTGTGTTTAGCAATAAAACTTAAATTTTTGAGTAAACGGTGGACGCAATCATCACTTTTCAAAATTTTTTGTGAATTGTGGCAGGAGTAGCGTTTTTCGTGTTTGGTTTTCCTGTGAAGAAACATTAATGAGGGGTCGTTCAGGAAGACGGTAAGAAGTGAACAAAACTACAAATCTACTTGTTTTTTTTTTTAAATAAGTTATAAATTTTTTATTAGAAATATTTATTTGCGTTTCTAGTTCGAGGAGTCGTGAACGTCGCCGATCCAGAAGTCGAGAGCGCGGTTATGGAGGTAGTATTGGGGGAAGTCGTCGAAATACAGCTGGCGCAAATTTACGAAAGCCAAGGTGGGATTTGAGTCGCTTGGAACCATTCAAAAAAGATTTCTACATCCCTCATGTGAAAGTGTCCAGTCGGAGTATTTATGAGGTAGAAGAATGGCGAAAAAGTAAAGAAATTTCTTTGAAAGGAAAATCGATACCTGAACCGGTCTTAACATTTGACGAAGCAAATTTCCCTGATTATGTAATTAGTGAAATCCGAAGAATGGGTTTTAAAAACCCCACACCTATTCAATCTCAAGGTTGGCCTATTGCACTTTCTGGCAGAGATATGGTTGGCATAGCTTCAACAGGTTCTGGTAAAACATTATCATATGTATTACCTGCAATTGTCCACATAAATAACCAGCCCAGGCTGCAAAGGGGAGATGGCCCAATCGCTTTAGTCTTGGCACCAACTCGAGAATTGGCTCAGCAAATACAGCAAGTTGCCACGGATTTTGGTCATTCATCGCGAATTCGTAATACTTGTGTTTTTGGCGGTGCACCTAAGGGGCCACAAGCAAACGATTTAATGGACGGAGTTGAAATTGTCATTGCCACACCTGGAAGATTAATAGATTTCTTAGAGAGTAATCGTACAAATTTAAAAAGATGTACATATTTAGTGTTAGATGAAGCAGACAGGATGTTAGATATGGGTTTTGAACCTCAAATACGTAAAATCATTGAACAAATTCGTCCAGACAGACAGACATTAATGTGGTCCGCTACGTGGCCTAAAGAAGTTCAGGCTCTCGCCGCAGAATTTTTAAAAGACTATATTCAGATAAACGTAGGTTCTCTACAGTTGTCAGCCAACCATAACATATTACAAATTATTGATGTCTGTCAAGAATATGAGAAAGAAACTAAATTAAGCACTTTACTTAAGGAAATCATGGCTGAAAAAGAAAACAAGACAATTATATTTATAGAAACGAAAAGACGTGTGGATGATATTACGAGGAAAATGAAAAGGGACGGGTAAGTAATCAATCAGTAGATTGTACCAAAATTAAATAAATTACCTTAATTTTCAGCTGGCCTGCAGTTTGTATACATGGAGACAAATCTCAGCAAGAAAGGGATTGGGTTTTACAAGGTACTTAAATATTAATACATTGTTTTTCATCTAATGATCGATTGTAGATTTCAGATCTGGAAAGGCTCCAATTCTAGTTGCTACCGACGTCGCTGCAAGAGGGTTAGGTATGTTGCATGCTTTTTTTTTCCTGTGATTAAAAGAATTAAAAGAGTGAATTTGATACATGATTAGCAGGCTAATAAATTTTTATTTTTATTTTATTTAAATCAAACAATTGTGGTTAATATTAGCCTGTTGACCAATGTGAATGGGATTCATCATTTTGTGGAAGTCATTTATAAAATGGGCACTACTCTTTTTTCCAGAGGCACAAGCAGGTTAATGACATGTCGTAGGCTTGTCATTGTGGCTGTGCCTCTCTGGTGTGGATGGCTGCCCTGGACGGCCATGTTGGAGTCTGTGGTTTCGAACTGCCGGCTATAACCTGGCCGTGGGCAAATACGTCGCTGCCCCGCGCTTGGGTCCTTGGACCGTGGACAGGCGGGTCTTGCTACGGTTCTAGACTTTGGCGATTCTGCGCCGGGGTCTATCACCTATGTACCATGACTTTCTGACGATGCACCATTGGTATGCATCACGAATTAAAAACTGTACACATTTTATGAAATTTGGTTTTATTATAGGTAGGCTATATTTGTGTATTTTTTTTTTAATTTTTAATTATATTTACAGAAATTTTATTTTTGTTTTATACAGGTACTGTTCTACAAACAATAGTCATATAAGATAATTAATTTATTTGTAATTTACATAATAAGTTTTTATAAATTTTAAGAAAAATGTATTTACTCATTTTATGTTTGTGCTTATTAACTAACTTTTGATAAGCGTTATGTTACGACAAATTTCAGATGTGGAAGATGTTAAATTTGTAATTAATTTTGACTATCCGTCAAATTCAGAAGATTACGTACATCGAATAGGGCGTACGGGTAGATCTCAACGTACGGGTACTGCGTACACATTTTTCACCCCCAGTAATGCTAATAAAGCAGCAGATCTTGTGGCTGTTTTAAAAGAAGCTAAACAAGTTATAAATCCTAAATTACAAGAAATGGCAGACAGTAGAAATTGGATAAACGGAAATACTAGTGGAAGAGGTATGTCTTATTTACCCCATAGAATGACTTCTTTTTGTTTAATTCATGCCTACTCATTAAGCTTCAAGAGTAAGATAAAGTATTGGATTATTTATTACAGGAAGGAGTCGTTGGGGTAGAGGTCGTCAACTTCAACAACAGCGAACTCCATCGAGATCTCGATCCAGATCGCCAAGAAGAAGTAGACGAGATCGTAGCCGCTCCAGAGAAAGGACGCGTCGACGACGTTCACGTTCGAATAGTCGGGATCGCAGCCCTAGAACAGGCAAGTCTACTGCTCCAGTTTCACAGGCGCAGGTTCAGTCTCAAGCGCCACCTCAACCTCCACCGCAACCTCAACAACCACCACCACCGCCACCGCCGCCACAGTCACAACATATGCTGACATATCAGAGTTTACCACCTCCAGGTCCATATGGTCCTTTTCAGATGCCTAATGGAACCATGTTCTACACTACCCCACCCCCTTCTGCGCAGGGAGCATTCTATCCCCCTCCTGGAGGTTTCCCGTTTGTACCACCACCCTCCGCTACTCGCTAACCCCAGGTTTGTCGGGATACACTGTAATATGAGACCACGAGCACTTGTAAAAATGCATTTGGTATCTTAATTGTAGTGACCATTTATTTATCAAGTCATAAAAAAAAACATACTAGTTATAATTAAACAATAATTTGTTGTAATAAATACTGTCGTAAAATAGGTATATTCAGTATTTCGAATTTTAAAATAGAGTGAGAATTTCGATTTCATTTGTTGTTTCTGCCTATATATTTTATATGCGAATTTCATTTGTCGAAATGAAAATTATTCTAAAAAGTAAGAGTTACTGTTTGTGAGCAATAATCTCATATTTATATCTTTATATATAAAAATGGTTTATATGGATTTTATTATAACCAGTTTTATTAAGTTTACAAATTAATAAGTACAGAACTACACAGCAAATACAAAATAAATATTTTGTGTAAAGCGAAATTTACCTGAAAAGTCTTCTCAAATGCACTGTAAATATTAAAACAGTTTCAGCAATCAATAATTTTTTGTAGTGGTATTCTAGAAATGTAAGAGTACGTTAGTAAATGAAATGAATTTAAATAGACTATTAGTATGTATATAAATAGCTTTAGAATTGTCAGTACTACTATTAAATGCAGCTTGATAATGAGAGGACAATTTGATTTAATTAAAACAAGACATAAAAGTATGCCGATGGCAGTTTGTGACAAAGTGCTCAGGTGAAGGCATCACTTTTCTAAATGATGACCACATACTTTAATTAATGCAAGAAAACTAACTGCATTCTTTGTGTGACGATAATTTGTAAAATAAATTATAAATTAAAGTAATTTGCAGAGTCTTATTTGTTGTTGTAAATTCAGTTTACTGAATGTATTAGGAAAAGTTAATTGATGATGTCGCCATTTCTTTTAAATTCATTTTTGTCTTGGTACTAGCAACATAAAAACATTTTTAAATGTGTAATTGCTTCTCTTCTTTTGTTTATTTCATGTGTTCAAAGTTATTAATGTTTAAAAACTTTGCCTGTAAGGACTTAAATAAAATTTCTGTTAAGCTAGAGAACTTAATTCCAGCAATTGTTTAATATCTCCTTTTTGTTAAAATTGAACAAGATCAAGACAAGAACCTAGACTTGGGCTTATCTTGAATTACTTACCAATTTTCTAGGCCTATTTTTCTTTCTTAGTATAATTTATTTAAGAGTACGTTGTCGTTGAATACTTCTGCTCGTCTTTGAGAGTCTATAAGTTGAAATTAAAAAATCGTGCTTACCATGATCCTTTTACTCATTGAAAGATATCGAAAAATAAACTTTTATGTAATATTTCTAAAGTTCACTCTGTTGTCTTGCCATTGTGATTTATGTTCTTATTACTATCGTTTAAGTGGTTATTACTTTGATTGTAAAGTAAAAAATGAACTCTTTGAAAGTAAAATTATTTCTTTCACTTTGGTGCTTTAATGACGACTACTTATGAAATCAACTTGAGTTTTTTAAAGCATCCAAATTTTATTTTCTTAGGTTGGCGACAGCATGTCGACATTTCAAATTACATAACTAACCTCAAAAATTACCCTGTTGGAATCTCAAATTGTAAACATAACCTCCAAATTGACATTTGAATTTTTTTAAGCACCAACCAATTGGCACTTTTCAGAATTAACCGGTTACTCCACCGGTAGACATTTTAAAATTCTAAAATCCACTGTAAAGCTATAATATGTTATTTTAGCTATAATGAGTAATTAACTTATTATAACTGTATTATTATTATATACTTATCATAGCTATAATAACATATTATAGCTTTACAGTGGATTTTAGAATTTTAATGTCTACCGGTGGAATAACCGGTTAGTTCTGAAAAGTTCCCAATGTCACCAATCGCCACGTAACTACCATATTTAAATTACTAAGCGACGCAGATTTTTGAACTTTTTTGATTCGAAATATCGTGAGACGTAATAAATTGCAGGTTAAATTGTTTTGATGTTTAACAATTCAATTAAAAAAAAATGTGCTGGCAATTCTAAAGCCATATAATACCACGAAATCATTTAAATTTATAATTAAAGTAGGCGCGATTTTGTTTATACGGTTGTACACCTTGCCAATTGACTCGCTCAACTCGCTGTGTAGATTAGAGGTTATGTAAATATTTTGACGTTTATAGGATTCTCATCGGGTTCAATCGTTTCAATTTAAAGTAAGTGAAACAGTTTTAGTGACAACCATAGTAAATGTTCAAAATGTTCGCCCCCGGCAATTAATTAAACATTTTGAAGCGTCACTTTGACAATTCAAACTCAAATTAAGCTGTCATCAGTTAGTGTTGCCAATCTAATTCAAAATCCATAGCCTACTCTAATTATAAATTTAAATGATCGCGTGGTATTAGATTCATAAGATAGCAGATTTCGAACGGACGAGGAATATACAGTTTCATTCCTAGCTGATATATGTATTCTCCATTCACTTTTGTAATGAGTAACTATTAAAAAAAAATAATTGTGATTTTTTTTGCTCTTTGGTGTCTTACAAAAGCGATTGGTAATTGCTATTGCATTTAAAGTTTTGACAATCAAATTATCGTTTGTCGTCTATTACAAAATGTAATTTACAAAAATGACCTGCAAATCCATTATGAAATAAACAGAGAAGCAGCTTTAGGTATAATGCGTTCAATAAAATTTTGGAAAAGCATGGAGAAGGTAGCCAAAGATCCAAAATAACAGCAAAAAATTGAAACCAACATAACCTAAAAATAAAAGTTTCATTTACAAGATACGGGGACTTAAAGACGCAGTATCAGGGTGACCAGATTGGGCAATTAATCGCCATTTGGGCTATCTCAGTTATAGTTTTGGCGACGCAAATGTATTGAAGGCGACTGGCGATTCAAGCTAATAAACTTGGCTATTTTGCTATTTTATAATTTTCGTTTTCTAGGGTTTTGTTATATGAATTTTTAGGTTGGTTAACTGAATATAAACAAACAAACAATTGCAATGCAAATGATTGCAATGAAGCATATTGTAAAATTAAATAATTGTACTATTTGTAATAATTCCTTAATCTTTGCTTGTACACTCTGCAATAACTGATTAACCTCACGTCAGTTTTTACACTTTTTGAATTTGCATGTTAAGTTTTTAATAACTGTATTTCTTGATTTTAAGAACAATCAGAATAAAACTAGACAGAATAGTGTAGTATTTACCTAATAAGTCGGCAATGATAAAATTACCTTATAAAAATCAATATCAATCAATCAATCAATCATATGAGCAAATAAAAATCAGATTAGAGCAGGCGGTGCAAAGAAAATGTATGTCTGTGATTAAATGAAAAGTCAATAAATTTGATAGTCCATGAATGTATTACATTAATTAATTCAGTTAATCACAGACATACATTTTCTTTGCACCGCCTACTCTAATCTGATTTTTATTTGCTCACTTTTTACTATTTGTAATAATTCCTTAATCTTTGCTTGTACACTCTGCAATAACTGATTAACCTCACGTCAGTTTTTACACTTTTTGAATTTGCATGTTAAGTTTTTAATAACTGTATTTCTTGATTTTAAGAACAATCAGAATAAAACTAGACAGAATAGTGTAGTATTTACCTAATAAGTCGGCAATGATAAAATTACCTTATAAAAATCAAGTGTCGTCGAAAAATAATATGAGGCTAATCAGTTGTCGCGGAGCGTATAATGTATTTCAAGTTTATTAAAATTCATAAAACACTACTTTTCCGCTACTGGCGACTGGCGATTCCTGGCTACTGAAGCGCCATTTTCTGGCGACAGTATGATTAAACTATCTGGTCACCCTGCGCAGTATAAGTAAATACCCAGTAGCGTCACTTAAACGTCAGTGTCAAAAAAAGGGGCCATTCTGTTTGATACCCTTATGGAAATGCAATGTAATTTACAGCTTTGTTTACAGCTGGGTAGGTATCAAACAAAAGAGCAAATGTGACAGTTATACTCGAGTGACGCTATTGCGTGATTCTTATACCGTGCTTAAAAAAGTCAGGTTTCAACGGTAAAAGTTACTAAATCGTGTAACTTTAGTTACTCATTACAAAAGTGAATGTACTTTAGTTTGCTTTTAAACTAGGAGGAGTAACAGTTGTCGGCCTGTTGTAGGTAGATTAACACTGTAATACTAGATCAGAAATTAATTTGGCTTGCTTAGGTGGTTTACAAATTTTTCAAATAATTTATTTCGCAAAAGATTTGCTTACAAGTTTTACAATTGACTGGTGTTGAAGGTTTGTGTAAAACTGGCTGTCAAACAGCCAATAACTTTGCAAGTTTTTGGCGGGCAAAATTCTAAATACTCCTCCTAGTTTAAGAACTAAGGGTGCGTTTCGTTTGCGCGCTCACACGCTTTAAGCACTCACGCTTACAAGCGCTATTTTCTGTTGTTTCATTTGGCATTCAGTCGCTTAAGCTGTTTTAAGCAAAGGTGTTTCTTTTGACTAGTGTTTGCATAACGAATTCATAACCTTAAAAATATAACTTCAGTAGTGAAATTAATCCATTCACAGCTTCCGCAACTGTTTCCAAAGTGTAACGTTTGTTTATAACATGTGTTTATAACCTGACTATGACCAACTGATATCCTCATACGTTCCATTTGCAACTTAAGCGCTTACGCTTTTGCTGCCCTACCTCGATGGAATAAGCGATCGTGAGCGAAGACTATGACGTCATAATGACGTTGCTACTTCGTCATCTAGTGCTTTGTGAGCGTTTGCAAAGCCAAAGGGAATGGTTTAAGCACTGCTTATGAGCGCTCAAAGCATGTGAGCGCGCAAACGAAACGCACCCATAGTATACTATTGGAGTTTGCAGCTAAGCGTTCGCCACCTGGTGTCAACTAAACAAACCCTTGCATGCTACACAACAAATCGTGTTTTGGCATCGATCCTGCGTGTATGATGTATCAGGATTGTGTTATATGACATTCACATTAAATCAACTTGTGTATTTGTATTAGTACGCACTTAAACACGTGCATTACAAAAATTCCGTGTAGCTTACAGAAGTTCAGATTTATTCACGGTAGCGCTGCGATCTTAAAATTAAACGCCTATAAGATTTATTGTCACTTTGACAATCAATTTAAAATGTATGTATTTATTTTGCCTCGAATATAAACTGATCTACTAGAAGGTTTGCTTACCTCAATAATTTCCGTTTGTCCTAAACTAATAGCGTTTTCGATTGACCGCACTAAGAGTATCTTCATCTCGTGTTATTACATGAGGTTAAAAGAAGATGCAAATACACTGAGTGCGACCGGTGCAAGTGAATCGAAAACGCTATAAGACAGGAGTTCCTTCACGACCGCGCGAGATTTGAAATTTATTGAATCACATGCTACATGACCTATTCTAGATAATGTTTGATCGCTCGTTATATTTTAAGATTTTGTTCAACGTCTCGCGTACTAAAAATTTATGTGTAAAAATGAATAGGTGTGCTTATTATGAATCTTAGGTAATTTTGCAGCATTCAATTTGGAAAATTTAATGAAAAAATAATGCACAAGTAGTCTGCAATAAAATTTGGAAGCGATTTATTAAGCTTAGTATTTTTTTATATACAGTTTTGCTTTAATTTTAATCGACATAAGATTTTATTGATTTCTTGTCTTCGTTGCTTTTTTTTAAAACTTGAACAAAAAGCTATTTAAGAGTTGACTTAATACGAACACACGATTTTCATGTATAAAATTGATCTTTTATTATTAAATTAGAAAAAAAAATTGCTGTATTTGTGGCTTTTACTATTATTTCTTACCTTTTCCTAATTGTGTACTGCTTAGGTCCAGTCTAAAGTTCTCATGAAATAGTACAAGGAGAAGCTCAAATGCAGTGCTTAAAAATAATAAGTCAACACTGAGGTACAAAAGGTTAACCACATACACAGCAGTAAAGTGCAGAATCGAAACGTCACTGAATGAATTAATGAATGCTAACCATATTGTAGTTATTTTTTAATACAAAAAGAGTAAAAATTTTCAATTAAAACTCTGCTTTTAAAATATATTAATGAAATGGGATGGAAATTTAGATGATGCACTTAAAACATAGCTTATTTTTTTGAAATAGTAAAGTAACTTACTTTTAGGAAGTCAAATAATAAAACAATCCTTAATGGAGAGCATATTATTGAAGAAAGTATATACTACAAATAATTAAAATATCTCACATTAATGTTGCATACAAAACTGTATAATTGTTATATAACCCACAGAACCTTAAAGAAAGCATATATTTGACAGTAACAGAGTAAGCATTGAATCAAGTCAGTTTAGAGCGTTTTAATTGCTGAAGATAATGACGCTGCACAGGTTTGTGTAGTGCTAATTGTTCTAAAGCTTCGTCTACGGTAAACCACTGTCTTTTTCTTCCTATGGCTCGTGAATCTTCCCACTCTTCTAACTCCTCCGTTACTATCATAACATACACCTCGGTGCGATGTTTATGTTCTCGATTCTGTAAAGAGATACAAGATACTAGGATTAAGAACTGACGGTTTGGTAATTTATAAACAACACGCAGTTTCACACATTTTTATCATACGTTTTGATTGCGACACAATCCTCAGCAACTAGTGTGATAAAGAGTTATGTGTAGTAAACAAACGGAGGAAATAGCAACTCCTTTTAGAATACGTTCCATTTCACAAATCTTTAACAGACCTAAAAAAAATGTGGTTAAAATCTGATTGGTTCTTGTAAATTACAGCTCCTTTTTCGCGGTATCTCGATCTTAAAATGTTTCAAGTACAATTTACGATGTTAGGACATTACAATTACGATTAAAATATCATAATTACAGTTCACGCCTGTATCGAATAAGTGGTCCTAACCGCGTTCATTTAATTTTAAGTTTGGAAAATTAAATTAAAAATATAAGTTTATTGGATTTTATTTATAAACATTAATAAACTATTGCAATTTTATTGGAAATATCGAACAGAAATGGTTTTTGGATCTCCATCAAAATACCAAATTTTTTACTCATACTAAATCCTAACAGCATTTTCTATTCACTGCTCTAGTATGTTCTCAGAATATTGTGTCAACTTCATGTAATAATAGAAAATGGAGGTACATATTCTGAGAGTATTCTAGAGCAGCGAATCGAAAACTCTCTTAATTAAAATAGTTGGTTTTATGTTTCGTAACTTTTTTGACATAATTATCAAACTTATAAAATATTACCTACTACAAAATGAAGTGTTTCAATGAACTTGATGATTCTGATGACTGGGCCAAAATTATCTTGTCAGTTAATGCGAGAATACTCGCAATGTGTTCTAATTTTATTTTCACCATAGTTGGCAAATTCCCAGAAATTTAAAGAGTCATCTGTTCAATTTGGAGAATCTTTTCTTTTCTTAATTCAAGCATTATCAGTCATTAAATTCCGTTGAATTAATTTTCAATTACTATTAGATCAACCGATGCGAGGAGATTGGTTTGATGATTGATTTTAGTTTCAATATTGTTGGAAAGAAATACTTTGAAAAGTCCAAACTAGTGTTTATTATTAGTATGTACAGATCATTTTTTTTAGTCTATGGCGATCGTATAAATGTGAGTTAAGAAAATTATACGACGAAATGACGTGACATGTCAAAAACCGCAGAGCTGTTTCACAAAAGATAGAAAGAGATAGCTACATAAAAGTCCTTTGACTTATCGATCGATTGATTGGCATATAGTAAAAAAATAAACTGCATTAGTTCTATGTCTCACATTATGACAACTTTTACTTCGATGCGGAAATTCTTACGATCAGTTGTTTTGTAAAGTTATGCGTAAATGACAAACTAGGTTCACTCTTATTAAAGCAAAGTAATTAAAGCAAAAAATGGATGGATAGTTTTACATTTTTGGAAAAAAAAGAAGTTTAAACGATTCCTTGGAAGTATGATCGTCGAGATTTCCAAATATCTCCAGCATTTTAAACACCATCGCCTTTAATATAAGTAGTAGTTTATTTTAATTCTTGTGTTGAAATAATTCAATTAGTATGTTTAACGAAAAATCGTTTGATTACTTACGGCCTCGACTAGCGTTGCAGCGTTCTTTTTGGCAGAGAGAGAACGCCTATGTGCTTTCGGCGAAACAAAACGCAACGGAGAAAATCGATTATTGACAAAAAAAAACGCAGCACAGCTTATTGCTAGGCTGACCATACTTTTTTGGGGCGGGGATAATATTTCATCAAACAATATTTTCTTTACAATATATACATATAAAATTATGCATACATTATACTGGGTGTCCAATTTGAACGGTTCACCACTGCTAACTTTTTTATGTTTAAAAATAGAAATTTGGTTAAATTAGCAAAGATACTCCAATTATCATGCTGATCCTGAATTTCTCATAAAAAAAACAATCGCACTGTTATTTTTTAAATATGTAGCATATAACGTGATCAATAAAGAAAATTATTTTCCGAAGAGGATTATATCAACATTTAGATCCAAATTACGTCAATTGTGTAACCTTAGGGGAATTCTGAGGAAATTTAGTGAAATTTGTTTGCCTTAATTCAATTTCTGTTCATTGGCATTCGCTGGCGACTTTTTTAATATTTATCTATTTAGTTCGTTCCGTTACCGTTACCAATCAGCTATTTTAAAGACTGCTTTCAGTCGCCAGTTTTCAGGTTCCACATAATTCCGCCGCGCGGCGACTCTTTCGTTCAAAGACGCTGTACCTATAAATTAAAGTAGCGCCACGGACAGACATTATTGATCCCATTGTATAGTAATTTTTTAATCAAAATTTCTTAAATTTGCTTAGAAAATAACGAAATAATTTTTTAAAAAAGTTGAAATGAGTAAGCCACTTTCAAGTATATAAACAAGTTGCTAAATACATAATTGACAAATGATATCTATTCAATATACACATAAACAACAAATGAAAAAAGCAATTTCCTTTGAATTCATATTAATTAAAATGAACAATTTTCCACATCCTAATATCTTGAATTTGTTTACAAAATACATAATAAACGTTATAATCGACGGGTTTTATGTATTATGATTATTTTCTTTAATCGTGAGGGATAATAAAATAATAATCATTGAGCGGTTTCATAACGCGTTTTCCTTTTTCAACAAAAAAATGGGACGATCAACTCAAAATAGCAAAAACAAAATAATTCAGCACACTTAAGGCAATCCCCTACAATTTCTTAGCGAATACCAACACTTTTGTGTAAAAAATATAAATTTTATTCTTTCAGAGTAATTCAGTAATAAGTGGGTCAGGATCGCTGTGCTCAACGAGAATAATAGCAAAAACAAAATAATTAAGCACACTTAAGGCGATCCCCTACAATTTCCTAGCGAATACCAACACTTTTGCGCAAGAAACATAAATTTTATTCTTTCAGAGCAGCTCAGTAATAAGTGGGTCAGGGTCGCTGTGCTAAACGAGAATTATAATTGTAAAACTGTAATAAAAGTTTGTTGTTGTATTTGTTGTATTTCTCAGGCCATGTCGTAACATGATTTTAGGGGAAATTTTTAATTCAATTTAATCAATTAGAAATTTTTAAATACTTTTCCTGTAATCTGTGACATCACTTTCTTTTATTGGCTTTATTTTGGCAAGTATTGTTAATTTCACCCTGTATAGTAAATCCAAATAAGAACACTAATGGCTTTCTTCTGACAACACTTCTTTTTAGGGGAGTACTATGGCAATTCATTCTTTCTTTTACTTTGCTATTCAACTTAGGGGGTCCTGTATTTAGTGCAAAGGAAGAGTAAAAATGTACGAGCTTACTTCAAAAACTCCAAGACTGCGTCCTAATTTGCCAACAACACCGGCTTCTTCTAAAACTTCTCTCGTAGCTGTAACACTAGGTTCTTCTTCTGGTTCTACACCACCACCTGGTACAATCCACTTTTCTGGCCTCCGAGATGATGTAACCAATAACACCTAATTTTGCACAGAAAATTTATTTTCAATTTGGTATTAATACAAAAAATATTACAAAATACGCGCAATATAGAACACGGACAATAAAAATAAACAAATTGTATCATGCGCTGTTTGTTGATTGACGTTAGTTATTGAAAAAAAAAGAGGAAACTAAAAGTAATCAGATAACCTTAATGTCTTCATATCGAATGGTAAACGGACTTACTTCTGTTTCGGCGTCGGAACGAACACATATACAAGCAGCACGCCGCCGGAAGCCTTCGTCGTCGTAGATACGGATGGAATTTGGTTTCTCTTTAACCATTGTGGGTTTTCAACAAGTAAATCTGAATTAAGAACAACAACTAGCAAATAATAGTGTAACACAAATCAACCGAGACGTAAACGACCTACTGGACAGCCATTGCCGCTAAAATTATTTTATCACACTTTTTTCCTACAGAACGATTTATCCATTTTAACCTGATCGTAAAAACATTTAAAGATACAACTCTTACACAACAATTAATACACTCTGAATTAAAAATACGAAGTTTAGCTAGGAGCTAGCTGTATGTGGAAAACTTAAAGCCCATGATTGAGCTTCTTAATTTGCAACTGTTTACTTCCGTATTGTTCAGAAGAGTAAAATCGCGTCGCAACTAAACTAACAACCACCAAAGCTGTCACCTTGTAATTGTAAAAGAAACACAGCAGATAGCAGCAGTGTTGCCAGGTATATGTATGCCATTGAAATAATTATTTAATAAAGCTAGCGGAATATAAAATTTAATTTAACACTTCATTTTTTTCACTTGAATTAATTTTTTTAGAACGCAATACTTCTACCGGAATTTGACAAGATAACAATAATTATGTATTTTATCTAGGGATTTCATTAGTGTTAAGTTTACTGAATCTGAGCACTGTATTTTAAAACGCAAAAGGAATAAATTGGAAATACAATATTTCTTTTTATTAATATTGGATCATATAAGGTAAATAACAACTATGATTGTATTTCTTTAAGTTGTGTTTATTACTTACAAATTACATAACCTATAAAAATCCACACAAGAAATATTTTGCTCGGGTATGCATGTATGTGTACTGCAGACACAAATTCAATTTCAGGCGTATTGACTTCATATATTTTTGAGTGTTTAATAGTATCACAAATTCCAGATAAATTTGTGTATGGTAAGTCAATGATGTATCCATTAATCTGAAAATTTCAGCTTTATTTGCCTGGTGCAACATTTCTAGTCCCGGCTCAGCCTACATATATAGCAAATTTATTTTGCAAAATCTTCATTTACACTTCATTATGGGCGTAAAGAAAAGTTTTTTCAAATAAAAATTGTTTGGAATTTAATTCTTAACTTTATCAATTTAATTGATCGCTAAGCCCCAAAAATTTCATTGAAATTTATTATGAACAAAAGGATGTGTATAACTTAGTTCAAAAATAGGTAATTTATAAAAAAAAATTGAAAAGGAAAAATATGGAATTATTTAAGTTTCAATAATATTTTAAAAAAAATTTACATATAAGCATGATGCGACTTTGTCTTTGTTATTAAGAACTATGGGTTAGGTTTCTGGTGTGATATTCCTGGTTTATTTAAGAAAATGGCCTTACTCTCTTATTTAAAATTTTGCAATAAGTTTAAAAAAGAAAAAAAATTCTAAAAGTACTTGTCTGAATGGGCATGTTTCCTGACCAGAATAAGCAACAATGTATAAGTAATTACCCAGTAGCATCACTTACACGTCAGTGTCAAAAAAGCGGCCATACTGTTTGATACCCTTATGGAAATGTAATGTAAATTGCAAATTGGAAGGTATCAAACAGAATGATAAATGTGACAGTTATACTTTATTGTTATACTTGATTGACGCTACTGCATAGCGTCATTTGTTTCTCTTACTTTCTTCTGAAATTTTCATTTTCTTTTCAGGAGTCGTCGAAAACATTCATTTTTTTAAAAATTGTTTACTAGAAATTAAGAAATTTCTTTTCAGATTTTAGTGTTTCTTTTCCTTTCGTAAATATTATGATTGTCATTTTTCTTCCTTTTTTTTGTTTTTTTGAGAATTTCTAATTACGTCTCAAATAATGTCCTAAAAACGGGCTCATCCTGGACGATTGGCAACCCTATTTACAATGCGTATAACCGGTGGTATAACAAACGATTAGAAAAGGACAGAAAACACACGCGATGTGTGTAACCATTGGTTAGAGAAGGACAAGAGAACAATTTAATTATTATTTTGTTGATTAAAAACGGTATGTTTGTCCCAATTATTTCTTATTGCATTTGAATCAGAAATAATTATAGAGCATATCCTCCAAAAATTATAATGCTTGGTTCACTTGTTGTAGCACTTGTAAATAATTACATGTCTATGGGAAACAAAAATTTTGAAAACCTAAGGCATTGTTTGTATTTTAATTTACTTAAACAAGATTTATGTTGGATTTCACAAACGTTACTTAAATTTAATCATGCGTTAAAAGTGATTAAAAGTGTTGAAGGTAGGATAGAAATGATTATTCTTAACCAATGATTAAATTTAATTGGCTTTTATGAAACCCACCATTAGTTTTTTAAAATTTATTAATAATGATAATAGTGTCCGGTTTAAAGATTTTGTGATACATAAAAAAAAAACTATAAAAGTAGAGATTTATATTAGAGGCATTCATTTTAAGACTCTATCAAATGTAAATTGACATTTATGATAGATCAGGTTCTATTCTGCATGAACATTAACTTAAATTCCTTGCTTTTTAAAATATCACTTGCTTGATTCATGTTTGTTTTCACAATGAAATTCCTTTTACAATTTTGATTAACTATATAAAAGAAATGGTAAATCAAGATTTTACATGGGTGCATCTCGAAAGGGCACATTCAGTATAGAATCTGCGATATTTCTAAATGTAACTTACTGTGTGTGTGGCTTGAATGCTATGCATGTAAGCATTTACATCAAACTTGCCCAGAAAATAATTATACTCTAATTTCATTAGAATATCTTTGAGAGCTCCCGATACATTGTAATTCCAAAGTGTCCTTCTAGTCTTACGCAGCTTCGTTATTACTTTGCGAATTTTCTTTTCCACCTGAAACTCCAGTTCTTTCGCGTCGCTTGCTGAAACGTAAGTAATTTTTTCTTGTATTGAGTTTATGGGGCCGACCATTTGCTCAGTAAAAAGTGGATGCCAGTCAGATCTACTCGTGAAATCAAACCTTGTTAGAATGAGTACATCAGCTCCTTGGGTATTTGCCCATATCTATGTAGGTATACAAAAAAAAATACTTTCATTGTAATGAATTTAGATACTTACATTTTTGTCATTGACTGCCGCAAACACATTCTGAAGAGGGCAGTACGAGTCAGTAACGTTATATTTGGTCGCAGTTACCACATCAAAGATAATATGAGTTGGTGTGTTATCTTTAAGCTCTCGAACTAAAACGTACGCTGTAGGCCCGTTAGGCAAACCATAACCCAGTAAGAGCTTTGCTTCCACATTTATTGCCAAAAAGTAACATGTTAAGGCAATAGCATGGTCAATAGTTGAGCCCAATGTGAAATTTAACATTTGCTAAAATTAAAAAAATAATTCATTCATCAGCATCACTTCCAGTTTTAGATGTCCGATGCCTTAGTGTAAGAATATTTTCAATACAAAGCTCTGAAAACTATTTTTTAAAATAAAGTCTAATAGAAGTGTGGATTAATGAATTTTATTCCAGAAAACTTACCTTTACTGTCAAGCATATATGATCGCATAATTTATTGGTGCAAGTAAAAGGAATCAAAGAAATGTATCGAGCCAATTGCTCAGGGGTAACGTTGAACTCGTTTTCAATGAACTTTGGTGGTTCTAGTGGTGCAATAAATCTTGTTAAGCAGACCGTTTTACTGTTAACATCAACTGCGAAAGCTGAAAATTTTCTGTGTGGAAATTTAGCAGTGTATTTCTCATTCCACTCTAATATATATTTCCATGTGTATGATGGTTCACCAGAAGGTAATTCTGCCTGAAATAATTTATCACATTATATTTTATAGTATATAGATTATTTTTACTTTAATTTGAATCAAATTTCGAAACTAATTTCTTCTATTTTCTCCTGTATAGCTTGATAATGTTTGCACATAAATTATTTTCAAACTTCTTAGCAATTAGTGGCGGAATACCATAATACTTAATAAATTGTTTAAAACTAGCATAATTACCATGCTAATAGCTAGTTTTGGCGTTGTGGGTTCCATTCGTATTTTTAAGAACACATGCATGGCACAATCTTGGATTTTATCAATGTTTTCTTCAGAAATATTTGCTGTGGGTGTTGTTACTCGAAAAGAGCCTTCAATCTGCAAAAGAGTCATCTTTAGATTTCTAGATACTAGTGTTTTCCAAGAAAATAAACGGTTTGTTCCATGAAATATTTTATAAAATAACTTTTGCATGAAAATTTTAAACTACTGTTACCTTTAAGAATAACACAATAAAAGTAAAGATGATAATACCTACTTTACCACAGTAATAAATTGCAGGCAAAGGTACTCTAATATACCCCAACCAGCTCGTTGATTTTCCCTCCGTTAAAACATCTGTGTATTCTTCATATAGATTTAATACTATGCAGTCATTTAAAGAATCAGGATATTGGTAATCTGAGGTAGACCTAAAATAAAATCATGTAGCCTCCAGAAATCAATTGCTTAGTGACTTACTGTATATGAAATATAAATTGCTCATTCCACTTTGGATTCACGTCTTCCATAACAGCAGTACGAAATACCACATTCTGATAAGTAACTTCAATAAATGTGCATACATTTTCTTCCACTTTTGATCTTGACCTTTGGGGTATATTTAATGCCGATGTTATATTGACGATGACCCTAGTGGATGCTGCATTTTGAGTCGTTTGTTCTTCCGACAGAATTACATTCGTTTTTTTGAGTGCGTTCTTCATATTCGATTGAATCTTGAACCAATTAAGAAGGTTTGCGGCCAATGTTTTTAACGAATTCCTGTAAGCATGATGAAATACTTTAGCTGATGTTCGGTTATGATTTTATACTTACTGAAAATAAGAAACAAGTTTTTCATCTATGACATCCTCATATTCTAAATTATTTTCTACGTTTTTACATTGTTGGAATATTTTGCTGTATATTTTTTTCAAGCAATTTCTCCCAACTACCCTTTGCTCCTGAACGGTTTTATCGGAATCACTTTCTGGTGCTTGAGACTCAGCTTCTTCTAGTATATGCTTCTTGTAAGCCGTTGGTAGATTCATCTGTATCTCTTTGGGATTATTCGTTACCATCATTGCCGTAAACTCTAGCTCGTTATCGTTTCTTAATTCAAGCACTTTAAATCTTAAATTGCTTTCGATGTCAGGGGGGCCATACAGCATAAGTGGATGTAATTTTGCCCTACAATTTTGATTCGATAGACGACAATCATACACTTTATGATAATTACCTGAAATATTTTTGCGTTGTGCTTTGAGGGGGAAGTAAACTTATTCCATTATCATTTATGTATTCAAACAAATTAGCATTTTTTGGATTTTCCGGATCTAATTCCTCATCGTTGTTCCATTCACTTAACATACTTATATCTTTATTCAACATCATTTTGCTCTCGCATTGACGAATAATATCACAAGTGCCTTTGTTACTTTCCAACCAGTTTACATAATACCTTATACTCCCACATGTATAAAGATTCTTCAAGTCCTCGCAAGCACTAGTATATTTTTCTATAATTTCCGATATATCTTGACCGCTTCCAACTCCCTCATGACTGTAATGTATACACTCATCTTTTTCAAACGTATCTTCCAGTATTTTTTCTTTGCTGTACACTTTTGACGCCCCAGGAATTCGTAAGGGCACTTCACTTATTTTTCGCTTCATCATAGTACTCGATTGCTCATATAATTCCAGAGCTACTCTGCTCGGCACATTACACAATTGTAAAGCAAATGTCTCATCCATGAAACACGAAAAGGTGTTGTTTAATGGAATCGGCTTGGATTTGCACACCTCGATTCCATCACACGTTACTTTAGCGTAAACCTTAGTCATCTGAATGGCCTTCCTTCTCAATCCTTCACTTTCATTTGTAATACTCATTGAAATTTCATTGTCATACGAAATAAAAAATTTTAAGATGGGTTCTCCCGGTGGCTTAAAAGATTGCTTAAATTGTTTCAATACGTGGGCTTTTATTACTTCCTCGCTTACATTCTTGCAGGGCCTCTTTGGTTTCGTTGAGATTTTATTGGCTTTCCACTTTGTGATTTCCTCCTTGTATACCGTCAGTTCATTTTCATACTCGTGTTGCTTTTCTGTTTGAATTTCCGTAATAACGAGGTTTATGTCTTCTTCCCATGCTTCGTGTTCTTGTTCCAAATTACAGTTTTCTTTCTGTATCGTTAATTTCACTGAAGTGTTTGAGTATCCGTTCGCCTCACGTACCTTTTTAATAATCTTCCACGTCTGCAGTATTAATTTTATATTGTTTCTGTACTCTCGTGCTTCCTTAAAAAGAACCTCGCGCAATTTCTTTACCTCGTTAATATAAATGGTTGTGTTAACTTCTCGTTGGTTTCGTAGAGTTTCCAATTTTTTCTTCGTACGTTCAGTGTCTTTGCGAATGCATTTTTCTTTGTACGAATCATACAGTGAAAGCAACCGTCTTTCAAATATATGTTCCAAGCTAAACAAGGGATGATGTTCAAATTTGATGTTAATTATGTTTATTTCTAAAATGTTTGACGTGTACACGTCGTGTACAATTTCTTTTTTGTCCGTTGGTAATTTGTATTGTGTTTGAAGTACGGAGAAGTATGATTTTGTCGGTCGGTAGCAGCTTGAAGCTAATGGAACTTTTAGCGCCTTAATACGTCCATCGCAGTTAAACCATTTGCTTATTAGAGAAAATATAAAAGAAGCAAATGTTAATAAATATTAAATTAATACATACTTATCATCCTGTACAGAAAGTCTTTGCTCCAAAACATTCTGATAGAAAACTTTTGGGATTTGTGGTACATACAATCCTTCTTCAGATAAATCCCGAAGTGCAAATTCTTCTGCTTCCAAATCCAAAGGATGTTGCTTTCTATAAATGATTATCTACATTCTTTAGAAGCTTCAGAAAGTGAAAGAAATAAAAGCACACAGACTTTAAAGGAAGAACTAGATTTAATTGTTCAATTTATGAATTTTATCAGTCACAAATAAATTATTAAAAAGAAAATTACCTTGTCGGTTTCCAGAATAAGTTGTTTTCTGTTTCCTGAATTATTTCACCTAACAAACTGGGTAATGCTTTCAGTATTGGGTTGTTCTCCTCATCAGAAGCTTCAATTAAAATTTCATTTGATCCACTTACGCACTGCACTTCGTTTGGTTGCCCCTGCAATTAAAATTTGATCAACACACAATTTTTAATAACTCATGATTAATACATACATTATCACCCATAATGATACTTTTCAACGTAATTTTTAAGACTGTTAATGGCAGCTTCAAATTCTTCAAGTAAAATTAATTAGTTGGTTTACTGCACATGGTACTCGAATGTAAACATTGTAGATAGAATCGTCATTTGACAACTGCGTACAAAATAAATGTATGCAGAGCTTCACCATGACAACCATAACTCGGCCTGTCAGAAATCTTTTCAAATTTAAACCATGGTTTTTCCGCTACCAATGTTGCCAACTGTATAAATTTCATTGAAACGTCATTTTCTGACAACAGGCTAGATGGCAACATCGCGCGGCAGTTTATTGACCTAACATTGCAATTAAAGTTGCAAAATTAAAAAAAAAAATCTAAAATCGAACAAAAATATAAGTAACTTACTTGACATTTCTCAATTAACATATATAGGATAATACATATTATCCTTGCTTGTCAATTTTGATATATAAAGTTGTAATTGATCGTTTTGTGTAAAGCTGATAATAATTAAACATTTATATAATAATTTAACATTCATATTGACCATTTTCATGTAATTTCAATATTTGCAATAATTTTCAATAGACAAGAAAGTGCTTTAACTGGGAAGGAGTAATTAAACTAATTGCATTCTAGAAAACAGGATCTAATATTTTTTATGAGGAAAATGTTCCTCTGAAAACAGGATATTTACATAAGAAATCCACAACATAAACTATAAAAAAATTAGTTCAGTTAAATATTAGAGGTATTTAAATTTTTATTGTTAATCAATAAAAAACTAGCGATAAAAGAATTTCCTTAATTATTTATTAAACAAAGAACTATAAGCCAAGCCTTGAAGGAGTCCTCCTAGGCGTAGTCCCCGCCGAAATGATTTCCTGTCCCTTGTTCAAGGCAGCCTCTCGTCGTTCTGCCGCTTCCTTGCGTGCCTTCATCTCTTCTTGAGCCACCTGCATTTGGCTCTCCATCTCTTGCAAGTGTTCGGCTGCTTGTTTTTTCTTGGCTCGTCCAGATTTTCCAGTTTCTTTCACGGAGAAAAACATGGGGCCAAGTTCTGCTAGCCAATGACCATCCACAGACGTCACACATTGCATGTACTCGCGAGCAGTCATTACCAATTCATGGTAGACAACGTAATCTGGTGTATTGCCTAATCCAAATAATGCAGACGTTGGATGCAAGTGACATGGCATGCCTGTACGACAATTCACATATTCTCCAATGCCTTTTAAACGTGCTGCTTGATGAAAATAAGCTGAAATATACATATATCTATATTTACAAAGAGTGTTTAAAAGCAAAAACGTTTTGGGTGTTTATCCAATCACAGTTTACCAAGCTAATTTCATTTTTATTAAAAAAATTATTTAATTATATTCAGATTCATCGACAAGTAGCTTTTAGACATTTGTAATCCAGTAGTAGTTTTTTTCTAATTGCACTTACCTGAACAAATACATTTTCTAACAACATCCCAATCAGTGCCACATGACTGTATCTCCAATTTTTGTTGCATTACAATATCTTTTAATTGTTGGCGAACTTCTCGTACTTTTCTCATTGCTTTAATATGAATAAAATGTTCATTACACCAGTGTGATGAATAGCTGCAACAAAAAAAAGTAATCGTTCCATTCTACTGAATTTTCGTCAATTTTAAATGAAAATGGCTGAACATTTTTTTAATTTGTGTGCAATAAAGTGGTCTGTACATATTTAATGTAAAGGTAAGTTTATTGTTATTTTTAAAATCCCTTTTTGTCCCTTTCAGTTCCTTAATAACTTACTTGTTTAGCTTCCATTGATTGTAAACGTTTAAATAAGTTAAATGATCACTTTCTGGAACCTGAAACTTTTCCCGAACACTATCAGCTTCTTCCTCTCTGCCCTTTGGTCGATAAAATATCGATGGTACTGACAACATAGAAACTGAAAAATAAATATCAACATATAAAGTCTCAATTATAAAATGAAATCTATGTACTTTTTCTATGTTTACTAAAATACATGTTTTTTTTACAAACCAATAATCAAGATTTCTGCTGTACATCCCATTTGACTCGAAACAATCAACATTTGACATTGAGGAGGATCAAGAGGAAATTCTGCCATTTGCCGCCCTAATTTAGTTAATACACCAGTATGATCCAAAGCTCCCAAAATCCACAGTTGGTATAACGAATTCAAGATATTATCCTACAAATTAAAAAAGTAAATACATAAGGAAGCTATTTATTTAATGTTTGCTAGTACTTGAGGTGGGGGATCCATGAAATGAAACTGAAGAAGATCCTGTACACCTAACGACTTGAGCAACAAAACAGTATTTGCCAAATTTGTTCTTTGTATTTCAGGTACTGTAGTCACAAGTAATTCCTCCTTATACTGTCGTTCAGTATATAAACGAAAAGCCTGTCCTGGTCCTGTACGACCGGCTCGACCGGACCTCTGATTGGCATTAGCTTGACTAATCGGATAAATCTGGATGGTATTACATAATTAATATTTATCACTCACTCACACACACTTCATCGTCTAACTTACTTGCAAAGCATCCATACCGATTCTTGGGTTGTAAACTTTTAGTTTACAATATCCTGCGTCGATGACAAAAATTATGCCGTCCACGGTGAGTGAAGTTTCAGCGATATTGGTGGCAACTACACATTTTCGTATGCCTTCTGGAGATCGCTGAAATATCTTCGCTTGTAAATCCGAAGGTAGTTGGGAGTAAATGGGTAAAATGGATAGTTCGGGTGCATTGTCGATTTCTGATAATCTCTCTGATAAAACCTGAAAACAAATTAATTAATACTGTCTGCGAAATCTGCAAAAACAACAACTTACTTCACAAGAAACTTCGATGTCTTCTTGACCAGGCATAAAAATTAGAATGTCGCCGGATGGTGGTTGCAAGTGAATCTGCAGCGCTTGTTTAACGGCTGCATCAACGTAATCATCCACAGGATTCTTGCTAAAAAGAATTTCCACGGGAAATGTACGCCCTGGAATGGTGAAAGTAGGAACGTTACCGAAAAACATTGAGAACTTGCTCGAGTCCATCGTTGCTGAAGTTACTATTAATTTTAAATCGTGACGTCTCGCAACAATCTGTAACAAAAATGTTAAAACCATATTATATAGAAAAGCAACTATAACTGTTAGAGAGTGTTGCGATTTTCTCTCACAGAAAAAAAAATCCAATATTCTCAATTTCCAGCTAAAAATTCTATAAATTTTATCTCTCATTAATCACTTGTCTTTAATAAAGTAAAAATTCAAAACGTGCATTATTTTTGTGTACAACTGTGTAAAGGTAGTTAAAGATAATCATCGACGACGACGCCGCTAGTTGCTTATGCACCCAAGCGCGCGTCGCTGGTTTGATAACGTGAAAAATATTTCACGCCGATCAGTGGTTATCTCAATTATTTATAATCTTGTATCATGTTGTGAAGCACGTACGCACAGGAACAAATTAGAGTTTGTTTTGTTTCATTTCGTAACAACAGTTAGATCGTTGTAAGCCGCGAAGTTCGAGCGCAAATTATTTGAATCGAAATGATGCTTTACGAGGCAATCCACGTTGAAACCAGCCGGGATCGTTTCAGTGATGCAAATATAAAAGTACGAGAGCGCGAAAAAAAGCCAATGAAGAAAAATAACAGTTCCGCAAATGTGACCAAGATATTCAAGAATCAGCAAGAGTTTCCCAGGACAAAAAGCTTTGCAGTTGGACACAAGCTGCGAGAATCGAAGTGGTTCTCGCATGAAGAAACTAAAGTTTTGTGTGCGGTCCTCGAAACTGGGTTTATTGTTGAAAAGAAGACTGATGACGACACAAAGCGTTTTGGTATTGTTGTTTGGACTCCTGGACATGGTAAGATTGTTCAAACAATTGACTAAATTACAATAGCATACTTTATCTACGATTGTGTAAAAAGTTGACCTTTAAATTTTCTAGACAAAAGTAGATATTTAAGTGCCAATCGCACTAGTGCAAAAAGTGCATTTTTATCGAACCAGTGCGATAAACTTTTTTATTATTGTAGGTTGAATTATATACACACCCTATTTTCCATGATCGTAAATAAAACATTAAAGCCCAATAGAGTTCGAACTAGTAGCTCTTTGATAGCTCCAATCACCTGATTATTTCTTTTTATTAATTTTTAATTTACTTTGTTTGTTCTTCTCTGCCCGTCTTTTAAACATTTATGTTCATTATTTGAGTTTCTAAATACAGCAGCTTTAAATACATATATTAACAATTTGCTTCCAGAAAAAAGCAAAGACCCAAATCACGTAAAAGTATACACCCTGAAGGAACACAAAGGAAATCTCCACGTGGAATTACTGACACTGTTAGAGTTTTGGCCAGATGGTACTACAATACGAATTAATAATAATTCTGATAAAACAGACACTCCACATACCGAAGAAGTAATACGAAATCAAATCAAATTCGCAGAAAGCAACAAGCGGAAGTGGCATAACAGTGAACACTTCACGTACTGGTGTAGATATGGGCCAGTGGAAGCCAGGGAAAAACACGTAAGTAATTCAATTTAAATATAAAATGTAAATTAGTTACTTTTAATTTATGCAATAAGTGCATAAATTAATTTCAGTTAACTTAAGTAAATGGCGCAATTTGTATTAAAGCAAAACGCAATTTCCATTGTGCGCATGCTCATCGGTAAATGTGTGTAAACAACTTATTATGTAGTTGTTAATTAACTTCAATAAGACCAACCGAATATAAGATAAGTAAATATTTACGTTCTGAAATTAGTATCTTTCGTTGCAAGTTGCTTAAATACAAAATTGTGAACAAAAGTAATTTTTATTGCATTGGCGTGAATCTAGCTTAATTGTTGATCTAAGCTAATTAATGTATAATTAACAAAATATTTTTGGTACCGTAAAGCAATTGCCGTTTGGCAGTGTTAGTTATTTCACGATTAATAAATCTGATATTGACTTAAAGCGTCAAAAATAAATTATTACCTGATAATATCTGCTGGAGATAAGTAACCAAACAATTTTGATTAAACAGCAATATCTAATCGTTGTATATATTAATTTTCTTTTGAGGACAATATTTAACTAACGCGCAAAAACTGCAATTAAAGTATTAACGAGCAATCGAGATTTCGCAACATATTGTGACTGATATTAAAAAGAGCGTTCCCTTGAACTAATTTACGATGTATTTTTACACTTTCAGTACTTATAGAAGTTAAAGTAAAACTAACTTTAACATACATTAACAAATGCACAGCAAAACTAAAAAAAAAAATGTGAGAGCTGGTCTTATGTAAAACGCTGTATTCCCAACATCTTAAAATATACTTTCTATAAATCATTAAGTTTAAATTTAACAAAAAATTCTTTTGAAATAATGCTCCATTTGTGGCTATCAAGATCAGTCAACTGAGAAGTGTTAAATCAACTATATTTTAGATTGGCATATAAACAATAATTGATTTATTTGAATACGTATTTCATGCATTGAGTTAAGTATTTTTTGTCACCTTACAATATAAAGTATTCATTTAAATAAACAAATTCGTTGTTTACATACAATCTAAAATAGAGCAGCTGTTTTAACAAATCTTCTTTTCAATCTACAGAGTGATTATGTTGAAAAGTAATGTACAAACATTAAAAAAATTAAAAAGTAACACGTGTTTTGTAGCTCACATTCAAAAAGATGTTTACACAATCTAGAATGCATTTGATAAAACATGTTGTGTATAATCTTCGAAATGTCAAAGCTTAAAAAGCATCATTTAAAATCTTTGATTATTATTAATAATATAGATACTCTAATTAACGAGATTATTGTGTCACTTGTTGGATAATAATAATCAATCATAAAAGAACATCTATAATCCATTAAAGATGTTATGCGTAATTAACAAACTATTCTTTTTCTTTCAGGCAAGTGAGAGCATAAGAGGTATCAATTTCGGGTTACATGCGGGTTTTGCAATAGTTCGGAAACTAAGGCGTTCAACAACTTGCAAGTAAAATCCAATACACGGTTTCCTGCAATTCGGAAAGTGATGGGAAACATACTGTATATTTATAAGAGTATTAATTGTAATTTGTTGACCTACAAATTTAAAATATTATTACCATGTTTATTACATGTTTTAAATAAATCTAATGCGTATTTGTTCAATCTCATTATGAATTTAAAAAAAGCCTAGATCAAAATGAACTCTACAACAATCATACAAAATATACAGGATCTTCATTTATTCCTATATTTTACGTCATCTATGATGTACGTGACGAAGTGAATCAGTGGGCGAATTCAGAGACGCTCAGCGGCTGAGAAGCTAAGTAAGCAATTGTCCTGAATGGACAAGCTGAAAGAAAGCCGCTCAGCGCATAAATTGTAGGCTGAATTCCTCAGCGCTATCAAACGAAGAGGTGGGAGCATAATTTAAATTTACCGATTGAACTAACCTGTCACTAAACGAATAATGTTCATAATATTAGCAGTCATCATTATATAAATAATCTATAATTTACCATTATCTATATTTATAGAACTATTACAGTCAAAACCAACAGATTAATATTCCATATTAATAGTAGGTAATAAATAGTGAGCAAATAAATATCAGACTAAGCGATGCAATGTCTGTGATTAACTGAATTAATTAATGTAATACATTCATGGACTGTCAAATTTATTGCCTTTTTATTTAACCACAGACATGCATTTTCTTTGCATCTCCTACTCTAATGTGATTTTTATTTGCTCAACGTTTATTTAAGGTTATAGGCATGGGAAGTGAACGGTTAAACTGGTCAGCTTAAACCATGTATTTAATTTTTCTAGTTGCTGATTGACTAGGTGGTTTACTTTGACCGTTGACATAACGATTTTGTGCAAATTGACCGTTCATTTAACTCGCCCATATAGTAAGTCAAGCTGTCCAAAAATGCATTCAGAACTTCGATCAGGGAAACACTACCTGCTGACACGGAGGCCCAGTTGTACAATGCCAGTTTAACTTTGAGTTAAAGCTTAAACCCTTAGATATAATCGTTGTTATGCGTTTAAGCTTCAGCTTAAATTTAAACTGGCATTGTAGAACTGGGCTTTAGAAAACGCTGACTAAATTACAGCTTAGACAAGCTGCTGAGCATTCCTGAGTGCGCCCAATATTTTCCTAACAGTGCATAAGTCCTACATAACCACCACAAGCGTCTCGCCTCAGTAAGTTTTCATGGCTCCTCCTAGTAGATAGGCAACTGTGATATCACAAGTGTATAGGATTAAGCCTATGACTTTTACAAAGTAGTAGTAAGTGTGGTAATATCCATTCACGATCTTTTTAGACTCTAGAGTATATTTTTAAAGTTTATCTGAAGAAATAATTCAATTTACTAAATTTTGAAGATGACAAGAGGGCAGTTTAGCCTAAAACTAAATTTACAAGTTGTTTTAAATGAAATAATACTGAACTTACCTTTTCTTCAGTAAATTCTACTGTTAATTTTAAATTATGCTTCTGAAGCAAATGTTTATGTAAATTTGAAAAAGTAATAAACTTACAGTTCTTCATTGCACACAGTAGATATCCTACTTTGGCGTTTTTTCTTTTCTGTTCCTTCATGTGTAGAATTAAATTGATTTTTTACTTTTTATTTAATGTAACAATTTGTAATAAAAAATAAACATTCTTTAAAAGAAAAGGAAATGAAAGCATATACCTATTATTGTCTTAAGTACTTGCATAACAAAAGACGAAAAAGGAAAAAAATGCTTTGAAATGTTTTTGAAATCAGAAAAATAACAATAAATTGTTTATAGGTAGTCAGCTGGTGTGGTAATTTAAAAAAAAGGTATATATCTGTTTTATATTATAAGTAAACTTTAAACTCAACAACCCCTAATTTTTATTGACTGTTTTTGAAGTAAATGTTTATGGAAAACCTGAGTACTTAAGTTATAAATTTCAATTTTTAACTGCACATAATATCCTACTTTAACGACATGTTTTATGTTCCTTCTTCACAGGTAAAATTAAATCAATTTTTCTCGTGCAGGATGTAACATGTAACAAATTTATACAAACTCTTTTTATCGTATAATCTTACACAAATATCCAAATATGCAATCATACACTAAGGAAACCTACAATTAGCAGAACTAATAATTGCGCTGTCGACAACGTTCACAAGAACAAGATTTTTGCGGGTTGCCTATCTGTTAAGAGGAGCCAAGAAAACTTAGTGCGGCGAGACGCTCGTTAACAACCCAAATTAGGCAACCAAACTTACACTTATGGTAATAAAGGGTGTTTCAAAATGACCGCAAGATTTGAATTTCGCGACATTTTCTTTTGATCAAAAGTGTTGCTCTAAAAATTTGACTACTGTCAAGTAAACGCATCCCGATTATCAGTCATGGAACGTTACACGACCGAACAGCGGATTTTAATAGTGAAAACTTATTTCAAAAATGGTAAAAGTTTAGTGCAAAGAGTTCGTAGCATGCGTGCAATTTTTGGACGACAAAACGCACCAAATTCTTCAACGGTTAAGAGATTGATCGAGAAATTCAATCGAACGGGCTCGGTTGTAAACGAGAAATCATCAGGTCGTTCTTGGTCAGGCCGGTCCATTGAAAATATTGCCTTAGTGACTCAATGGACCGGCCTGATCAATTTCATAATATAACCTGTGAGCAAATAAAAATCAGATTAGAGCAGGCGGTGCAAAGAAAATGTATGTCTGTGATTAAATAAAAAGTCAATAAATTTAACAGTCCATGAATGTATTACATTAACTAATTCAGTTAATCACAGACATACATTTTCTTTGCGCCGCCTACTCTAATCTGATTTTTATTTGCTCACTTTTTATATTAATGTAGCATTAGCACATAATGGAGAATTAACTTTAATGTGACAATCTGGATCCATTAGATTTTAATTCTCCCATTAATGCAAGAATATATTTAAATTATTTAATTTCAAGAGTAAAGATAGTGTGATAAAAGAACAAAAAATGAATGTAAGTAGTTCGTTATCATCATCATCAGATGATGAGAACAATATTAGGTTTGTGCGAAGACCTAGACGGTACGGTATTAGGCAAAACTATTTAGAAAAATATGATGAACTAGAATTTTTCCAAAGGTTTCGTATAACTAAAAATACTTTTCGCGTTCTTCTTGCCAAAATTGCCAAAGACCGTATTAAAAATCCAACGATACAGGTTTGGAATGTGGTCGTTAAGTCTGCAGTTAAAGAAAATGTGATTCATGTCTTCGATTTCTCAGCATACACATTATTGATTGGGAATCACCCCAATCCTGGACAGGTGACTTTTGCAGGAACAATGCCTCAATCTCAATCTTGTAATAGTTGAATAAAAAGATCTTGACCTACCAGGAAAAAGAGAAAACCATGTGGTTATAGATACCATTGATACTTATGTTACGATACCATTTTCCTTTATTTTTACAGGATTCATCCCAATATTCTTTCCAATATCTGAGTGTAGAGTTTCTGATCAATCTTCTTATATCCATAAAAAACATTTTCGTTTTATTTAAAGGACATTTGTTGCCAAGTTTGGCTAGTGTATCAGCTATTTCATTACCCAAGAGACCCTTATGGGATGGAATCCATCATAGGGATATTTTTTTTCCTTTAATGCTACTATCCAATATAGATTGTTTGATTTCGAAAATAAGATTTGTTTTGGCATTTGTACAAGGATTATCAAGGGCTTTTAACGCACTCATAGAGTCTGAGAAAATGACTACTTGAGGAGCATTGGATTGGTCAGCGAGCTTTATTGCGACAAGAATGCCGTACAGTTCCGTGCTATACAGCCTGTCCATTTTTCGAGTGCCACTATGGGGATCTCGCTTATCTTAAGAGATACGAAGTTGGTTAAATTAGGGCAAAGTTGTGCATTTTCGTGCTGAATAATAATCTGAAAACAAATTTGAAATATCTTCAATAGTTTTGAAAATATCGCAAAAAAACGAAAACTTCTGGTTTTCGTTTTTAGTTTTTTCACGATAAACTAATCGTACTAGACATTTCTAACCAAGACATTATTCAGACACTTCTTTATGGAGAATTCGAATATGGTATCCCGTTTTCAATAATTTTCAAGATGACGGAGAAACACCTGGCAACTTCATTTTTTCTTATGGACGCCATTTTGGATTTTAACATTTTGATATTACGTTTTTTTTTCTCTTTACAACGATATATCACAAATGGTGGTCCAATATCAAATCCAAATTTTCATTTTTTTGCGAAGAGTGCTTTGGAAAAATAAAACGTTCTTTTGTTGTGAACAAAAGTTTGACAGTTTGATCCTATTTCAAGTCTTGTCATTTACGTTTGTGCTAATTTTATCGCGAGAATGCCTTTTTCAAGTGAAGAACAAAGAGATGTGATACAAATTTACTACACTTCGCATCGAAATGCCTACATGACTGCGGCAAAATATTCGCAGCGTTATCCAGAGCGGCAACAACCTAGTTTGAGGTATTTTTCTTTGCTGCACAGAAACTTGGGCGAATATGGTTCGCTTAAAAGACGTAGACGAAAATATGGCGATAGGTCGGAGCAGGAAATTTTGCAAGCGGTAAAAGTTTTACAGGATTACAAGTACTAAAATACGTATTCATCATTTAATTCTTAATTAGGTGCAAGACAATCCATCTGTTTCCTCAAGAGAAGTTGCAGTCCAGCTGAATTTGCCGTCACATCAAGTTGTTTGGAGAACACTTAAAAAACACAAATATCGGCCTTGGGCAATTCATATTTCTCAAACGCTTCATCCTGGAGATCATGAATGACGGTTAGCTTTTTGAACGTTTGTAAATAATCAGATTCAGGAAAACCCAAATTTCCTTAATAATGTCATATGGTCTGATGAATGTAAATTCACCAATGCAGCAATGTTTAATCGCCACAATGAACATTACTGGTCAGTTGAAAATCCACATCAATTTCAAGAACGGCGACCACAAATACGTTTTAGCCTTAACGTGTGGGTCGGTTTATTGGTCGATACAATAATTGGTCCTTACATCTACGAAGAGACTTTAAATGCTGATTGGTACTTCAATTTCCTGACAGATTTTATTGCCGACAATGGTCCTCTTCATCGTTTGAACGCCATCTGGTTCCAACAAGATGGCGCGCCGCCCCATAATGCTAGAAGGGTTAGGGAATGCTTATCGGAAATGTTTCCTAACCATGTTATTCCTGATAATGGCGACGTATCCTGGCCGGCGCGGTCACCTGACATGTCTCTATTGGACTATTTTTTTGTGGGGGACAATGAAAAATGATATTTACAAAACATTGCCAGCCGATCTTGATGAACTTCGTCAAAGAATTGTCACCACTCTCAGGCACAAGATTAGAAGAAGGGATGTGTCAAGAGCTATAGCAAATTTTAGGAAGAGAGTGGCACTGTGCTTAGAATTAGGCGTTGGGCAATTTGAATACATGTCGTGATGTTACATTCGTTAATTATTATCTATTCTTATTATGTATTTCGGGGATACCATATTCGAATTCTCCATAAAGAAGTGTCTGAATAATGTCTTGGTTAGAAATGTCTAGTACGATTAGTTTATCGTGAAAAAACTAAAAACGAAAACCAGAAGTTTTCGTTTTTTTGCGATATTTTCAAAACTATTGAAGATATTTCAAATTTCTTTTCAGATTATTATTCAGCACGAAAATGCACAACTTTGCCCTAATTTAACCAACTTCGTATCTGTTAAGATGAGCGAGATCCCTATAGTGGCACTCGAAAAATGGACAGGGTGTATATGGAACAAAGGTCATTTATTCGTCCAGCAAAGTGTAAGCCTAGTTCTTTTGAAAACATCCCAAAGACTGAAAATGGAGGATCTGTATACACAGACCCGTCAGTAAAGACGGAATGAAAGAGGCCCTATGTCTCTGAAAACCATCTAAGAAAACACGGTTGAGATCTACCGAGTCAATGTTTAATCTGGCTAATATTTCTCCAAAAAGGAAATTTATGTCTGGTCTCATAATAGGTTAGAAATCGTTTTGATTACTAACAAAACGTCAAAAAACAGCAGAAATTCAATACCTACATAATATTACTTTTCTTAATGGAGCATTAGTTAAAAAGGCTTCACAACAACATTATGAAACTGATTTGGTTAAAAGGCCAATTAAACCTACCATTAACTTAAATGTATCATTAGGTAATGGGCCGTTAACACCTAGATTATGAAATCGGCCCTAACAGGATCACAAACCACTAAGTTACTATAGACGTTTAAGTTAAATGACCAGGAAATTACTACGCTTCCAAACACGAGATGTCAGTGTGATAGTTTTTTGCCACAATTCACAATTGATGTAAAGTTGGTTGTACGGTAAACGATCTTGTTTTATTCCGTTTCCATGGAAAATTTCAAATAAAATTTGTGAATCCTGTATCAAAGTCTTGGGTCAAAGTTATTACACACCAAATAAGACGCAATTATTTAGCTAAATAACGCGTGATCAATATCTTTTTTAATCAAGTGACCTATGGAGAAAAATTATATCTTTGTTTAGTTCATTATTTCAAATGCCATTTGAATTATTTTGATTGCATTCCTATCGTTTTGTATAGGAATGCAATATAAATATGTAATTCATATGGCATTTGAAATAATGAACTAATTAAAGACACATGATTTTATTTCCATAGGTCACTTAATTAGAAAAGATATTGATCACCTGTTATAAAGACTATATAAAGGTAAATGTGTTCTCGGTATTTTCTTTGTTTCCGTGTTATTACGCTTTAGTTATTTGATTAGTGCATTTAATAACTCATAAAGATCGCAATGGACAATCATAAAATAGATGTAATTTACATGTATTTTTTGACAAATCGTAAATTGAAACGTATATTTTTATGATAAGAAAGCACATGAAGAGTTTTTACATGTAAAATTTAATGAAATTCTTTTTTATACAAGGAAAAACGTTCAAATTTACGTTTTGTCAAAAAATACATATAAATTACATACATCTAATTTATGATCGTCTATTGCGGCTTTTAGTAGTCCGAAAACGTGACACAAAAATTCATCAAAAACGATAATTTTTAATAAACCATCAAGTTATTTGACAAAATGACTTACTTTTCTTACTTTTCATTAAATCTATATACAAAGAAAGCTGAAATTTAAATTTCGCGCGCTGTGTCCATACTTCCATACGCTTCCAACCACCAGAGTAACAAATCCAGCCGCCTACTATGTGCGTTAAGCATCTATAGATGTAAGCATAGAGATGTAAGTGATTTGTGAACAGGATAATCAGTAGTGTAGTAGACAGACCTGAACATACTTGAACAAAGGACAAAGGAATTTTTTTTCATTAAAAACGATTATGTTGAGGGACTTTAGGAAACTTTGTAGCCCTATATTTATTTGCAATGAGACAATCATTTAGTTGTTTAATTAAATGGTTTAAAATTGACAACACAAAGGACAAAGCAAAACCATAAAACGACATCAATAACAATGACATTTCAGAATTTAAGTGATATTTCATTTTATGCAACTTAAATTTCGTGAAATCGTCAACTTCACATCCTATGTTCATACTTAAATATCCAACAAACCCCCACATTATTGAATAATTTATTGTCTGTTAAAAGTTTATTAAACGATGAACTTATTACTTTTTGGACAACTAAAAAAAAATCCTTTATCAATATTTTGTTCTACAAACAACAGCTTCCTTAATATTGAGAAAAATAATATTTATATTTTTACATGATGAAATTCTTTTTAAAAAGGAGAGAAAAGAAAAAATTTCTTTAATGATGGATGTGCTCCCTTCAAAGTATTGAATATATTCTGAAGTTGTTCAAGAGTAACAGTTTATATTTTCCCTTCTATAGCTTAACTTAACTTTAATAATTTCTCAAGATGACTTGTGCTCTCACATTGAAGAGCAATGCAATAATGAAAAACTTACCTCTCTTAGTAGTCCAAACAAAACATCAGTGCTCAATGACCTTTCATGTGCTTCATCCATAATAATAGCACTGTAATGATCCAAATCTGATTCCCGCAGACTCTCTCTTAAAAGTATACCATCCGTCATGTACTTAATTACAGTATTCTCTGACGTACAATCCTCAAAACGTATGGCATATCCCACTTCATCTCCTGCAAAGAATTTGCTCTTATACACAAATGTGTATGTGTTAATTTTTTTAATAAAATCCACCCTTACCAAGTTGAGTGCCCATTTCATCACTGACACGTTTCGCAACGGACATGGCAGCAACTCGACGGGGTTGGGTGCAGCCAATCATTCCGTATTTGCTGTATCCATCCTCGTGTAAGTACTGAGTTAATTGAGTCGTTTTTCCACTACCAGTTTCACCTGAAAATTTAATTTTATTACTAAATGTAGTTTCAAGTTCCCTTTTTCATTTTTACCATATATCTGATATACCACATTTTTACATTTGAAAGAATTAATTCTTTAATAACATAATGTATTAAACTCACCTACAATAATGACGACCGAATTTTCTCTAATAACATTTAAGAGTTCTTGCCGAACTGCAAATACCGGAAGATATCGTCTCTGCTCCGAAAAAGTTTTTTTTCTTGCAAATTCACTACTCGCTTCTGTTTTACCCATGTGTTCAGCGAACTTCTGATCAGTTTTATAGTCAGTTGTATCATGTTCTTTATTAAACCTTTTATCTTCGTCATCCTCCTTTTTTTTAATACCCATTATATTGCCTATAAAAATGTTCTTATTAAATGATGAATGTAAATAAGACTAATTTAATTACCAATCGTTGTTCCACCAAGTTCCCAGTGTTTCTTCTGTGCTTTACGTCTCTCCTTTTGTTCTCTGTACACTCGTACCAAGTGTGAGCCTTTTCTTGCAACTATTGCCATATCTGATGTGGGATCTCTGAATGGATGCACATTGTAAATTTTCTGTCTGTATTGTAAGATGTTATACGTACCGAACTGGTATTACTGGTTCAGGTTGTTTAGTGAAAACTATACGCCCATCTAAGAATGGTGGTACAATATTATGTACAAGCAAGTGAACTCTGTCAATAGATTCTTCATCGAAATCTTCATTAAAATCAACGGAATGAACAACACCAGATGTAATCATTCGATTGCGTTCCCACAGTTCGTTATCCTTGTTAATCTGCCTTTGCTGTGCTGATAACCTCTTCTTTTTGCGAAGTTCTAATTGTTCTTCTTTCTTCTTTGTATATTCATCACTCACATTTGCAAAAGGGTTATTTTCATCATCATATCCTACAAATAAATAACTGATACTTAGTTACTCCACTGTACAATGTGTTCGTGAAATTATGGTGACACATATCCTTAGTTAAAGGAAATTTTTCGGTTTGGAAGATAGTGACAGGTAAAGGGCTTTGTCCCTCATTAATTTAAATGGCCACAGTAATATTAAATCATATAAGAACACTATCTCCCACATACACATTGTTGGCTTGCTCTATTTTAACAATAATAATAATTTTAAACATTTTGAAAAGTAACAACAATCTCAAAAACGTACCTTCATCAATGTTATACCATTCTCTATCGATTCTTCTTTGTTCTTCTTCCCACAATTGCCTATCAATAGTAGAATCCCACTTTAGGTGTTCATCTCTTCCCACATGAGGCGTTGCACCAGTTTTCTTCCTATCTTTTGCCCAAGTGTTAAATTTGTACGCGGGCGTTGCTCTCGGTGTATCGTCCTCATATTTATAATTTTTACGATTCCTGTAATATTTATCTTTGTCCCTTCTGTGATATGAATCTGAGTTATCACTGTTGTGCCTTGTACTGCGTTCTGACCAATCACTATTAGATTTATGGATAGACGGAGTAGGAAAGTCCCAAGAAGATTTTTTCGCTGAAATGGGTTCATCGTCATCCCAAGATGACTTTGAGGTTACATCCTTTATTTTAAGGTTTGGTGTTTGTGGTTCATCTTTAAAACGAGGAGTCCTCGGATCTGAATGCTCACTACTTACAGAGGTTATGGTACTTACTTCGACCTTTCGTTTTCTGTCTGATTCATGTTCCCTATTTCTTTTACTTTTCAAATCTTTAGTACTCGCATACACTCCTTTTTCCTTTCTTTTATTCGTTTTCAATCTCTCCAGCAAACGTTGTCTTGCTTCTTCGGTAATCCCGCCCGTATAAGTTGGTGTCTCGGGATGTGATTGTCTGAAATTACGACTTTCACTCGATGGCTTCAAACCAGGCTTTAGTAAGTTTTCAGTATTGTCCTCGTCTGTTATCGGAAATGATATTTTTCTAGCGGATTCTTCTCTCTCCTTTCTCTTTGCTAAAGCAAGTTTATCCAATCCTAATAACGATGGTTGTGGAACTTTGAACGTCGGAGGTTTCTTTTTTATAAATAATCCGCCTTTCTGTTCGGTCGAACCTTCCAAACGGTGTAAACTGTCGTCATCCATTATTTATTTGCAAGTTAATTTTCAATTTCTTGTTTTCAATCAACGAATATAACCTCAACGTCATTAACCACAATAGACATGACGCATTACCCCCAACGTTGCCAGATTTGCTTTGAAAAGTGTAGCCAACTGTTTTATAAGAAGTAGCCCAATTTACCTAAGCTTTCGTACTTTCGTTCAAACTAATCATAGAATTTGGGTCGCCAGGTGGCTTAGCGGTAGCCTAGCTAGTGTTGTTCTTACCGATTCGATGTATCGATTCAACATCTATTCGATGACACCGAAATGAATATCGATTCGTTAAAAACATATATTCGATTTATCGATATTTTTAATTCCTTTTTATCCTCAACATTTAACATTTCTCACTTTAACCTGTCCTGTATTATAACAAATAAAAAGACCAAATATAAGGTCTGTTCCTGCAGCATTCCCTGACTGGTTCGAAACCGTCAGAAGCATGCGCCGATCAAAATTTCACATTTAAGGTAGTTCTTGAAAGCGGTGATTAATTCGATGGGCGAATATATTTGACAGTTTCAAACTAGTCCAGAACGTTGCAGGAACAGACCTATAATTTCAAAATTGTTTTGATGCATATAAAAAGTGAGAAATAAAAATCAGATTAGAGTAGGCAGTGCAAAGAAAATGTATGTCTGTGATTAACTGAATTACTTAATGTAATACATTCATGGACTGTCAAATTTATTGACTTTTTATTTAATCACAGACATACATTTTCTTTGCACCGCCTGCTCTAATCTGATTTTTATTTGCTCACAGGTTATGTGTTCGATGCTGTATATGCGTTATGCCAGTGCAGTGAGTATAGAAAAGAAAAAGAAAGAAACGAGAAAGAAAGAAAAAGAATCATAGAATCTGACAATCTAGTTTTATTTTAAGTAAATTAAATTTATTTTTAAAGTTGGTTCTTGTCCAATGAAAATTGTATCACAAAATCTTTAAACCGGACATTAAATAGCGCACAAAACACTTAACGTTTAAATTAAATTTATTGTACACTAATAATTATAATTACTATATTTTATAACTTGAGTTCTTCAAATTTGTGATATAACTGATTTACTTACAAGTCACTTTTTTACCTTTGACTATATACGTACATTGGACTGCTAGCGATTTCAAAAATGTGCTGAACCATGTCTGGTTTCTACAATGAAAAGTCTGAGTACTTCAATAAGATCCACAACAACGTCTTTTGTTAAACGAAAGGTTTTTAAAAATTTTGCATCAGCCATACCAAAGGCATTTTTATATATATACGTGTTTTTCTCGTTCATATATCATAGCTATTTCATTCTGCTCTAAATTTTGTATAATAAATAACTCTTCTGTCATTTTTAAATGCACGAAATCGCTACACACACAAAATGAATACAGTAACGACGACAATAATACATTTGGTTTCGTACACGACATACAAAATGTAGAGTAGTTTTAACCACTTTACAATAGGTCTGTTCCAGCAATAGTTCGTAACTAGTTCGAAACCGTCAAAAGCATGCAGTCATCAAAATTGTACGTTTGACGGCGCCGTTAAAATCGGTCACTACTTCGGCGGGCAACTGTTTTTAACGGTTCCGAACTAGTTACGAACTCTTGCTGGAACAGACCTTATATCTCTACTAAAAATGTCGAAAAATTCTCGTATACGACATTTGAGAATTAACATCCGTAGACATTCGAGCAATGTCGTGTTCGACTTAAGTATTCGCCAATTTGAGAATAGCCCCCCAGATCTCAAATCTACACGTGATCTACACCATCCGCATATAAATAAAAAATGAACTTCTACAGGGAAATTTAAATTACTTCAACCCACGTGACCAATTTGAATTAGGTTTTGTTTTTTACCTGTGGCAACACTGAGAAAAGTGAGGTTACTGTTTTAAATTAACGTGTATTTGTCATTGATTTTCGTGGCTGTAGTGTTCTGTTGTGTTTAATCACATTAATCGAGCGTTTCCAGATGCTGATGTAAATTACGATACCTTTGCAAACAGCAGACATTACATCCTTGAACGATTTAACACACAGCACTGCATTGTTAGTATTGTTACGTTACCAATAGAGTACAGTGTGTTGCCTATAGGGACCATGCACATGCGAAGCCAGCGCCACCAATTACCATATTCTGCATTAGTGGTATGAAAATACGAGTTGTTTAAAATTATTAGTGTACATTTGAACTTGAATATTGTAATGTATTTCAATACCAGGAAGCTCAAGTATTATGTACTACGCATGCAATGAGTCTCAAGAAATGTTTTCATATAACTAATTCACAAATCACCACGCCAGGCGGCGCTGAACGCAGAGATGTGCATGGCGTCTCTACGGCGGGGTCACGTGGGTTGAAATCATTTTTGATTTCCCTGTACATAAAATACAACTTATTGACATTATAAAATTATGAAGTAACTAAAGTATTGCCGTTGCCAAAAAAGTGGATACTTTTGATATGAAGTACGTTAACCTTTAACCTTAAAATTAGTTTTTCGTCTAAAGTCAGTACGTTAAATTTTATACAGGGAAATCATAAATTACTCCAACACACGTGACCAATTTGAATTGGGTTTTGTTTTCTAGAAGTGACAACACTGAGAAAAATGAGGTGAGATTGCTGTTTCAAATTAGCGCGTATTTGTCATTGACTTTCATGGGTGTAGGTGCTGTGTTTAATCAGTTTAACTAAGCATTCCCAGATGCTAATGTAAATTACAATGCCTCTGTAAATCGCAGACATTACATCCTCGAACGTTTTAACACACAGCTCTTCATTGTTACCAACGGAGTACAATGCGTTGCCTATACGGCGGGGTACGCTGCGTTGGTGAAATTGTAGGTCTGTTCGTTTGTTCTGCACTTTTCTTCACTTTTTACACCAAACGTTTCTGAGAGAGTGAGATGTATACTATAATATAAGTAGGAGTGAGAAAAGTAGAATAAAGAAGTTAAAAGTGTAGAAATTGAAGAACAAACGAACAAACCGTGTCTATCAAGCACATCTTCTATTCAATACGTCATCTTTCATCTGTGCGATTGAAATCGTCCAACATTTAAGCCTACATTTATTTTATCTTAATTAACTTTTCCTGACGTTTCTTTTTGCTTTAATTATATGTTCTTCTGAACATATAAATTAAGAAATTAGGATGATGGAACATGGGAAGTGCAGTGTATAGACGTTTGGCATAAGCAACCAGCAGTGATGGAAGATTTTAAAGTTAAACATTTACACCTTTAGTGATAATGAAACTGATAAGTAAATAATCTTACGTAAATAATACTACAGATTGGTACGAGAATTCGAGTCACATGATGAGCATGTTCTGGCAGAGCATTCTGATCACCGATCATTCTAATTTTCGGTGCCGCGAACAGTCGCTCTCTCCAAGTAAAAACTACGTGTGACTGTGACTATAATACGTGAGCAGATATGTCTGCTATTCACGGCGATGGAAGTTATCGGATTAATATTTCCAATGGATTATTATTGTACTACCACAGCTACTCATTTTATTCCCAAAAGGTACACAACTTGGAATTTATTCATATATTCATATTTAAGTATACCTTTTTCAATTCTGAATTAACTTTGTTCTACAGTTTTTCAATTTTAAAGCACGGTTCATTTTAATTTAGTCGTTTGTTTTTGGTAGTTTGAGCATGTTATTTGTAAAAATAATTAGCATTAGGTAATAGAGAGAGTACCTATTCAATGAAGATAGGTCAAATTCAAAACTCAACAACTTAAATTGTACATTTGATTTTATGTATTTGTTTGTTTTGTTTAGGTAGTGATGGCATTGCATGAAAAAAAACTACCATTTGAAGGACATGTAGTTGATATAACAAAAGGTGGTCAGTATGAACCGTGGTTTTTACAACTGAATCCCAGGGGAGAGGTGCCTGTTCTTCAAGATACTGGAAAAGTTATACCAGATTCTTCCAGGATTATTGACTATTTAGAAGATAACTTTAGTAATGGTATTTATTTATATTTTGAGTTTGTTTATTGGTGGATGTATTATTTATGTACCTACACGTAACAAAGTATTCTTGATTATGAATAATTTAATTTTGAATGGAAGTTCTTTATTGTGCTATGAATTTTCTTCAAAATTTAACTTGTAAACAATTTTTGAATTTGTACATACATAAAGTCATTAATTACTTTTTGATGTTTGACTTAAATATGCATTTATTTTAAAGTAAGTTTTCATTAGTCAGAAACAATTTCAAACTTTTATCATCTTATTTAAAAAAAAGTTTATAAAATTCTAATTTCTCTTTTGTTTAATATACGGCCAGTATTACCAACATTTTAAGGATACCGTAAGTTTAAGTCATTCTTAGAATATGATATTTATGCATGGTCTGCATAATATGAATCACATTCTGATTGACACATTTCAATTTAAATGTCAATTTAAAATGTGACTGACATTTTGTTTAACCTATATTGTCCATTTTTTTCTATAGGCGTTTATGAAAATTCACCCGGTTGATAACCGGGTTAGAAGTGTGAGAGAGAACATTAATAGACTTAGTACATGTAAGAGTGAGAAAAATAGAGTACGGTGTATCCACCGGGTTAATTTTCGTAAACGCCTTATAATATCTGTCATATGTTTCTGATGTTATATTACCTGAACGTTAGGAAATTTCAAACTGTACTATATTTAGTGATAAAAGCAGGGTTCCAGTAGAAACCTTAGAATTTTGACACTGACAGGTATATAAAAAAAAAACTATGTATACAGGGTGCTGCATTGACCTACATAACGTAGGAGTTCCTATGTTAATTTAGAGGTGTTCAAATATAGGTTTTCCTAATTATTTTACAGCAAAATTCCATTAAGGTTTTTAAAAGTACTCTTCAAGATGAATCTGTCTGTGCAGATTGAGAATTTTTTATTTGCTGTTTCAAAGTATTTTAAAAAGATTCAGTAACCAAATTCAATTTACATGAAACTATCAGCACGGCCTCGATCAGTGAATGTTAAAATAAAGTAAAGCAACTTACAAAATTTGACAAAAGTAAAGCCAGGTTACTTTGATATTTTCTAGTCATTTATTAAAAAAAAAAGTGGGTGAAAAGAGAAAGAAAAAAAAACATTCACTGATGAAGGCTGATAGTTTGATATTAATTGAATTTGGTTAGTGAATCTTTTTAAAATACGTTGAAACTGAGCAAATGAAAAATTTTCAAACTGCACAGACAGATTCAGCCCGAAGAGAATTTTGATGTAAAATAATTAGGGAAGCCAATATTAGAACACCTGTAAATTAACATGGGATTTCCTTTGTTGAGTTCATCAATACAGCATCCTGAGTGCATACTCAGATTATTCTCATTTAATGGAGATATTTTGAGTGTGCACTCGGTGCACAATTTAGTCCCAGTGAAAAACACTATTAATTTGAAGATCTCCTTAAAATGTTGGTAAATAAACCTTGGGTATGTACTTCAGTTCAATGAAATTTTTTAATTTGTTGTTTTGTATCTGTAAGCAATCAAAATAATTTCATAATCAAAATAATAAGCGCATACTGTTGTAATTTTTGATAAAATTTTATCTTCTAAAGCAGCGAAGCCCGTCTTTCTGCGTAGATTATGCTGCACCAGATAAGAAATTAATTTTGTTTGATCTAATCTCGAGGTGTTTTCATTTAGTGTCGATTCATAATTAACTTTTAACAAACAATTTGTGTTTGATTATTCGTCGGAAAGCATTAACATTTAAATCACTACAACGAATAATCAACACTAGGTACTTGTTTGATAAATTTCAACAAACATACGATGTATATACTTAAATTAATTTATTAATTATTAAAAATATTATAAAATTAGCCATATCATTATAAGTCATCGTTATAAGTCACTGAAAAGAATAAATTTGTCAGGGAAAGTACTTAGTTAATAATAAATAAAATACATCAGATTGATCACATACAGGCTGTAGCACTTAAAATGAATTCTTTCATACCTATCCAGTTATTCGTTTTACAAAAAAATGTTTCAAATGAAATTTTCACTACATTACGTGGAGCTTATGTTAAAAATAATTTGTTGTACACAGAGTGTTCCGTTTAGTCTGGACGTTATATTACTTCGTTCTTGCTGATAGAGAAAGAGTTAGTTTGTTTCCAAACTGGAAGCCTAGCGTTTGGGCAGCCATTCTGTTTACGCAAACACTTTATAACATAGGCTCAAAGGGGCGAAAATTTGAAACCATGGACTCATACCCAGAGAAAAAAGAATAGTAAAAAGTAACACAATTGTAGTTCAAAGAGCTCCAGAAACAATTCACACAATTGTATTGCATTGTATGAGATATTCACACAATTGTTTGGCATAACAACATTATTGTAGTAGAATTTAAATTCAATGTTTGTAATTTTACTACAAGAATATTAAACTGCCAAACAATTGTGTGAATACCTCATACTCCTATAATTTATTTCTAGAGTTATTTGAGCTACAATTGTGGTATTTTTTATTATTCTTTTTTCTCTGTGTACACCATAATCACCTTGAACAATCACAAAATCTGTGAAATGAAGGCTCGCAAGTATGTACAGTAGCGGACAATAAAATCCGGGTAAGAATTTCACAAGTCGTTCGTATTTAGACAATTTTGGTAAATCAGGTTTTTATTGAGGTTATATCCCTGTCAAAATTTACATTAAACGTCAGAATTACTAGTGACATTTTGTATAATAATAGGCGTGTTCTTTTATTCAGCCAATTGATTTAATCGCTTCATCGGTGTGACGTCAACGATGAATGTCAAATAAGCCACCGATGACTACAGATTGCGCTGAATAAAAGAATAATCAGCTAATAAGTGGTGTTGTTGGTAATTGGAATTGGAATATAAATAAATAATTTCCACACTGAACGTTTTATCTTTATACGTGAATAACTGGTATTAAGCATTCTGCATTATTTTGATTCATCTTTATCAAATAACGTTTTGATGTTTACAAACATAACAAATATAACCAATATAACCCTTACAATGTTGGTCACATTTCAGAATTAACCAGTTACTCCACCGGTAGACATTTAAAAAATTTAAAATCCACTGTAAAGATATATTAAGTTATTATAGTTATAATAAGTAGGAGTATATAATAATAATATAGTTATAATAAATTAATAACTTAGTATAGCGAAAATAACTTAATATAGCTTTACAGTGTATTTAAAATTTTTAAATGTCTACCGGTGGAGTAACCGGTTAATTCTGAAATCTGCCCGTTCTCGGGCAAATCGCAAAATGTATGTAAATAAAAATACGGTTTGATGTTTTTCCAATGAGTGCGCTTAGCTCTTCGATGAATAAAAGAATATCACTTATGAATCAAATGTCAAAAATGTTAGAGTGAGCTATACATTGTACAAACGGTGTGCCCGTATTTTATTGTCCGCTACTGTACATACAAATTTAAAACGTGAGACTTATCTACATCTAGATTCTTAGTATGTAATTATGATTTGTAGTTATGCTTATTTTTTGCATATCAAGTTTAAATTTTCGCATTAGCATTATTATACAGGTGTGAAGGTAAGCAGTACGCGTGTATAAAAATAATATTACGTAACTTTCTAATCTGCATTAATTATGACAATGTTATCATCTCCCATTTATCTTTTGTTGATCTTTATGAAATAACAACGGTAATGCTTTAAATCACTGTTTTATTTTTAAATATGATTATTATTTTTTTGTTGAGCTCTAACTGAGCTCTTCATTTAAAAGAAGTTATATCAATTTTGTTTTGGTATGTACTGTCTACATTGGTGGCTATTTCAAAAAATTATATTGTCGTCCTTACTTTAGGTAGAATTAAATATATCTTGTTTTTTAGACGATATGTTTCACCCTTAAATTCAGTATCTACTACAAAGATTTAATTACGATTTTGTTGTCCTCGTGACAACTCTTATTCTATTTTAGTTCATCAAGAAAATAATACATACTAATAATTCTTACTATTTTTATTGATAAATAAACAAATAAAAACTAAAAAATTCTTGGCAGGCCGCAATAGCCTATATGAGATATAAAATACCTACAGATGAAGTTTTTTAGCAGATCTTTGATCGTAATGAAAATAGGCAACTTTATCTAAGTATTGTTAAAACTATTTCATTTATTAAAACTGTAACAATTTATTATTTTAAAGAAAAACACAATCATGCGTCACAAGCTTGCTAAATCTGCTCTACCTCTGTCGTTCCTCTTTCTAGTTCCTTCCTGCACCCGTCGCACGCTCCCACTTGCGCCATCTCACGGATTTCCCTCACAGTATGTTTATCGTAATAATCACCGAATCTCCATAGTGAGGTTTCTAAAATGGGGACCCTGTATTTTTTATGTTCATAATAATCTTTTCTTTTTCTTTTTTAAAGGTGACACACCAAGACTGATTCCGATGGATAAAGGACCAGAAGTACGACAGCGAGTAACTTATTTTAGATTTATGATTGACCAGTTACCCTCAGGAATTATCACAATGGGCTCGTTCTTCCACCCTGAATTTGTGAAAAATCCAAAAGCTCCGTTTTTCGCCCCAGTGAGAAAAATACTTACAAGTATACAATAAAGATAGTGATGCAGTCATCCCGTTTCTTAATTGCTTTTTTATATGTAGATGCAGAAAACAATAGCAGTAAAATGTTAAGAGCGTACGCTGAAAAAAATCCACACTGTCGGGAAATTCTGCAACAGAAAGCAGATAGCCAAGATAAAAAGCATTTAACAGTTATTAATAGGGAAGATTATGTAAAAGTATTAGTCCAAGTAGATGGAGTTTTTAATAAAATTGAAGAGGAGTTGGCTTCACATGTAGATGGTAAGTAACCACATTAATATATATATTTAATCAAAATTTGAACCAAAATTAATGAAACAAATATGGCACAGCATTTACACATCAAACTTAATTATGTACTTACTACAGAATAAATGCAGAAGATACCAAGCCGCATAAAAACAGGTAGAATAGTATCTGTGATAGCAGCCTTGCTTCTTTTACAAGTCCACTGGATCCACCAGCCATATTATTAAATAATTAGTTTTTTCTTTTCAGTAAATTGGTGGTTGTGTTCTGATAGATTTACCGTGGCCGATATTGGCTTAACAATACTATTAGAACGATTAAACCAGTTGGGATTTGAATCTCGCTTTTGGACCGAAGGCAAACGACCCCACATAGAAAAATATTACGAAAGAGTGAAACAAAGAGACTCTTACAAGAAGACGATACCGGGCATGTGTTTCCATTTGAAGATGTTACTAGCATCACAGAATCCTGTATACGTAGGATTTGGTGTAGTAACTGCTGTAGCTATAATTGTAGGTGGTGTATTGTTGGTAAAAAAGTTGTCATCTTGAAATTCTGTAGTTTCAAATTTTCAATCAAATTAAAATGCATTTTTCAATGAATTCGAAACATTAAAAAATATCATATACATATATTTTTATAGTCGGTAATGACGTTTCACTGTTAAGGTAATCTGCAATAAATTGTTTATTTTGGTCGTGTAGTGTTTCTAACGATATTTACTAATGTTTTCCTTCCCTTAAACAAATCATTTGATTCGTTAATTTCAAATTCGAGACTACAAGAAAGGGTAGACAGCGTTTATAATAAAACTGTAAGACAATTAATAGGTATAATTAATAAATTAATTTAAAAAGTTTTTATAGATCGCAACTACGGCGACCTTGCAGAAAAAGAAACGCAGGTTTGCATTAAGCCTTATTAGTATCGACTCTGCGAATTCTGAACTTTTATAGTTATTAAAAGTATTGCAGAAAAAAACGCAAATAATTACATTAACTGGAGAAGAGTGGTCTTCTTGATTCCTCAAATGAAAGTAGAATCACACATTTTGTCATTTTATGTGATTTATTGTCAGCATTTATGTTAATCAGATAGAGATCGAATCACAGTGCTCTAATCAACTCCAATATTGTAAAATATAGCCTAAAGACTTGTATGGAACTGTATTATCGGGGCCTTAAAATTTCGCGCGATTTTTTATCAAGTAGTCAGAATTTCTCTAAATTATAGTTTTGTAGAACAGGCTCTTTCCTCAATTTTGACACTAAAGACATTTAACCAAAAGTCAGATTGTTTGGTTATATTTTAAGAACAGCGTAAAGTATAAGAACTGAAATAACATAATAAAAGTACCAATCAACCATCTTCTAATCTTGCAATTGCAAAACTCTTCTCTCCTTCACAAAGCACGTGATTTGGCATTGTGATGCTACAACTTAACATTACATAATGCAACCTGTATAGTAAAAGTATAAGTATAAGTAAAAACTAAAAAATAAGTATAAGTAAAAACAAGGGATATTTCAAAGACATTAATTTTACGCAAATCCTTTCCTTACACAGTGATTTAACCATAAATATTAACACATCTACATGCACCATAGTTCCACGAATTTGTGTAATATTTTTATATGATATTTCAACATTGCATTACAATCTGCTTTAATAGTTTTTTGGCATGTTTTAAACTTTTTCTTTAATGGTTCAGCATCTCCTGACCCCAAATCTGAATCAGAACTGTTAGTGTTTGACGATTCTGAAGAGCCTACCGTCTTGGTCAATATGTTTAAATGCTGGTAGCCACTAGCCGATCTCATTTGATTTTGTAGTTATTTGATGATAATGTTTTAGAGACTGTGCAACATTAACGATAGGGAACAGTGGACGAGACAGTTCCTGAACTTTTAATTCAATCTATCTATTTCCTTCACCAATTTTTTTTGGAAAAATCAAATCGATATCTCAAAAACTATAGGTAATTTTGAGAAAAACGATAACGTAAGACCTAGATATGATGTTCTACAGCATATAAGAAAAAACAGTTCTGTGAATTTAATAATGGCTGAGAAAAACAGTTTCGAAATTTTCGGGAAATATCGTCGTTGTAATACAGCACCTCTAACGGAAAACTGCCTAAACTACAAATTTCGTATTCGGGGCACATTAGCTCTGAGTAGGTAGGTACACTGATATGCAACATAAATGCTCCAATTCCGGAATTCTGTGAGCCTTGTTGCAATCCAAGGATGGGACGCATGAGTGTACATTCGCTCTAAAAAATTCCTTAGAGCTGACAAATAGATGCAGTTTACCTGCCTACTCAGAGTTAATCACAGGAGCTAATGTGCCCCGAATACGAAATTTGTAGTTTAGGCAGTTCTCCGTAAGAAGCGCTGTATTACAACGACGATATTTCCCGAAAATTTTAAAGCTGTTTTTCTCAGCTATTATTAAATTCACAGAACTGACAAATTTTGACAAATTAAATAAAAATACCACAATTAATAGCAATTCAGAAGGCAATAATTCAAACGCGACTGCAAGACGGAATCAGTATTCGAACCTTTGCAACTGAATTTGCTGTTAGTATTAGTAATTATACAGGATGTTGAAAAATTCGATTGCCAAATTTCTAGGGTAAGTAAATGAGACTAAATAAGCCATTTTTGTTGTATAACCCAGGGTCGAAAATTAATAATTACTTTGTTATACTTTTTTAACACACAAGACAAATATTAATACATTGTTGTCAGATATGTGTGCAAGATAGGGGCAACCATCTTGACCGAAGGTTATAACCGTTTTCTGAAATGTTATACTTTTGATTATTTCGTTTTAGTATATTAATAATTTCTTTATGTTTCTACTATTTTACAGTCGCATTAAGTAATCATTAATTTCCAACCCTGGGTTATGTAACAAAAAAGACTTATTTTAGTCTCATTTAGTTACCCTAGAAATTTAGCAATCGAATTTTTCAACACCCAGTATGAGATTATTTATTTCTTTGGAATCGAATGAGATGGATGACATTTTATAGGTTGACAAATACATGACAAATACTGTCAAACCTAATGTTACACAATTAATTTTTTTGAAAATGGAAGTGTCGATTTCACTTCGCTGTAGTCGATTTTTACGATCACGATGGTACATATTCGTCGATAACAGATTCAGATTCAGAGGGTAATCTATGAACACTTTTGGGTTCTTTGCACGCTCGTTGATTATTTCTTATGTTCATAAATAAATTAAAATAACCAGTGGCGGCTCGTATTTTATTTTAAAGGAGGGCACATATTTAAAATGTTTCTTGTATATATCATTATTATCAAACAAATGCAGTGAAATTACTACATTGTGAAAACAAAGTGTGTAAGATATTCTCCTCTTGATGGAACTCTATAAAATATTTAGTGAGGGACCATCTTGAGCAGAGAAAACGACAAGAATAAAATTAAAACGAAGTCCAAACTGCGATAATTTATTAACATTCCACCAAAACATATGAAAATAATATGTATGGTGCGGTACCTTGCAAAAAAAATCGCGTACACCTAATTTCTGTTGTATTTTAGTCGGTCTTAATTTATAATCTGTCAGTGTCAAACAATAAAAATTGCCGAACCTTACATTTCCTTTATTCATAAAATCTGCACCTCTGTTATGTTTGTTTCCTGATACTTTAATAACAAATTTATGCTTAAATAAATCGTTGCTTAAAAGACAAATGAAGCAAAATATTTTTTTCTTCTCCACACACCCGCACATTCACGAAAACTTATTATAGGCATTTTCCTTTTTAAAATATCGGTTAAACTCCCTAGTTTTACATACCGTTGTTTTTTTAGTATTTAATTTTGGGGTGGGTCTACCAAGTTTTTTATGTAGAGCTTGTCTTTACAATTGAGAGGCCTTTATAATAAAATGTACGTCACCGCATTCATTTTTGCAGCACTGCAACACAATACACAGTGAATATTCGAGTAGGTAGACGAAGTAAATTGTGCTCCTCTGTGGGCGTTCCTGGGCTCCGTTGTCATGACAACCTGATAAACACACCGTCTAATTGTCACGGCAATGACGCGTTCTCGGGACACGTGAACTTGTAGAAGTAAATATTGGTCAGAAACTGCGAAATAAGTATTGAGACTTAACAAGCTAATTTCTTACAGTTTGGTCTTATTATTTATTATTAAAAGAAATAAAATACTGATAAACGAATAAATATATGAAAGCTTGATTAACTTGGGGGGCACGTGGTCCTGTGCCTCCTTGAATCAGCCGCCTCTGAAAATAACTCTGGTCAACTTAAAATTCTTTATTAACAATTTCTTTTAATGCAACAATAGTGACTATTTGTTTGTTTTAGTTGAATTTAATACAAACTAAGTTACTGTAATGGTCATTTGTTTAAATACGTAATCAGTTCAAAATGATTGAACGCGTAATTATTTATTGTTGTTATTAAAAGCAATTTTAAAATATCTATAAATAATCTTACGATGTTATATGTACTTCAACTAACGTTTATTCACACTTTAATTTACATTGTTTAATTGAATCGCGATAATAGATCGATACGTTCAACCTCGCAGGTTTCTTTTGACTCCACCCCAATTGAACTGTGGTACTTATCGACTGGTATTGAACGCGTCATATAACGATGAATACTGATCAACAATTTTTTGTGAAAACGCGAATTAATTTCTGATAGGTATAAAAAATAGCTTTCTTATTATTTGTCCCTGATATTCGCGCTTGATCTTAAATGAATCGCCGTGTAATTCTGATTTTAGTTATAAAACAAATGAAACCATACACGATATGAAATCGGTTATATTGGACTTGCTTCTGGTCTGAGAAGTCTGGCTTCGTAGGTACCTTCAAGAACTGCAAATCCCCCACGATGGCGTCTTTGCTCAAGTTTTAATTGAAATAAGTAATAGCGTTTTCGATTGACCGCACTAGTGCGCATTCAGAGTATCTTCATCTCGTGTTATTACATGAGGCTAAAAGAAGATGCAAATACACTGAGTGCAACCGGTGCATGTGAATTGAAAACGCAGTAAGATGACACGTTAAGATGATACGTATCCTTTTAATTTAAAAATTTTACGTTTCTTCGTTTTGTATTTGATTATTCGTGTTTATTATGTTATAATGATAAACAATATTATCCGGTGGTTTTTATTAAGAAAATAATATGTGCAAAAGATTCTCTAAATTACAATTCTTCTAATTTCTTGAAATTAGTAGCCAGTAGGCTCAGAACTGCATATGCTTCCAAAACGGTAATTTCAAATTTTTTAACCGGCTAAAAGAACATATTTTACTTAGCCAGTTTTTAAGCACAATTTACAGTTTTTACTTCGGTAAAAAAGACACCTGACATCACTAAATCCGGCAGTTATTTTACGACAACGGATGTCAACAAACCGCCATATTGCAGAAACTGAACTACCGTAAAGTGGTAACTTCCGTCAAATGTAATTGCATGCTGTATTGGGGGAATTCAAAATTTGGTCACGACCTCTGGAGGTATTTTACGGAACTAACGTTTTACGTAAATGTGCTGTGACATGTAATGTAAACGGTGTGTGAAAGAAATTGCGAATAAGAATACTACATGAATAATATAAATTGTAGTGTATTTTGTTGCTATTCGCGGAAGGAAAAATCTGGAATTATGATTTGATAGTTTTTCACGTAAAATAAAACAATAACTATAACAATTAAACTTGGGATTGTTGAGAAAGTGGACAGAAGATAAGCATGGGAACTTACTATTAAAGAAACCAGTATGAAAGTTTGTTCTCTTCATTTCATAGAAGCGACTATATTCCAATAAAAGGTAAATACACACGAAAGTCTTCTGGAACATCCAAAATTTGTGTGGGGCAACACTTCAAAAATCTTAAAAGTTTAAGATGTTATTCTCACCAGAACTGCTTTTATAAACACTGGAAACGTATTTCGGTAAGTAAGCAATCTTCTTCAGTACTTACATATAGAAATTGCATGAATACTTTTAAATTTAATTTTCATAGTACAGTTACTTCAGAAATAAATTTGGTAGAGTTTATAACTTCTGGATATATGAAATCTCAATAATTTCTGTGACTACTGAAAATGGCAATTTAGCTGCTGAAATTCGAAATACGAAAATAACTTATTAAGACCCGGTATTTTCATCTCCAATTAACTTTATCTGGTGATTAATTTCCATAGCAGCGATTGTAATCACAATTGTTACTAATAAGGGCCACTTTTACCACCTACGGTTAACAGTCCCCGTTTGGCAACCAACGGTTAGGCCTTAACCTGCAGTTAAAGCACTTTAGACTACGTGATTTTACAAGCCAATGAAAGCATTCGAATATACCTATATGTTAACCTTCGGTTTAGCATTTAACTGGATTTCTATCCAGTGGTGTCGGTTAACATGAGAAATTATCGGCGGTTTGTCAAGACTCGGTGTAACCAGAGGTGGTAAAACCGAATTTTAGAACAAACCGGTGGTTACATGTAACCAGCAAAATAACCGTAAGTGGTAAAAGTGGCCCTAAACCGTCAGATAAAGTTAACTGGAGATGAAAAGACCGGGCCTAAGAGTTACAGCGTTTTCGATTCACCTGCACCGGTTGCTCTCAGTGTATTTGCATCTTCTTTTAACCTCATGCAATAACATGAGATAAAGATACTCTGAGTGCGCACTAGCGCGATCAATCGAAAACGCTTTTAGAAATACGGGAATTGTTCTGTTGTGCAGATTTCAATAATGTTTGTTTTACGTAAAACACCGATCAGCTGTCGATGAACGCAGCGCCACCATGGGAAGTTTAATCTTCCTCCTTGGATTAATCAATCACAAATCTTTTTCATACAGCGTTTTCGATGGACCTCACTAGTGCGCACTGAGATTATCTTCATCTCGTGTTATTACGTGGTTATTACATGAGGTTAGAAGAAGATGCAAATACACTGGGTGCAACCAGTGCAAATGAATCGAAAACGCTAATAGAATTTCAATGGCTTCGTTCAGATGAAGAAAATATCGTAAACAGTTTATGATTGATCATAAACAGTTTAAGCTGCATATACAATTTTCAGGTGAACGATCGGTAGCGTAGACCGTTTTGTTAAATATAAATATTCTAATGCCTAGTGTGTAAGTCTTGTCTAAAAAGCATTTCGAGCTAAATTAAATAAAAATTAATCCAGCAATAATTGCTTTGGGCGCAATAAACCTCTGGGAACCAATGTAAAATTTGCAGAGCAGAAATGAACGACCTCGAAATGTGAATTAATAAACTGCTTAATCGTTCATAAACTTCTCTATCACCAAACACTTTATATTGCACTCCGTTTATTGTATAAATCATAGGTGAGTTCGGCAATGCGCTCGACGATTCGAGCAGAGCTAGTGAGATTTTAATCAGCTGATCACAGAGCGCTCCACATGAGCAAACTTAACGACGAACGATTTCGAGCAATTGGCGTATAGATTGTGACAGTTGAGTTTGCAAATAAACAGAATTTTATTAATTCTTCTCTTAAAAACAATCTTAATATTTGAAATACTCTATTTTCTTCCAACAGTCACTTTTATTATTCACTTTTAGAAATTGGTTGTATTCCTCATCATCAAACACTATTTCTTGAAATTAATTATGCTCATTATAATGTTGAAATTCGTCTTAATTTCGTTATTTTACACTGTACAAACACTTATCGTTTAAATTAAACAACGATTACTCTTAATTCATGAAAATATATAAACATAACCTACTTGACAAGTTCTAAATCTGAGAGCTCCTCCAAAATATTCCGAGCTGAGCGAGCGCGATCTTTTTCATCTGATCTGTATTTGCCGAACGTTCCAGATCTGTCAAAGTAAGCTCGACTTTTCATTACCGAACGATTCTGAGGTGATTGATGAAAAAGATCGCATTGCCGAACTCAGCTCATATCAAACTTTGTAGACGCCATGTTTTTAAACACTTTCCGCTAGGGTAGCGTAAAATCAAATCGCTCCAAAAAATGGCGTCCGCTACTTAAACATGTTTCATCGCGATCCTTGGAGCGTAAACGTTCAGATGAAAAATCGTAAACCGTTTATGATATTTTCCGTCATCTGAACGAAGCCAATTATTATCCGTTCACGATCTCTAGCACTCTAGTAGTCCATGTTATGGGTTATGGTGACAATGTCACTGTGCCATTTTAGTTGATATCACCAAAAAGTATAATATTGTCAGAAATTTAACTGACGTTCATTTTTAATTTGTGAATAGTTTAGATCGCGACATTCTGCGACCGTTTTTTTTGTCGCGATCTAAACTTTTGATTAATAATGTAGGCTATTGTCACAGTGAATTGAATAATATGAAAATCACGGAACTTGAGTTCTGCGTAATCAATCGCCGAAGTTAGAACCGACAATTATTTCAATATTATTTCTTTGTTAACGCTGAATGAGAAGAAAGGACGGCGCTATGATTCATAAGTCTGATGTTACAACACCAGACAATGACGCAGAGTTCTTCTCTTATGAAAACAACGATACTAACGGTGGCAGCGTTCCCGCAAGTGAGATAGCGAACCTTTACGTTATACCCGCTTCTCCTTTTACACAATATTAACCAATATTAACTGTCAACCAAATTGTCAACCGTGACATTTAATGGTTGCTCGACAGTTAATGTGTCGGGAGACGCGGGTATGCGATGACGTAACGGTTCGCTATCTCACTTGAATGCTGCTACCGTTAAGCCTAGTCCACAATTGCCTGGGAACGAGAACGGGAACCGGAACGGAAACGTTAAAAAAGTTAAATCATTTCATAATCGTACAAGTGTCTCATGAGACATACGACGCCATGTGTCTTTCTTTCTAAAAGAGTCGGCCTGGTCCAACATTTACGGACTCTTTTTTCTGTTTTTTCAAAATAATAACAATTGCAACAACTGCTGCCTGTAAATCTTCGTCACACCACTTTGTTTATGAATATTGAAACACACACTGCCCTGATGTAGACGGAAGGTTTCTTGTTGCAGCAATACAATGATACTGTGACTGAAATGAGTTTCCTTGGTGTAGACAGACTGTTTATTGTGATTTTGTTTTCGTTTCTGTTTCCATAGGCAGGTTGCGGAAACAAGAAATAAAATGTTCCTTTGTGTTTCTTTGGTGTGGACATAGCTTTAAGCTACATCCACACCATAGCAACATAGAGCAACTTTTGTGTTTCTGTTGCGTGTTTATTAAATTTTTCCTAAAAGTTCCAATTAGTTGCTTCTTGTTGCGGCAACAAAAACTAAATGTTGCACTGTGTTCCTTGTTTCCATTATAAGTGGCAAAGATCAAAGAAAAAGAAGGAACTCTTGTAAACAAAGTTGTGTTGCGATGTTTTGTTATTGCGGTGTAGACAGGTTGTAACTAGTTGCTGCTTGTACATGAAGTGAGCAAGCTGTAGCCGCCAGTGCAAGACACTCGTGTGACTCGTCATCAGTCGACATTTGTCGATTGAATGGAGATACTCTGGCCGAGTTCGTTTTTTCAAGGCTTCTTTTGCAAAAAGAAACACGCCGGTGGCAGGAGGAAAATTACCCCAAAAACAAACTCCATACCTTAGATATGGGGCGATGAGAGCATGGTACAGAGGGAACAAAATGAAGGACTGGGAGGACAGAACATAAATTTCTAAAGACATAACAATAGGAGCTGAGCTTAGAAACAAGACTACTACAGTAATTCCTCTAGGTCAAACATTCATCGAGTTGTAGGCCTAAGTGGTTGCCAGAAGATGAACTAGAAAGGGTAAGATTGTTGAGATTAACAACAAATGGGAGACATTGAGATTAACAACAAATGGGAGACATGTTTTTTGTCTATTACGAAATCTAATGAGCTTCGTCTTATCACCATTCGGCGAAGAGAGTTGTCCGAGAATCACTCATTTAATTCATTGAGAATGTGTCCAACTTTAGAGTTTAAGGAATCATTGTTTTTACCAGAAACAACTAAAGACGTGGCATCCGCATAAAGAGTCAAGTGAGTGTCTGATAGAGAGAGATCATTCATATCATCTGGGATACACCAGAGAAAACATGTTCGGTAGGTGAAGAACACTACCCAACATATTGTTAGCACAAGCGATACTAACGAATTGAGATCCAATCCAGAAGAGATCCAATCCAGGGCAACCCCTCTAATACCGAATCTAAACAGCTTGTTTAAAAGGATTTAGTGATTGACCCTGTCAAAGGCTTTGGAAAGGTCACATAGAATTCTCACCGGACACTTACCCTCATCAAGAGCCTTAATTAAACAGTCATAAAAAGAGAACATAGCAGTGGTGGTCGAACGACCAATACGAAAGCCATGCTGGTTATCGTTGATGATGTTATTCGCGTACAGAAATCTAAGTAACCATGTTTTTTAAATATGGGAACCACTTTGCCAAGTTTTAAAGAGCAACAACATTTGAAAATTTGGGCCACCTTCTACTTTTATTTTCTCGCCATCCTGTATAAAAGTATAATTTCTTTGCTTGGTGATACATTAAATTAAACTGTAAAGTAATATTATTTTTATAATAAGAATACATGTTTTATGAAATATGTATGTACTTATAAATAATGTTTTGCGCTATTTAATTAAATAGCGAGTTTTCTTATTTAGAAATGTGAATAGTATTGAATCTATTAGGATAATTTAATGTCATATCTGTACAGAAATAGGAAGTGGCAGAGCAGAATAACGAACAGACATTTAGCGCAGTCAGAATAGTCAACCAGCGTCTCGTCGTGCTGTACAAGGGGTAGCAACCCCCGACGTCGTCACTGTTTAGAGGGCAGTCGAAAGAGTAGGCGTGCGAAGTGTTGTCCCGATTGATCAAACCTTAACTCACTTTAAAATGACAATCTGAGGGTGATTTTCCACGAACTGTATAAAATCGGACGTTGTGAGCATGTGAGACATATCATTTAAAAAAATAATAGTGTTAGTGACGTGCCTATACAGTTTGTTAAAATATGTATATCCGATGCTTTACGAATTCAATAACGTTTTGATCGACTACCAATATCAAGGAGCGGAAAAACGGGCGACTTTTAAAAGGTGGGGAAGCACAATCTTTTAAATATTTTTAAAAAATTTGTACGTAATGTGATTTAATTAAGTCATTATTTCATTGCATGCAAGGCTTCGCTAATGACAGATTTTGGTTTGATGTTATCAAGCTAACTACAGCGGAACAAGTTTATTGTTTTGCCGATAATCTTATTGCAATGATTTGTTATTATAGCTAACGTAAGTTCACCATTTAGAGGAATTACATGTTACTAAAAACAGTATGTTGTAATAAATTACAAACGACAATGTTGCAAGCGAATGAAGAGTCAAAGGGATTTATTAGTTAGTAAGGAATAAATAAAAGGGTTTAACATAAAGGTTTAAGCTAAAGCAAATGTTATACTTTGCTAGTTTCTCGGAATCTCTTTTTTTAAAGGCGGTAGTATAATTAATTTATTGGTGTAAGTACAGAAAAACTATAAAAAATAATAAATAAATAAAAAAAAATAATTTTTGGTAAATTTTGTTCATATAAGCTTTTTGAACTACATCTCAGATTTTTGTCAAAAAAAGTATTTTCATTATTACGTGTTCTCCTCTTTATTCTTGTTGTAAAATTCATGTCTGCAATAAAAGTAGAAGGGTGCCATTAAAAAAAGTATGCTTCAAATATTTGCGTATTCCAATGCGTTTGAAGCACTCTGTATAAATCCAATTGATTTTAAAACTTCATAAATTATTAAAAATTCATACTGGTTGGTTTTGCACAATTAAAAATATTGGGCGCACTGTATACCGGGTGATTCAGTTTGGTATTCGCACCGCTGTAATTTTTTTATTATTATTTTTAGGAAAATGACATTTGGTATAAATAATATAGGCGTACCAATAGTTTATTTGACAGCACGAAACAATATGTACAACTTCCGGTTTAAGCGGAAATGGTTTTAAGTAAAATAATTTAATAGGACACCCTATATATTTTTGCATTTTTGAAATGTTCAAGTAATTCTAGATCGAAATGATGTAAAATATTCCATATAGAGGGTGATTGAAATTCGAAGGAAACGTGGGGGTCTCGCTTATAATAAGAGATAGAAAATGGTTAAATGGAGGCAATGTTGCGAAATCTCATGCTGATCAATAATGTGTTAAGAAATTTGAAATATTTCGAAGAGTTTCTTCGTAATCGGAGAGAAATTGCAACTCTTGGAAAATCGAACATAACTTCTCTATTTATGATTTTTTTCAAAATCTATGAAAACATTCCTAATCAGCAAGAAATTTGGCAACTTTGACACCATTTAACGAATTCACTATCTCATAGGTATAACAAGCAAGATTCCCACGCTTCCCTCGAATTTCAATCACCCTGTATATGCAATACTTTACGTCATTTTGATCTAGAATTACCTGTACATTCCAAAAATGCAAAAATATATAGGGTGTGTTATTTAAGTGTTCTTACTTCACGCCGTTTCCGCTTAAACCGGAAGTGGTACATATTGTTTCATGCTGTCAAATAAACTATTGGTAGGCCTATGTTATTTGCACCAAATGTCAGTTTCCTAAAAATAGAAATAAAAAAGTTATAGGGGTGCGAATAGCAAACTGAATCACCCGGTATATACGGAGTGGTGATAAAGTCCTGCACCAAGCTCATAATTTGTTTATTTAATGTTTTTTTTTGCAAAATCGTGAAAGGTAAATTTTTAATTTTAAAAAGACACATTTTAATGTAAAAATCTTTTCTCGATCGGCATTTGATTTTCTGCTGTGAGGTTATCATTAATTTTTTTAAATGGCAACCCTAACTTTTTCATGCAGATTTGGATAGTCCTTCTTATAAGTTAAGTGGCGATATAAAAAATAGTACCTTTCACAACAACCTTTCGAAAAAAAATAAACATGGTCCATTTTTTGAAACATTTATGTTTTGCTGTAATGAAAATTAAAAAAATTGGTTCCTGGGGCACAGCTTCAATATTTTCGTAAATTTTTACTTGTTCTTGTTTTCAATTTCAAGATTTTGCTGATAATGTTGCCATTTAAAAAATTAATGAAAGGTGGAAAAGCAAATGCCGATCGAGAAGAGATTTTTGCCATTTCTAAAATTAAAAATTGCCCTGTTTCAGGATTTTGCAAAAAAAAAAACATTAAATAAACAAATTATGAGCTTGGTTACTTATATTAATCACTTATATTTACTATCACTTTAAACGTTTACGGAAGATTGTTATCGGTGGAATGTCAATATTATTAATGTTGTTTGTTGGGCTAGTACCACCATTTCGTGGATTGTTCTTATCCGACGTTTCTGTGACAACTTGTTGGTTACCGTCTTCAGGGTTCTGGTTCATAAAAGGTGCGTAAAGTTTCCGCTGTTCTCTGACACTGACAGTTATAGGGCAGTTATTTGCCAAAATTTCATGGGATCGTTTGGACGTTTATGCGCACGTCTCTAATAATTCGCTTTGTGTGAGTTTGAACTTTGAACCTGGGTTCTTCTGATTGATGATTTAATCAGACTAGGCAATTCGACTCAATCAACAATTACCAAGTCAAATTGGGTGTAGCAAAGTGTCTTTACAGCAGAGCACATGCCATATGTTCAAATCCCGATGATAAAGAAAAAGAGTTAAAGAACATCACAGAAACTCTGAAGAAAAATGGCTATCCCAATAACACATTCATTACAAAAAGCCAGAAACAAAACAAGCTACTCAGAACATGGTTCAAATGAAAACCAACCAAACCCTATTAATCCAACAAACACAAGACATGGTTGTACCCAACCAGTACAGAAAAGTCTTATGTACTTCCATATGTAAAAGGTGTCTTTGAAAGAATCAGAACAATAGGAAATAGATTCAACATAAGAACCGCATTCAAATCCTCAGACACAATAAGATCACTGTTAACCAGAACAAAACCAGAGAACCAAAGAACGAAAAACTGTATATACGCATTACCCTGTGAATGCGGTAGGGAGTAGGTACATTGGGAAAACAAAAAGACCTCTAAGAATTAGGATGAAAGAAAATCAAACCCTTACGCGTTATGAAGAAACAACGAAGTCTAAAATTGCTGAACATGTTTGGAGCGAAAATCACAATATAAAATGGGATGGAGGTATGGTGATATCAAAAGAAGAGAAAACCATACGCAGACAATTGAAAGAAACAGCATACATCGGAACTGCAACCTACCCCATTAGCCAAGCAAGCGTTGAAATTAAGGACATGTGGGTACCAATCATAAGGAAGAACCTGAAGAGAAGGAGAACCACGGACACTCAAACCAACCCAACAGAGAGGGATGAGACAAGGATAAAAAGTATCGGGGATCCAAGCACCTCTGCGCAACACTAACTGCGCAACTACACTTCTGCGCAGCACTTACTACGCAATAAATGGTAACTTATACGGAAATTAATAACTATAATAAGTTGCCACCTCCAGTAGCCAAGTTCGTTAATTGCCTAGTCTGATAAAATCATCAATCAGAAGAATCCAGGTTCAAACCCACACAAGGCGAATTATTAGAGACGTGCACAACTGCCTTATAACTGTCAGTGTCAGATAAGTGTCAGTGTCAGAGAAAAGCAGAAACTTTACGCACCTTTCTTGAACCAGAACCCTGAGGTAACGACATGTTGTTACCGAAACGTCGGATAAGAACAATCCACGATATGGTGGTAATAGCCCAACAAACAACATTAACAATAGTTAATTTGAAATATGTGTGAACTAAAATATACGTAAATAAATATAAATACGGTGATTCAATATAAAAAAATTTTATACATATAAATTTTCTTCAAAAAGGGAATAATAAGATAATTATAAGCTCTGAAAGAGGGGTGAAAAATATTATTTTTTTTAGCAATATCTTCTGGATCCTTTAAGTTATCAACCTAAAGGTACCTAATTGCGCCTTTATAGGTACTGCCTCGTTTTTAAAGGGTTGCTTGAGGGAGACTTTTCAGTATTTTATCTTTAATTTTTTATTTTTTATATATTTCATCAAAAATATGTGAAGACAATATTCTTTAGATTATTTGGCACAAAAAGGCTCTCTTGTTGCATTGCGATAAACCAAACCGTTTTCGAATAATCGAGGTTTAAAAGTCAGCATACTTTTATCGCACTTTATTACTAAAAATACCGAAAGTGATCCCCTCAATCTGCCCCTTAAAAAGGAGGGAGGATCTGACAAATGCGTTGTAAATATCCAGTTAGGTCTCTTATTCCTTAGTTTGATAACTTAAAGGATTCACAAGATGTTGTCAAAAAAACAATACGTTTTACTCCTCTTTCAGGGGATTATATTATTATTCACTTTTGAAAATGAAAATTATATAAAAAGGTGACCTTATTTTTTGATGTTCTATTCACCTTGAAAATATCGGGAGACAATTTTGAGTCACCCTGTACAATAAGATTTCTTTTTGAAAAGAAAAAAATGTAGATAAATATAAACAAACATAAACATAAATTGTTATTATTTTTTTGAAAAATTCGGCTACTATTAATTTAATATGCGAACCATTCTAGTTAATAAATCTGGAAAATTATTTTTTTTAAAGATTTATAAACGTGTGTCTTGTTTACATGTTTTTATATAAATTTATTTAAAGTTATTTATTTATATGCAGTACATAACTATATAAATTACGAAATTAAATAAAAAATAAACGCCTTCTAGGTACTCTTCCTTCTCTTCGCTCTACTTTTACTTCTACCTTTTTCCTTCTTCTTATTTTACTTATATGCTTCTTTTTTTCTTCTCTGACATTTTGTTTTTACGACTTTTAAATCTTTTAAAGCCAAGGCTATGAATGATACAGTTGTTACATACATATTGCTGTGATATCCACCAGGAAAAGAAAAGGGCTAAATGAGGCAGATAAGCAATTACGTTGTGTGACTATTAAAGGTAACTCTAGTATCTCTGAAGAGTATGACGATGTCTCGAAGTGCTAACACGAACGGAGGTCACTTCGAGAGTCTGTCGGTTATCCAATAAATAAAAAAAAATAAAAAAGGGGCAACTTCGACAATTTTTGGCGCCCAACGTGGGGCAAAGTAAGAAGTCTAGAATATATGGACAAGTAGATGTGATATAGTGGACATAATACATTTCTTTAACTGGCTTTTTTTATTAGCCTCACTCCCAAGTCCTCTTGCCCTTAAAGTGTTCAATAAAGTATATACCTACTTGTTACATAAATAATTATGTATTGATTGTTTTCAAGGATAAATACAAAACTGTTAAAGAATGCAAACAGGCAAATAGAATATGATTTGAATAGAGAGCAAAGTACATTTATCAAATATTAATTACAGCAGTGTTATCAAGATCAGAACTATCGTGACGGAAGAGTGGATTTGTAAGCAAAACCTCCCAAATTACCGTAGTCTTGAATCGAAACAAGACCTATTAAACTCCCATTTGCACACTATTAATTAACAGAGCGTTAAATTTCCTATGAATATTCAATAGATATCTGTTTTCAGCGCCACCTCTGCACCTAAAAACCTTTCTATTAGCGTGTTAATCGTGTAAGCAGCGCCCGAGTTTCGATAATGTCCAGTTACAATCAATTAGCAGCAGCTGCACCAGGCGGTTTGCGATAAGTACATTATTTAGTTGGAAGTTTATGTTAGGTTTAGTTTGCCTGGTCGACCCACACATGACTGAAACTAAGTTTTACCTATTATAGCTTTTGGAATTAAATGGAATTGCGAATACGTTTAGTACCGGAAATAAATTCGAATTGATTGACGATGTATCTTAGTAAAATCCAAACAACTTAGTAATGAAAAAAAAATCGTATTTTAATCTGTAGTGTACCCAGGTTGGCCCCTCTAGAGAAGTTGACATAGCTACAAGGTTCCAGAATTTTTCATGGCTCTTTCGTAATATATCGACTTTATTATAAAAGAAAGATTAAGTAGGAGATATGCAATATGACGTCTTTATAGTAACAGAGTAATTAATGGTAGAAATATGGTAGTATAGGTGCCATACACATCTCTGCCTTCAGCGCCGCCTGGCGTGGTGATTTGTGAATTAGTGATATGAAAATATTTCTTGAGACTCATTGCATGGGAATAATATCACTCTTATGACAATTTCGCGATTGTAGTACATAATACTTGAGCTTCCTGGTATTGAAATACATTACAATATTCAAATTTGATTTTGATTTGATTTGAACCGCGTAACGAAACTCTGAAGAACAAACAAAAATGAAAAGTAAAAGACAAGAAATTGAATTTAATTTATTTCAAAGAGTAACTCCCGGGTACTATATACTTTGAACCTCGTGCTTTCTTACAAACAATTGTTGTCAAACAGTTGTAGTGTTTTAACGTAACGCAACATTGTGACCTGTTTCACAGTGTTATAAAAATTCAAAGGCTACTTGAAAAACTTTTCAGTTGGACGCTTGAAACATTTTTTTCTTAATTTCATGGAATGTTTTTAATTTGTAATCAACATTCAATCAGTTAAAAATAATCTACCAATTATAATTTGTAAGTATACAACTGAAACATGATTATTCCTACTAAAAAATTAATGGTAAATTTATCAAGTTTTTTTTTTACTCCTGTGAACCGTATCGAGCAACTAAAAATGTGTCAATTAAAAACACGCAGTAATTGTGATTGATATTCCAGTGTGTTAATAGATCCGGCCTCACAAAGTCGCAACACCGACGTGTTTACAAATTACTGTAGTTCTGAATATTTGCGTACTTTGATTTATGGGGTTTGAATTGATTGACTGTGGTTGCTAAGCAGCTATGCAGAAGGTAATAGCTTCCTAATAACACGAGCTTATTAGATTTGGTTCCATTAAACGACCACGCATACGAATATTATGTGAAGGAAGAAAAACAAATTTGCTTCCTTATTAATAATAATTTTTTTTATTAGATGATGAATACCACCAGTCAAGTTATTTGTGTTCATGAAACCGTAATTACCGCATGATTTTTTAAATTTTTTATCAACTCTTGCCATGGAATTGGACGGCATGTCGTAGCTTTACTGTAAAACAGTATAAAAAAGGGCAGTGACATACTTTTTACTTAAGCTAAGACGGTATAATTGAAACGATAGGACACCCTGTACTTGGACTACAGTTATTTGATTGTAACACTCAGTTTATTCACATACTCATAGATTACGGTAAAAATAGTCGACAGGATAAGATGAGAATAAATATTAAATTTCATAAAAATTTTATGACGAAATGAGAAAATGCCTTTGATATTATAATTTATAGAGCCCAGCATAGTTTGACATAAAATGAGATGATAGAGGCTATTCTGTATTTCACTCAACTATAAAATAGCCATAACTTATTTAATATACGTATTTTTTGTTATTACACTAAAAAGTATGATTAATTTCTAATATACTCTATCAATTCCTGTCTTGCAAAATAAATAATTTTTTGTGCGGTGCCAACTTAAATTTAAAACTGTTAAAATATAAAGTTAACGGAATCGTTCGAATGGCCATTATAGCGGTATTGGAGGTAATAAATCAAAAACGAAAGGCCAATCAAACTTATAAATTGTGTACACAACTTACATTACCGTTCCATCAATTTTAAGTTTGCCTTCGTTTTATACAGTTCTGAATTTCTGACAGATACGTTTTGTAATTTACGCTCCCATACTGGAGAATACTTCCGCGAGAAGTTAAGGTTTTGTAAGCGTTGTCAGAACAAAACACGTATTATTATAAAGAAAAACTTCATAAATCATTTCTAAGCAATATCACACCTAGAGAGTCTTATAAAAGCTGTTTCGTTCGAAACAAAATACCCGTTTTAAGAACGGGGTTTAGCCCCCCTTCATTGATTCAGTAGGTATTATTTTGCACTGTATGAAATATGTTTACTATTTCTTATGTTATTTAGCAGTATACTTGTGTTTACATAGTAAAATTTAATAGACAATTAATGGGATCGTGTTTGATATAGGTTAACATAAATTCAGGTGTACATAATCTGCATATACAATCTGTATGTGCATAACATATCAGGTAATTATGCAGCGTAATGGAAGACCAATCCTGTTCAACATAGGAGAAATGAGCAAATATGGCAGTGAGAATCGCGCCCGTAAATCACGACCTGAGCCGGTGAGCGTAAAATTATCTTCATGGACACTCCATAAATAATAGTCTCCGCCAAAATCAGATTACACGAGGCCATAAAACACGAGCCCCTTGTTCGGTTTTACATATAGTGCTAATTTTATTAAACTCGCTTTCGATTTTCTTTAATAATCATCTAAACGCTTGAAACAATTTTTTGACAGTGACACCTAGTTTACATTGAAGGCACTTATTTTTCACACGAAAATTTGAAATCAACTATTAAAAATGTAGTACCGAAAATACGCAATAGATAGAGCAATAGATATCACAAATATACAGGGTGAGTTTTTTTCGATGTTTAGCATTGGGATCTCGGAAACTAGCAGAGCTAGAGAGACGGTTAAATGGGGAAAGATTTGTAGTTTTAGGAGCCCAGTTTAATGCAGCTTTTGTTTTTTTCTTAAAATTCATGGCTGGTTAGATATTTTGAATAAACTGATTTTTTATAAATTCGTTAAATGCATATAGCTCGGTTATTCTTGATTTTAGAGAAAAGGTGCAAGACAAAAGTTGTACAGAATTATGTTCTTAATTAAGCAGTCGAACTAAATTTTCCATATAAGCTCTTATTTTTCAGTTATGACATAAACATCAGATTTTTTAAATGGAAACCGTAGTAGGCCATGAGTGAAAAAGAAAGGCCCTTTTTTACCTTTTCAACGATGTAACATTCGATATGATTATTTAAAAAAACGACGGAGATACGGCAGTTTTTCTCTTTCAAAATTGTTAATATGGTTGGCCATGGAAACAAAAGTTTATTGATAAATGCAAATTATAAACGATGAGCAAATAAAAGTCAGATTAGAGTAGGCGGTGCAAAGAAAATGTATATCTGTGATTAAATAAAAAGTACAGTTATCGTAGTAACAGCGAATCACAAGACTCTATTTTAAATTTTAACGTACCCTTAAATTTTAACAGCCTATTAATAAGTTACAGAATAGCCGTTAATGACGGATGTTCTACTAGGAAAGCAGTAAATTCGATTTTAGAGAGGTATAATTTATGTATTGCAAATAATGGTGGTCTTTTCGAACATCTTTAGAAATATTTTTAGTTTATTTTTGTTCTCGATAGTTTAGATTTGTTCAAAGGTTGAAGGTTATGCTAGGAGGCTATTGAAATATTGAACCATTGTTGGTATTAGAGTTTTGATTCTGAAACGTATGTAAAAAAGAAACGGCGAACAAAACGTCAAAGTAATATAAGTGAGCAAATAAAAATCAGATTAGAGTGGGCTGTGCAATGTTTGTGATTAACTGAATTAATTAATGTAATACATTCATGGACTGTCAAATGTATTTGTACCTTTTATTTAATCACAGACATATTTGCTCATCATTTATAACTCGCATTTGTCAATAAACTTTTGTTTCCATGGCCAACCATATTAACAATTTTGAAAGAGAAAAACTGCCGTATCTCCGTCGTTTTTTTAAATAACCATATCGAATGTTACATCGTTGAAAAGGTAAAAAAAGGGCCTTTCTTTTTCACTCATGGCCTACTATGGTTTCCATTTAAAAAAACTGATGTTTATGTCATAACTGAAAAATAAGAGCTTATATGGAAAATTTAGTTCGACTGTTTAATTAAGAACATAATTCTGTACAACTTTTGTTTTGCAACTTTTCTCTAAAATCAAGAATAACCGAGCTATATGCATTTAACGAATTTATAAAAAATCAGTTTTTTCAAAATATCTAGCCAGCCATGAACTTTAAGAAAAAAACAAAAGCTGCATTAAACTGGGCTCTTAAAACTACAAATCTTTCCCCATTTAACCGTCTCTCTAGCTCTGCTAGTTTCCGAGATCCCAATGCTAAACATCGAAAAAAACTCACCCTGTATATAAAAGGAAGGAGATTCTTGGGCATTTTTTTAATGGTCCCCTCTGGATATATTATTGATTTCAAAGTCTACATAGTTTCCTGTTTTCAAGGTAAGTTGAAAACATGGATAGCCTTTCGTTTTTCTATCTGATTTTCTCAAAAGTAATGTATGAAAAACACAAAAAATAAATTGTTGCAAATAGCAAATAATAATAGTAAAGTAATAAAACTAAAACAAAATTTAAATTCAGTCAGTAAATAAAGTTATCAAAAAAAATTCCCTTGAGCTCACGCGAAGTAACGTGTCGGATTTTTTTATCTTGACGTATGATCGTATAATACTTTAATATCTTCATACTAATTTTGGGACTTAATTTCACATCTAAGTAATAAACAATATTTATTTCCTTCTTTGGTTTTCGAATAAATTCCTTGCCAATAGAGACTACCTTAGCAGAATCTTGTTAGGAGATGAAAGTGAAAACCTAATAGTACGTGGAACAGTACACATTTGAAACACCACACCACTAAACAAATAATACGTGCCGTCCTTTCATTCGGTGACTTTACAGGAAGAAAGTAAATAGTTCGAAATGCTTCATGAAATATGTAGAAAACACATTACTATGTTAATTTGGTGTTCAATATTAATATGTTTTGAGCAGGTGGCTTTGATCTACAGACAAAATTATACATTCACTTGATTATATACTAAAACGAGATTAGTAAGTTCTACTTCCAACTAGCGATGAAGTCTTATTCGAAAAGGGTTTGGATTAATCTTATGTTGCTAGTAATACCGTCGCTCTCTAAACTAATGGAATTTAATTCGTAATTAGATCAAAAATAAGTAAATGCACGCATAATTGATGCCAAATTGAAATCCAAAAGAAAGGTTCTTATGATCCCAATCTTCTCCACCTTCTTTAAGTATTAGTAACACCAGTTTTTTTTAATATTGATATCACGTCCGGGGAATTAGTTTGTCAAACAAACTCGTCAATGTAACTGCCAATTTATTGTAAAATCAGCACGAAAGTAAAATAAAGCTTGTGCTGGGCACGTCAACAAGCTTCACATAAAATTATAAAAGTTGTTAGACTTTGAGCGCCATACTTTCAAAAGCTTACTCAAACTTCTAATGCACCCGTACTAATTCAACTTTACTAATCAGCGAGTGTATAAGAAACTTTGTTTTTTGTTTTCGCGCTTTAGCATTTAACGTTCGTTAAAAATATTTTAATTTACACAATTCAAGATATTATACATTCTTGTTTGATGCATTTTATTTTGGCTTTGTTGAAGTGCAACTCTAAGATAGACGGAATAAAGGCTAACAATAAAATAGTTTTCTTTGTTTAAAGTCGGAACAGTATGTCAGATAGTACCAAAAGGGATTTTATTACGTACATTTGAGTAGATTATTTTTGGTTTGATTGTATTTGTCAGCAAATATGTAGTTTCATGTTAATTGATTTACGTACATATGAAAGCGTTCGCAAGCCATTTAGGCCCTTCGCGATTTCCTTATTCCTTTAAATCTTCTTTTCCTGCGTTTTCCCATTTTCTTCTTGGTCTATCTCTTTTCCTTCTTCCCTCTGGTGTCGTCCAGTCACATTTCTTCACTTCCCTTTCTTTTTCCGTCCTCTCCAAATGACCTAACCATTGTAGATTATCGTTTGTGATTTTGCTGGCTCTCCATTGTTAATTGATTTACCTCTATATTAAAACATGTCTTCAATACCTCGTACAAACAAAATATTTAATAAAAACTAAAATTTTGCATTTATTCCGTTGAATTGTGCGCCGCACTACAATTGATGTCTAACTAACGTACTGTTTTTGACGCTAACAAATCCAGAATAAAATTTATCCGACAAGAATGTCAATGAAATATGTACTCTGTCAAAACTCATGCAAAACATGTTTATTTATTGATTTACATATTCTACGTACGTTCCATTTATATAATGAACGGCAACAAGCGGGGCAAGTGTAGCGTGCAATTATAGATATTGATTTCATACTAATGTTTCCAACCGTCAGTTGTAAATTCAATATACATGCACCCGTAAATTAAATATTTATTATTGCATTGTTATCAACATTGTGTGTGAGTGGTGTTTAATATTTGAAAGGCTTTAAAAAAATCCTTGTTCCAAATGTAGGTAGAAACGTTTCAGAACAAGGCATTCCAGATTTAATATTATATTTTTTTATTGGGTTATTATTGAACAGCAAAATTGGTGCAATAGATAAGGAAAAATCATTAACATGATGTCGACAGCACAGTACGTCAATGAAAAGTTAGGCAAGGGTGTCTACAACACGAGAAAAATAATGAATAGTTGTTTTTTGATATACAGTTTAAATGCCCTCCAGTTTGTTTTCACTTTGCGAAAGAAACTCCGTGATTGGTTCAGATGTAATCTACTTGAAGGTACCATTACCGGAAGCTCTATCTGAGCTACCCCCCTAGGGAAGACTTTTTTCTCCAAAAGCAAATGAGTTGCTCTTCTGAAGGCAATTGGCGTTCTTTTATGAGAAGACCACAATCCATAACGTAAGAAAGTTCGTCTCTTCTCTGTTGTTCACTTCAAATTTATCTATCTCCACAAACAAAATCTAAACAAGTGAAATAGTCAATGGCAAAAGATCTGAAAGTTTCTGAATTGCTGCAGACAGATGAGATCCCATTGGTTGCAAATCCCCCTAAAGGAACATGTAATTATCAAGTGATTACGACATGACCATATTTCATAAAAGAAACTAGAGAAATGTAATGCACTAAACAACAAATAAAGTATCCAAACGAAAGGAAGAATATCACAAAAAAAGATAGTATTGCTCTTCTTCTATTCATCATGGAAGGACAAGGTAATGGAAAGTATAGGAGACACGAGTAAAAGAGGACGGATAACATCGTATTTGTTAGAGATGTCTAAAAGGAAAATGCACATACCAATAGACAGATGAGTCTAAGTATCTAAGGCCCATAGGTCATTTTCTCAGTCAACTGGTTAACGGGTATCTTTAAAAATCAATACAATTAGTTTGCTCCAATTGACCCTCCATTGTCATTGAGCCAATATCTGAGTCTGCCTCAAAATGTTCCATCTAGCAATGTTTAAACGCTGCTCGCCTGCGAAGAGTAGCAAGTGTCGGAAATGCGCATTTTATCACAAAATAAAGATAATCTTGGTCTTCTTCTATTCATCGTGGATGGACGAGGTAATGGAAAATACAGGACATTAGCCTGAGTAAAAGAAGATATACTTTTCTGGGCGGATAACATCGTATTTGTTAGAGATCTCTAAAAGGAAAGTGGCAAACACCAATAGAAAGAAGAGTAGAGGAGATAAAAAAATCTAAGGCCCAATGTTCATTTTCTCAGTCAACTCATTAACGGATATCTTCAAAAATCAATACAATTAGCTTGCACCCATTGTCCCTCCAAAAAGCAGAGTGCCATTGGAGTGAAAATTATCTTGTTTGTCTTCTTTCAAGCGCATCTGCCTCAAAATGTTCTATCTAGCAATATTTAAACCCTGATCGCCTGCGAAGAGCAGCAAATGTCGGAAATGCGCATTTTCTTCCACACTCCATTTTTCTCAATCTGTAATTTTAACTTAAAATGGAAAATCTAGAAATGAGATCTTGTAGATGAAGTAAGCAGCTACCCAGTAATATACATAATATAAATCTAGTGATTTCTTTCTAAGAAATTCATATTATGTACAAAACTACAGTAACTTTACATAATTCTTTAAAATAATAAAGATATCTGCATCTCCTTTTTTTTCTCCATCAACTACGTCGGACTTCACATTGAATAAAGTTCCATAACTTGGTATCTCTATACCTAAATATATTCCTTCTTCGTGCTCGTATAAAATGTAATTATTCAAGTGAAATTGGTATCTAAAATCAATAATAAAGTAACGTGATTTCTTTGCTGCGCCATCCTAAGAAATTCCTCCAGCTGGAATTCTGTTAAAACTTCAACGAAATTGATTTAACGGAATGAATATTGCGAGTTCAATAACCCGTTTGGAGATATTGATTTTGCGATTAGTTCTAAAGAACACACTTACTATGGGAGGCGTTTTTAGCTTTTATATTTAACAATGGTTCATAAAAAAATATTTACTTACTTTGTTATTGTAAGAACATAAGTATTGCAAATACATTTTATTATGATATGAGTGTATATATAGCAGTTTGATTTTTGTGTTCGCCCTAACTTTGAGGTCCAAGCTTTGTTATATTTGACTTGACCTTATATCATATAATGTATGTATAGCATTTGCGCTTGACTTTGAGAAAGGAAATGTTAAACTGTCGGGTTTCTTATTTAAACAGTGTTTATTAATACTGGATGTCTTATACCACCGATCCTTTTCTTCCTTGGTCCGTTCCCATTAGTATATTTGACGCTCTCGTGTGAGGTTTTCAATTATTTATTAAAATGGATTATTCTCCACCTCAAACTTGTCTTAATATACCGAGTGTTCAGAAATGATGAAACTTATTTGAAATTTCCGCTCATTAGATTACTCCTAGAAAGCCAAATGCAGGTGTATTCAGTTCTTTTTTGCCCAGTTAAAATTTTGCTTAAACCAAAATGAATATGTAATTTAATTAGATTTAGGAATACGCTTACAAATGATACCATTTATTTGTATGAAGTCAGACACAGGCTAATTTTGGAATCTAGTGCGTGCATGAACAAATTACTTTAACAATACCCGTACTGTCTGCATCATGTTTTGCATACGGAACGAAGTTTTTATAGAGCGGAACACTGCCTGTATGGTAATGCTGTTGGGAACTAACCTGTCACTGACAGCTGTTTGCCCCAACTAGCTGTAATATCGCCAATAAACACTGCCATCGTAACTATGGTAACTTAAAGACAGGCGTGTTGTATTCCGGTCGAAGTGGTGTAGGTCGGAGAGCTTGACGTTAAACTCGGAACGACCGAGCTCCGAGTTATCAAATACATAATGAGGAATTTAACCTCATCGAATGTAGCGTTCTTGAGGTTTTAGTGTTTACCGTAAATTCACGAAACAGTTTCATTCCTCGCTCTGAATAATTGAAATAGAATTAACAGGATAATCCCAAAAATAACAATATACATTACACATACATCTAAAAACAAAATCGATCCTGATTTTTTGTATCGCACTGTATATTTTGAATGTATGCATCCTCTATATGTACACTAATTATTGTATATTCTAAGGATGACCATGAAAAAAATCGATGTTTCTAACCGTTGGAGGACAAAACGATAAAAACGAGCAATGAGAAGGCACTGATTGGAGGATCTAATTGAAAACGTATTGGTTCTCGAAGTAACTGGCCACCCTATATATTCTGTAATATGGAATTATTTTGTGTCGAAACATTTGTTTGCTGTCAATACCAAACATGGATACTAATCGCTGAACGGCATTTTAGGAATGAGGATGAAATCACCTAAAAATAAACAGAGTGTTTATTGGACCGGAAATTTATATCACATTTGAAAAAAAAAGTTTTGTGCCTTTAAAAGCGTCCAATTTGTCAGTTATATGAACCTCTGAAATCGATTCATAAAAAAGAGGAAAATAAAATGGAGGTACTTACGGCGCGGGTCATCCAGTATACATATTTTATTGTCCGCATTAAAACGGCACAGTAAATTTCGCGTTTTATTTTTAATAATAACACACACATTGTTTGTTAAAATTAAACAGCCGAAAGATTTATGCACACGTACGGCTTGATGCAAATTTCTGCGTGCTTGCCCGCAATTACTGTATTATGTTCACGTTGCAAGGTACAAGCTTCCTGTAAGTATAAAATTTCACGCATTCGCAAATAGATTTATAGGAAGTAATAATCCCTAATCATAATTTACCATTAAGATGTGGGGGACGGGGGTTTACTAGTACAACTTGGGGTTGTTTCAGTTTTGGGCACAATACAATAGGAATAACTAAGAACTACTACTATGTATTTCAGGAAACACTTCAATTATTTAAATTAATTAGTTGTGGAATATGGAGATGATATATGTTTTTATCAATTAGTATCAAAGTTGTAAGGACAATGGTGCCGCGCCGGTCTTACTTCTCCCATATTGCCCATTGATTTCAATAGCTTGTTACATACATACACTTGATCCTAGGCAATCAGTGATTAGGTAGGCATGCACCAGCATTCAATCATGTCATTCTTTCCTTCGACAATCTTTCCCTCCAAGAAATTGAAACGAAACAAATCCTGTATTATTGTATTAGTGGGTTAGAACAGGATTTGTTTCGTTTCAATTTCTTGAAGGGAAAGGTGTCGAAGGAAAGGATGACATGAATGAATGCTGGTGTATGGCTACCTATTCAGTTGCTAAGTGTAATGATGTCCTTTATATAATCATGTCCAAAAAGCAGAGCCCCAGAGTAGGGATAACCGAATGGATGATAGAAATAAAATGGAAATAGGAATAGTGAATATCTGGATGGTTTTGGACCTCCCCTTTAGTACACTCACAGCTGTATATGTTACATAATTCCAAATTTGCATAAATTTTAATACCATGTTTCCAGAAGTATAAAAAAAGTTAATTACCACTATGCAGATAACTTCCTCGTTAGCGTCCCAGGTTCCGAATGGGAACAAAGACAGTATTTTTATTTCAGCTCCTTTATTCGCTGACAGCTTGCAAACTTTCGGCGCTTCTGTGCGAACTCCGTAAAATATTAAAATTGTGCCCAATGATTAATTCACAAAGTTTCTATCAAGTGTGGGGGTGCCTAAATTTGTTCTTGTACGTTATTGTTTCTGCACATTGTTCCAGCTTAAAACTGAACAATTATATCTTTACTTTTTCATTGTGTGTAAAGCATATAAAGTTCATTTTGTTATTATATGCCAATTAATCGATCGACAAGCTATGGAACTATTTCCTTTGAACTTTCGTGAAACAATCTTGCTACTTTTATCATGTCATGTCATGTCATTTCGTCATATATTTTCTTAAGTCAGATCTATACGATCTGTACATATGCCTCATTAAAATATTATTATTATTTTTATTTATATTGTGAAAATGTTTAATATAGGTATGTATTTATAGTACGTTTTTGGTTGTTGACATTTCACTGAATAATCTTTTGCTCTCGGTATTAAACACGTCAACAGTGGCGACCCTGGGATTCATACCACTTGTACTTTATAAACCCTTTATCACGCTTATCTCATAAAACCTCGTCAACCTCCCTTATATCCGTGCTTGTCAAATAAATCAGCTATGCTCTGCAAGCAAGCCGGGTACTATCGTGACGGAATTAGTACACAAATTGAGTTGTTACCTGGAAAATTTATTAACTGCTGCCTAGGTACGTTTACGTGAAATTACAATGCATAAGATGATTTTCTTCCGTCTACTTCCCCGAGTATAACTTGCTCATGAAACATGGTCATTATATGCCCTGAATACAAATTTATGTTACATCTTGGTATCCTTTTACGATTGTATTCTTCGATACGGCAAACTGGGTCACCGAGTAAACGTAACACAGTTACTTTTTTACGGTCTCGAATGTTAAATTTCGTACAATGTATTGATGTTTGGCAAGTGGCAAGAAAAATGTAATAAAGTAATGCAAAAATAATCACTTCATTCTAGAATTCTTTATGTTATAAATTAAGTTAATTATTATAATTATTTCATACAAGGTAAATCTACAAAGAGCATCGAATTGTTGCAAAAGCAAAAAAGTATGCAGCAGAAGAATCTCTTTACTTTATTAAATAAGCTGGAGAATTGGAGAAGATAATAAATTTATAATCCTGATGTTGGATTAGTCTCATCGTATATTTATGAGTACTTCTTGCCTTTGAGAAGGTGAAAATTAATAAACAGCAGAAGACGAACTTCAGTTAAAGAGATTTTTTAAATATTAAAGCGCTTACATTAAGCTTTGCAATAGTACCTGCTTTTGTAAACAGGCAGCCAAGTTTGACTTCGAATCTTAAACAATTCCGTGAAAGTTTCTCTCAGACAATTTTCGTTAATTTCAATGGCTCTTCATTTACAGGTTTAATAAAAAGTCAAGAGAGTCGATTTAGGTTCATAATCTAAGTTTAATTAATTTTAATTTTGTGTCAGCTTTCGCACCTCATTTCGTTACTGCATTTTTAATTGCAGAGAAATTATATCAATTTAAAATTTTGCTATTTGATATTATTCTTGGACTATAGTGTGCGAGGCTTCACATAAATTAGGGGCCCTCTCTAATTAAACTTAGCACAGAAAAATTTTTTTCCTCATAAAAATATTTCTGTATTTTCTCGTAATGCGTGTGCAACATTTCAACCGCTTAATCGGAAAAAATCCAGGAAATTCACTCTTTTAAAATTTTTACTATAAAAGGAGATTCCGTGCTGACGTCACGACGTTGAAATACTATAATTCATTATCTACGCCCGCCAGTTCTCGGAACTAATGTAGATCAGCCAATCAGCGACGCGACCTTTAAAGGTCGTCCGAGTTATGAATTGAACCTAGCGCAGTTAGAATTCTCCGGTATTTTCTTACAGGAATTTCTTGTTCAGCGGTTGGTATCGCTTACATAAGTAACTAAATTATTTTGACTGTTTCAATTGCAACGAATTTAAATGATTGCACTTATTCTACCTTTTCTCCTTCATGGTCCTTCCATCTTAGATCTCTTTTTTCAATTCTGAAATCTAGAATTTGTTTTGTTAATTCTTGTAGAGTTGTTTCTAGAAAGAGAGAAAGAAGATTCATAACTAACGGGATATGTGCTAATTAAATAAATAATAATAAATAAAAAAAGAATACAGAAAATAATCTAATGTAATTTCTAAAATTAATTTTTGTAATATAAAATTGCTTGTTGTGTAAAAAAGTTTATTTTTTAGCTAATTGAAATTAATAAGCTTAGGTATTCTAGTTTTAACGCGCAATGAGATAAGCTGGAAGTTCTTTTTAAACGTGAACATTCACGTTTAATGTAGCAGGAAAGGATTATCTGAATGTATATTTACATTTAATTCTATTTACATATCATTTGAATTTCGCAGTTGATTAAACCCAAAGGAATGGGTGATAATGCAAACCAAGCCCGCAGTGTTGCCTAATCGCATTTAAATGAAGACCCTTATCAATTATAATTTCATAAAATTATATCATTTGTCAAAACGAGATTCCAGTTTCCTCTCTCTCTCTGAATTTGTTTACATTTTACTACAGATATTACAACGAATATCCTTTTTAGTAAAAGAAAGAAATTTATTAAATAGAAATAGTTGTGATAATTCTCTTTGAGTATGCTATTTTTTTTCTTCAAACTTGCTTGTCTTTTCCCAAGTTTGAACAAAAACATTTAATTCTATTATTACAAAAGCCCCAAGGAATGTTTAGGAAACGGCTCATGAATTTAATAAAGCCAAGCATTAATGTGTTAGTGCTATTTATAAATACAAATGTCAGCGCTTAAAATATATGTGCGTAACATAGTTCAGAAGACAATGTATTTAGCAAAATTGGTTTCACCATAACCCCAAGCTATTATCTCTAATCTTCATAGAGGCATAATAAATGTTGTCTTTCGCGTTTTATGCATACGGAATGAGGCTGGGGCTGGGTGAATACAATATCTTGTTGTTTAACCCTGTCTTGATGTGCGTGTCTCGCAAATGGAGGACGTGAGGAATTTAGCGACTTCAGCACGTGCTTTGTAGGTTGAAGGTCTATGTGGTGGTTATAGTAACTCTACATTAAAAATTTCAAATTGAAACACTAGCATAAAAATTCGAAATAATTTTTCTTTAATACTGATTGACGGATTCATTCATTCCCTTAGTACCCATTTCTCTTTCTTGTAGAACCACAAAACTTGTTTCTTTTGAGTTTCCATCCTTCTTTTCAATAACGTTGCTTTAGAGCCCTCCATTTCCCCAAGACGTCCTTTCTTTCTAAAGGTTCTTATCTTCAAGTACATTGCTACGTTTGAACAATATGTGATCTGATCAATATGTTCCAACAATATATTAAGTATAAAGCAAAATACAGGCAGTTAAATAAAAGAGAACATCACTAGATCGTAAGTCATAACCAAGAAGTATTTTGCATTGGTCGTCTTATGAGTTCTTCGGATGTCGAAACACTGGGTTAGCGTCCATTTCCTCCCTGACTTGACGAACCACTGGAACTATACGATCCACTTCTGTGCACGATTGCGTTGAATCCAACGTGCGGATCCGAAGCGTAATCCACGACCCTCCTGGAACCATCTGGTTCCGTCAGACTGTATTGTCCTCTTACGCTGTTTCCATGGCGCGTTTCGTGTTGGTTTTTAAAATCCCCCGTTGACGGATCGTGTACGTCATACGAGTACACATACTGAGGGTAGGGGTCGTAAGGTTCGATTATGTGATTTACGGGTGGGGCCGGTGGGGCAACTGGTGCTGCAGAGGCTTGCGTTTGTACTCCGGGTTGATTAACGGGGTGAAACTGGCTTGAGTGATAATTACTTTGTTGCGTCGGGCTTTGGGATTGCTGCTGCGTTTTGGCTATCGCAATTGTTGCCATTAATATTATTAACTGGAACAAAGACATGAGTTAGAGAAACAGAAATGTGCTTTTGGTATCGTAAGCTTCATTAAAAAATAATTGAGTTTAACAGTCTGCAGTTATGTGTAGGAGCGAATTATCTAAAAGCAATATCTTATTATTTATAATTAACGGGCACGTGAAACCCTTATGCACGGGACTTAAAGTATCAAGTGATTCAATTTAAAGAAATTCCAAGAGGTCCATGGATTGTCATTAATATTTTGATAATTACTACGAACTTAGACAAGCTAGAATTTTTAATTCCGTAATCCTTTGAAGATGGCTTTAAAATGGCTCACTTCTAGTTCATTACTATACCAGTGTTAGTGGCCACTAGTGATAATCACTTATTATTTTTTTTATAATTAAATAGAATTTTATTATATTGGAAAAATAGATAACTCCTACGTAGTTAGTATCAGAAAAGAGCTTTTAGTTACATTAGTTCCTACACGTACTCATAATAGCAGATAAAAGATTTTATTTCAATTTCAATACAATTTAAATACAATCAGAAGACGTTAGTTAAGTGTAGGGTAAATTAATTTGAATTTCGTTACTATGATGTAAAAATCGATAAGCATAAAGAAAAATACCTTCCCTGTTATGAATAGAAATGTATATAATTGTTCGAATATGTAGAAGCTGTATTTCATGCAAAATTATTCGAGTTAAATGTAATCAAAATGTTAAAGCAATTGTTAGTAAGATGTAACAAAATTTTATGAGATCTTTTACCTGCTAATGTCGTGAAGGAACTAAGGTAATTCGAAACTGCGTTGCTTTAACAACTAGTTTATATTACAACATCCTTTTTCTCTCATAGAAACCAAATCTTGAATACACCTGAAAAATAAAATGCGTCAAATTCTAGAATAATCATTGAATGTCTAGTTTTCCATTTCTTTCAACTAATTTAACCGAAAATAATTTATAAGCGAATTATACTTTTTTTTTTTTAGTAAGTTGGCCATTTGTATTTATTCTTCCATATTGTTTTTAATATTTTTTTCTTTAATTTGTTAATACAACAATACTTAGTGGTTAAAGTTGTCAAGTAACTTTAGGGGTTCTCTCCGTGTTAAAGATATCCATACCCTTAACGTTTTTATTATCTTAATAATTATACTCATATTCAATGAAGGTAGTATGTTATAAAATATCTTTGACATTTATTCCCTTTAACAATAATTAATGCAACACTAACAAATAAAGTAAGTACAAAATTGAAGAACATTCATAAAAATAGAATGGGGAAATTTATGCAAAAAGAAGAGTAGTGAATGATTAATTCACTTCTATACGGTTTTAAACCACAAGCTGAAAAAGTATATTATGCCATATGCTAACAATATTTTTACGTTAATTAGTTGTTTTGTTTCGTTAGGAAGATACGGTCTATCAAAATCACCCTGTACATCAGTTTTCTCATTTGATGTGGCTAGAAGTATTACGCAAGTTTTTTTTATAACAATGACTAGGCTAACAATTAGTAAACATCTGGTAAAAATTTTAAAGTTGCACTCTTTTACAAATTACAAAAAGCTGTTTCCAGAAGTGCTTGATTTGTTTAAAGATATTCAGGACTAATTATACTTAAAAATTCTTATAGTTTTAACATTCAATCTTGTTTATGTAAAGTATTCTTGTATAATTAGTTTAGGTTTTTTACTGAAAAGTAGATAAGTTTCAAATATAAAAGTAAAATATACGAAGAATTTCAGCAATATTTTTATTGCTGCATAGCAAACGAGCTCTGAAGTTCTCCTCGCTTTTTATCGAGCAAAGCAAAGTTTTCCGTATATTGTATGCTTGTTTATAACATGAAGTAGCCACTAAAGCAGTGTTTTTTCAAATTGTGCAAATAAACGAGCAATTTTCTTACCTTAGCTGCCATATTTGTTTTATAGCCGTTTCAATTGTTGACGAACAACTGATGGCTCCGCGGGGTTGTTATGCCCTTTTATAGGCCATACCAAGACATGTAATGTATTTTGATATCACTTATGCAACTTGTCTAAGATACGGTAATAACCTGTTATTGAGAGTATATGATACTTCTGGGAAATGATATGCCTTTACCTACTCGTGCAAGGATAATGTTTGCTCATGCTTTTGGAGGTCTTACTGCAGCCATTAAAAATCGTCTTTTTTTGGTTGTAATAATTTTAAAAGGCATTGCACAAATTCAATTAATAAATAATCGCTAATGTTTTAATTAGTTTATTTAAAAAGTCCTTCAAAATTAAATTTTATGCATGAACAGATAATTAATGAAATATTATCTCCAAAATGACGAGACGTCCTTGGTTAAGGAAGAGCAGCAGGTGAACGAAATTAACACATTCATAAAAGTGTTTTTATAGTTTTATGATTCTTATGGCGCGGCGCGGGCGTGAACTTGACTTCTATGACTTCTAAAATATTTACCTGACAAATGCTTGCAAATCTTCTCTAGTTATTTATTCCATACAAATTGTATAAAATGAGGAAAACAGCGACCCCACTTTGAACACATGCTTTGTCAGGTAAACCAATAAATCACTACAACACGTAAACAATCCAAATCTCTATGTTAAGAATTCCTAATTGTTACACGCATTTTTTTTTAACATTTTTTCCATGTAGGTACTGCAAAGCTTCTTCCTTCGTCAGTATATTTTTGTCAGTCTATTCAAGACTCACCCCGTATGTAACAGAATAAAATTTAACAATATATATTTTTTGTTCTTTAAAATTTTTTTATTAGTCAGTGGCGTACTACGAATGCCCAAACTCAAGAAGACCCTGGTCCCACTGTGGGTCAAGTTTGACACCAAACTTAATCAGCAAAGGGAGGGCGAAGGGAGTTGTCAAACACTTGACTTATGTCCAGTGGGCAGTGGCACACATGTATTGTATATAAAAAAAATAAATTTCATTATTAAATAAAATTTCTAAATTAGTTTTAGCAGAAAAAAAAAGTTAGGATGACGAGTGTATTTGTAACTAGAGATAAAGTTACAAAGAAAATTATATTGTGCTGTGAACGTTTGAAATGAGGAAGAGACAATGCCCAGACCCAAGAGATCAAGCCATATAAAACTATAATTCCCTTGCTGGCAGTCGCTTACTTAAGAATTTCAAAAACGAAATCTATCAATTTTGCAGTGTAACAAAATAAAGTCCAAACATTAATTGCTAACAAAACTATTAATACGAATTGAATTAAGTTAACATTTTAATTGCAAAAATTAGCCCTCTCAGTTTTATAATTAATAAGTTTAAAACTGATAAACAAATTAAATAAAACTCCCTATAGTATTATGTTGATAAAACATTAAAATAAAACAGACTTGCATTTAGTAATGAATTAATTTTTAAATTTAATATTTTCTACATTTTGACTTCCATTAAATCATTTAAAACTAGCCGCGAAAGGACATTTTCAAAATACACATATTTTTGCTATTCTCCAAAAAGTGCTTTTATTATTTATTTTCTTATTTATTATTATAAACATTACAAACACTTTCAGGCATAATTTTTTATGCACTTATACGGCGCGGCGTCTTATTAATTTTTTTAATATCAGTATATTTCTTTAATATACAGGGGGTTATAACTAATTAAAGGACCATTAACTTTCAACATTCCCATGTAACACACCAAATATAGAATATGTCTAAAACACGTTTTGAATTTAGTCTAAATGTAGAATATTATAGACTAGTATTTATACGTAACGAGTGACAGTCTAACTAACGTCTCTTTTTGGGATAAATATAACGTTTACACAAAATGTGTATTTATAGGGTACGCGCAACGTTTATACATGGTTTATACTAGACGTATATTTTGGAATTATAAAATTATTATAATTATATATTTATATTATTACAACTTATTCTAAAGAAGCTGTGAAACGTACAGCGAAATGTTGACATTTAATTCAACTTTACCAAGTGTCTGTTCGTTTGTAGTAATTATATATTTTATGATGATTTGTAATGGACAAGAAAGTTCCTGCGGTTTTGACTTATAAACGACAACTTTAGTGAGCATCAGTTTAGGTCGCGACATCTCGCGGCGAAATTTATAAGATACTCATATTTTAAGCTCTCATCTTACATCTTTACATTTAAACATTCATTATACTTTTTTAAATTATATTATAAATTTTAATGAGAAAAATGTATGTTATGGGCCTACGCTTACATGATAAGATGGAATTTAATAATTTGATAAACGTGTTTTGCAAGTCGCGACATTTTATTACAATTTAATGAAAACGTATAGTTAACGTATCACTTATATCCTAGGGTAACTAGTACCATTAAAATATGAATATTTTTGGCATTCTATATACCATTACCAAAAATATCCCTGTCTGTCGTATATAAACCGTCTAATGAACGAAATGGTGTTGCTTGGGTTGAATAGTCGGAAAGTATCCAAAAGTTTTTTTAAAACTTGAATGGCAAGAAGAACTGTATTTATGTTGAATATATGGTTATGTTCCTTAAAATGCACTGTAATAGTAAAGTCGGTTGTTTTAAGAACGTTTACGAAATAGATTCCTTGAGCTTTCGAACTTTTGAAACCACTTTAATTTTTTAGTATGACCAAGTGAATCCTCGGTGTATAAGTGAATATGCATTCGCCTCAACCAAGCCATCTTATCAGTATTTTAAGCATGAAATGTCGATTTCGTCTCAGCCGTCTTAGTTCCATTTAATTAACTGAATAATTTAATTAAGATAATGCACTTCTAAGTCTTAACTTTCAATAGACTCCGACACATCGCCTTTTGGAAGGGTCATTACGATAACAACTGCAGCTATTACTTAAAACGCTGAAGAGATGGCGATGGGTGGAGGGCCTATGAAGACGGCCATTTAGACTCGTCAGTAAATAATCTAAGTAAGTAAGTCGAAAAGGTTCTTAATTGGTTATGTGATTTAATATAAACCCTGCTAGCGATAGCTAATTTTATAAGCTTCAGTCATATTTTTTTGGCATTTTTTATGGTATGATAAAAATATGGTGAACATGTAGTGTAATTCTAAAAGTATATTACAAAAATAGGAAATTACAGGCAGGTAACAACAAATATATTTCCGGTGACAGACATCGACATTTTGAGCTACACGACACGATCAGCCTTGACTTGCGTGACTGTTTAAAACTTGCAGCCCATTTCTGTGCACAACTGCGTTGAAACCTATAAGTGGGCCAGCTGTATAATGTACCACGCGTCTGGTACCGTCCGGTTCTAACAAACTGTACTGCCCCCTGACGACGTCACCATGACGAGTTTCTTGTTGATTTTTGTAATCTCCGGTTGAAGGATCTTGAACGTCGTATGAGTAGGTGTACTGAGGGTGTGGGTCGTATGGTTCCACGCGTACCACTGGGGCTGGGGCAACTGCCAGTTGTGGTTGAACTGCTGCGGTTTGTACTGCTGCTGCAGCTTGCACTGCTTGTGCTCCTATATGACCATAGCCTTGTCCGTGTTGCAATTGCCCTTTCACAATTACGATGGTGGCCAATAAAAGAATTGTCTGCAACAATATTTACCTTTATTACATACATATACACTCACATAAAATTATTTTTTTTTGTGATCGAGATTTATGTCGAGGATACAGAAATTGGGCAAAATATAAGCAGTCATGACTTTTTACATATACGATATGACTTTTGTTAATGACAGATCTTCACGACAATAATATGAAGGTATCAATGATTCTTTTATCGATGAAAAACGCTTCGTATTCTAAAATATTACGTTCAATTTTCTCCTTACCTTAAACATGTTTCTGAAGCAGTTAACTAGATCGTTGAGGAGTAACTGATAGGCTTCGTGGTGTCGAACTGCTCTTTTATAGTCGTTCAGATAAACGTTGTAGTTTGATACCGCTTACGCAAAAGAGATCTTGCGACATTTATTGAGCACGGTGAAATTAATATAATTCCATCGGTAATGTTACATATGAAACTTCGGTCACTTGTAATAATTTTTTATAATATATTCGATCTTACAATAATCTTATTTTTTTAAAGCGTTTTAAAAGTAGGTGACGACGATTTATTAATAAAAGTGTATTTAAAACTGAATTGCACTAGTAACTAGTAAGGTTTAATTACTTCGAAATAAAAAAAAGTATTTTTATTGATTATTAAAGACTAGGCGTAAGTATCTAATGTCCAAGGGGTATATTTTATTGCATAAATTAACGTTGTTTTATGTTAGCCTAACGCTGACGATGATTGCATTATATTCGAAATTGGTAGCCATTAGTTATACACATGTGTGGAAGTGGATATATTAAGAACATATATTTCATTGATATGTTTGGTTCAAAGGGATGTTAGGGCATATTAGTATTATTGTTACTGGTGTTGCTTGTAGACGCACTTACAAACGAATTAGTAAGGGGAATTAATCCGCAATTTAAATTTACAATGATCAAAACTTGCTTTCATCCTCCTCTGTATATATTTTTCGAACAATTCTATGTTAACCAACATGATCCTCGAAGGTAAGAGATTGGCAATTACTCCCTCTTCTTCGTCCTTAACTGTATCTTCATCTTAGTAAGTCAGACTTACTTAATGATGTGGGCGTAAGGGGTGTAATCATTAAGTGGGAATTCCTGTTTATCGAACTGCAGTGCAGGAATGCAAATTGGGTCAAGTCGTTCGGGGGTAGAGTGCTTCAGGGATCAAACATGAACCTCTTCTCTTTGGAACTTGTCTGATATAGTTAGAAGATTGTGTAGAAGATTGATCAATTGCGATGTATAAGGTGAGTGGTTAAATTTTGATAAATTTTTGTGGGGCAACACCTTCGGCACGATCAAGATCATTACGTACTTTCTTCTTAGAAGTGATTTTGTAGTTTCTTTGGTTTTCCAAAAAGATGGAAGTTTTTCTTCTTTGGATGCATTAGATCACATTGAGTGTTTTTTTTTGTCTTGGGGCATGTTTAATTTATAGTTATAAAAATCCATTCAATTTCTATTACGTGCAACAAAGTATGTACGTTATTATACTTTAATATCCAAGGGAAATGGCGAACATAAAGTTTTAATTAAACAAACCGGAAAACAATTTGTACTAATTACTACATCACAGGTGCATTAACTGGGAGTACGAAAGCAATTAAAGAAAAATCTGATGTAACAGAATTCCTGAAATACTTGGTGGTGTTAAAAGGGATTCCACCCAGCAAGTCTGTGTACTGTTGAACTTCGCTCGTAAGTCACCTTATAAAATGAAGAGTGCTAATGGATTGTATACTATCGCACTGAGATTACGGCTCCTAAGTTAATCCAAACCTCGTTACACAACCTTCTCTACCCTATCGTACTAATTGTGTTACATCAGTACATACAGCACGCCCGCAAGATGTGTGTGCGTGATAAGAATGAAACTATTTCAGGAAAGAATGTTCTTAGAATTCCAAGAAGGAATAGTATTGCGTTTACGTTCTTTTTACTTGTTTTCATCGTCGCTGAAAATTTTCATTTAATTAGCAGGCCAATATTGTTAGTAAATTTGCTTTCTATTTTCAAAGGAGAAAATATCCTTTTCAGAATCACAACAGCGATTTTCTAAATTACTTCCCTTGACAACAGGGTGTTTAGTGCTCGGAAACCTTAATTTAATCAACGTCAAATAAGTCGCATTAATTGTGTCTTGACGTTCTAACACACCTGCCTAATTTTTGTCGTTAAATGTTTATCTCATCTTCATTTCTGCCTTCGCGTTTATATTTCGTATAAAATTCTGCCCTGAAATACACATATTACATCATTATTCAGTAGTCTCTTTAATATCACGACTCATTCGGCTTACAGACATTTTACGATCATGCATGTATAACGTTTATTAAGATCCTGCTCCTGCTTACTTTTTGGAAACAATTCTTTTGAGAATTTTATGCTTTAACATAACTCAAAAATAAATAAATTTTCCTAAAACGTAATCAACTTTATTAAAAGTAGTAAAACGCATATAACTTTTGACCGTTTTAATATAAAAAAATTATTACATATTATAGCAGTTTGAATAAACGTTTAAATCGGAAATGTAAATCAACTTGTTTGAATTTCGGAGAATTATATTAACCTTAGTACATAAATTAAGAAAATAAATATATTCAGATAATAACATAATACACTTGCTAAACATTAAAATAACTTATTCAACCCTGTAACTGTATTCAATAAACATAAATTCAAAGCAATACATTTCGTTGTGGTTGCCTGAATGTGGCGGTTAGAACTGTGTAGGTATATATTTATGTATTCCGGGGATATTAAGTAAATTCATTTTGTTGCTGAGAGCTGAATGTAAATGAATTTATTTTCCTTAACTGAGATATTTCTTGAACATACTTCGTAATTGAGTAAGTAAACTGAATATGCAAAGCGCGAAACGTACCTTTAGTTGATAAAGTTTTAAATCAAAAGATTAATAACACTGATATGATACCAGGATTTCGTAGTAGACAGTTCAATTAGTTTACCGTGTATTTGCATTGCCCGGATTGCAATATAATGTAAATAAAGCAAACTTCAAACAGTATCATATTTTTTTGTAATATTATTAACCCAAAAGTTGAAACGCTTTTGAAGTTCCATTTAGAACTTCTGACAAAATTATGGAAATATTGTCCATATACATACATAGTATACATCGTACATCCATTTTTTGTAAATTTGTTTTTAACTTTAATTTCAATGGAAGCTCTCTTGTGTAGAGCGTACTTTTTTAAATATTGTTATAAAGGAAAACCTGTTTAATTGATTGACGATGCCGTTTTAACAAGTACATAATATTATTTTCTTTTATCTAAAGTATTACATGAAATAATTTTATGATATTATATTTCCATATTACAAAGTGTATAAAATTAAAGCAGCGTTAACAAGTTCGTGTTATAAATTTGTAAAATTATGTGTTCCGGAGATAATGGGTTGGGATAAAAATACGCGCTGAAATTGAGGCTGAAACAGGTACGTTAATTAAAATAATTTCGTTTGTCATGTAAAGGCCAGATCGAGCGCGTGTACACGAGCTAGTTTTTACCCCAAGTCTTTCCAGGCCATTAAAGCTCATGGGAGACCACCCCGACTAATCTACACTATGGCTGCAATTTTCCCCAGGATTATGGTCTGATGTATAATCTAAAAACATTGCTCGTAACTAAAGCCACTCCAGTGCATAATCCCTACATATTTGGGCAAATTGCAACGAAGCAACGGTTTCATTTAAATTCACAATATAAAATAATACGACAGTTTTGTTTCATAATTGAATTCTAACGCATTATTATACTGCATCTATTGTGTTTTCATTTCACAAATTCCAGTGTAATGTACTAACTCAATTTAATATTTGATCAAATTACTTACTTTTTCTTTTTTTCAGTAGTAAATGAAGTTTACATGAATTTGTAATAATTAGACTTCCTTTCACCAAATGGTATTGGAATTACTTTACTTATTTATCATAAACACATTTACGAGGAGGTACTGTTAATTTTTTGGCCTAACATACAAAACATTACTGTATTTCCAAACAAATTTTTATTTATTGAACACAATCACCTTTAAACTCTACTCGTATCCACTTAGCACAAAGCTTATAAAGTATTTCTAAACCTTTAAAAAAAAAGGTTGTCTTTGTCTGCAAAACACTTTCCTCCACAGATTCATTTGATGAGAACTTCTTCCCTTTAAGTTATTACTAGTTTCGGAAATGGAAGTCTCATTGAAATTTCATCACTGTTTTTCCTGTGATGATAAGAGATGGCGTTGTATAGCACTCACTCGTCGAGAGATGGCGTTCAAAATCACTGCTCTATAAGTTTACTAAATAGGCAAGGTAGGCCATTTTCTATCTCACACTCTTTTACCTCTTTTAATTTGGGTTTAGATTCATCGCAAACTCCCTAGCAATAGTAACTTGTTATGTACATATCTATCCATTTCTTCTTAACGTCTCATCCCATCCCCTAAATTATACATATTTTTTGGATAATTCGTTTTTGAATAGCTTTTGCTCTTGATGAAAATCCTAAAGACGTAATTGTAAGGCACACTCAAAATTATCAAGTTTTTACAGCTTCAAATTTTCTCAATCAAATTAATTTCTGCAAGGCCCAATAGATGGCGCTGATAATATCTTGATTCCCTGATAGACTTTCAAAAGGTTAAGAACTTCACTATTTAAACAGATGCGTCGCGACTGTCTGTAATTAACTAAGATTTTCTGTTTTACCCTTCAATTTAACTTGAGAAAAGTGCTGAAAACAATTGACGCTGCTGTAAATTGCAGATGTGTATGTAAGATGGCGCTGATTCTATCACGACTCCATGAAAAATTGTCTGCATACGTTTAATTAAGAATTTTCGCCGAGCGTCCTTTTCTACTCGTATTTCATCATTTTAATTTTTTTTTCATTTAGTCCAAAGCCTTTCTACCGTTAAGTGTAAGGTTGGGGGAGTTGAGTTTTGTATTTTTGTTCCCATTGTTGTCTATCTTGGGTTGAAGTTCGTATTTCGCTCCATGCCATTCCTCTCCTCTCTACTTCTTCTCTTATTCTGTCTAACCATCTTGCTCTTGGTCTTCCTCGCCTATTTCTCCCCGGTACTCGCGTTTCGAACACTATTTTGGTGAGTCTATCGTCCGGCATTCGACACACATGTGCAAACCATCTAAGTCGTCCCTCAATAATTTTCTCGTTGATGGGTTCAATTTGTAAGTTTCAACTGCATGTTTGATTTCTTATTTTGTCTCTTCTGTTCTTGCTTTCTATTTTTCTCAGGAATCTCACTTCCACTGCGTTGGTGCGGGATTCTTGTCTTTTAGTTATTGTCCATGACTCACTGCTGTACATAAGCGTTGGTCTAACCACTTTTTCCACAACCTCCGTTTTGATCTTTTTCGGTACTTCTCTTTTTCCTAGAAATGTTGTCTTCATTGTATTGAATATTCCTCTTGCTCGTTCTACTCTTTCGTTTATTTTCTGTCCATTTTCCCGTTCTCTTCTATAATCGCACCCAGGTACTTCAAATGGTCTCCTTGCTTAATTGGTGTTCCGTCCAGCTTTATCTCGTGTATTTCTCTGGTGTTTGATATTATCATGGTTTTTGTTTTTTGTACACTGATTTTCATGTTTATCTCCAGTTTTTCTTTTATTACTTCAAGGTTATATTGTAGGTTTTCCCCCGTATCTGCCTGCTATCAAGGCCATGTCGTCTGCGAAAATCAGTTCATTCAGTTGTATGGGTCTCATTCGCCGGTATCCTAATGTCAACTTATTCATCGTTTTCTTAGCTTTCTTCATTGCATCATCTAGTACCGTTATGTACAGCAGTGGGCTTAATACGCATCCTTGTTTAACCTCCGGTCTTGTTTCGAATTCTTTTGATTCTTCGTCGTTTGTTCTGACTATGTTCGTATTTCCCCTGTACATGTCTTTAATTACTTCTATGATGTTTCTGCTTACCCCTCTTACTCTCAGCACCTCCCACACGTCTTCTCTTCGCACTCTATCGAAGCCTTTCTGCATGTCTATGAAGCATATGTGTGCTTGTCTGTTCTTGTTGTCTCTATTTTGTTACTTATTCTCTTTTCTACTATTCTTGCGAATACCTTCCCTGGGACACTAGAAAGTGTTATTCCTCTATAGTTTTTACAGTCTCTTTTGTCGCCCGTTTTATATACATGTTGGTAATATAATGTCTGTTTTCCAATCCTTGGGTATTCTTGCTTGCTTTCATCAGAATGTCATTCATTAACTCGTATTTCATTAAATTAGTTTAGTTTAACTGAATTTTAAATGTGTGAGAGCGTAACTTCATGGAAATGTGCAATTTCATCGCGATTGTCGGTTTTCGTAATGAAATCGAATTCGATAAGGCTCAATAGATGGCGCTGATTGACATATTTCCGTCACGTCTTCCTGATAAATCAGTAGCAAATCCAAACTCATCGTCTGCGTTCGATTAAAAATTTTCTGTACGCCTGCGTCTTCGTTGTCGAATTAATAACGAAAACGTTCAATAGGTGCCGTTGTGTTACCTTGATTTGATTTTAATGGAAACACTCGAAAGCTCTTAAAAGGAAAGCTGCATGAATAGTATTCTGAAAATTTTTCAGATTGTCATTTTTCGTATTTCAATTAAATAATTCCATCAACGTACAGTAGATGTCGCATTTTCTTGAAGTAATGATGAAAAAACTGCACCGTTTTGATCAACTGTTTACATTCAATTTTTTTTTCAAGAACTCTGTTGCTTTCTGAAGTCGAATTAATTTCGTCAAGGAAGAGTAGATGTCGCTGGTTCTGTCGCAATTTTTTTGATAGCTCGCCGAAATAGTGATGAAAAACTTCACTGTTTCAACCAACTCTTGCATTTATTTATTTATTTTTTCACTGTCTCTTTTCGTAATCGAATTAATTTCGTCAACGTACGGTAAATATCGCGGTTCTGTCACATTTATTTATTTTTTGATAGTTTGCCGAAATAATGAAAAACTTTACTGTCTATACCAGCTTCTTTTTCAATAAGAATATCACGATAATCGAATTAATTTCGTCAACGTACAACAGATGTCGCTGGTTCTGTCGCAATTTCATGATAAGTCGTTGAAATAACGACGAAAAACATTACTGTCTAAACCGAATATATAGGTACTTGTGATTAAGTTTCTTTTACAAGTATGACATTGGCACTTTTCGTAGTCGAATTAATTCCCTCAACGAACAGTAGATGTCGCGGTTCTGTCGCATTTATTAATTTTTTTTGTTGATTTGCCGAAATAATGAAAAACTTCTCTGTCTATACCAGCTTTTTTTTCAATAAGATTGTACTGTCGCTTTTCGTAGTCGGATTTTAGTTAACGTGCAGTAGATGTCGCTGATTCGGTCGCATTTTCATGATAAGTCGTCGAAATAACGACGAAAACTTTGCTGTGTAAACCGAATACTTACGTTCAATTTTCTTTTACGAGTATGACACTGACACTTCTCTAATCGAATTAATTCCCTCAACGAACAGTAAATGTCGCTGGTTCTGACGCATTATTATTTTTTTGGATAGTTCGCCGAAATAATGATGTAGTGCATTGTCTTGCAAGAAAGCATATCTTTGGAAATATCCACGGCGTCTTTCCATAATTTTTATCGAAGCTTGGTTAATAACCATAGAGAGGATTTTTTACGAGATGACGAAAGCACGCACAGTCGGCCAGCTGACTCGATGAAGTTCATTATGTGTCCGTACATGGTCCGCTGTAACGCATGCATTCGTTACAGCTATTCAACTATGCGTGCCTTCGTCACCCTTAAAAATTCCCCTCTTTATTAATAACATAATAATATGATCCCATGACAGATTTACCCTGTTCTAAGTAGTCCGTCATAATAATTACTCCGTCCTTGTCCCAAAAGATTGATGCGAGGATATTTCCTGACATGAAATTTCTTCAGCTGGGGCGTTTCCTTTTTTTTATTGTTCTTTCGTTTTTGGATCATAGCTAGTTACAAATCAGTCCAACAAGTTGTAAGAATTTTCTTCAAAACGACGCGACGGCAAGGCGATGTCGAAAGTTGTCATCATGAGTTGCGTTCAGGGAGTTGGGGTTCCAGTTAGCAGATATTTTTTCCATGCCCAAATCATGATGTACTATGTGAAACACATGTTTGTAGAAAAAGCACAATATCTCTGTTATACGGCTGAGTTCCATTCTTCGATTCTTCGAAATGGAAACATGAGGGGTATCAACATTCTCCGGAGGAATGGATACTGAAACGGGTCGTTGGCCTTTCACTTCAGTTCTTCCGCTCTGCAACCCAATTTTTTATGGTGGACAATTATCCTTCAATTATCCACCAAATCCACATAAATTTGCTTGCCGGACAATCCTCTCAAAAATAAATATTTTATCGCCGACTGATACTTAATTTTATCAAAAGTGAGATTTTCGTCTGACATATTTTCAGAAGTCCAAGTTCCTATTTGTCCAAATGTGCAACTTTAGCACAACCTCAAGTAGATGTAAGTAAACAATCTTTAAGGCCAAAATCGAATTGTAACACATTCCAATCATTGAAGGAAACAGATACAATCGAATAAGAGTAAACTTTTAATTGCCTTCTTCTTTGATTACTATCTGCTAGCTGCTACAACGAACACACTGTGTTATAACGAGTGTTTTTTCTTAAATTTGCCGTCGAAGTTGGTCGTGACAAGGTGCTTATTGTGAACGCACCACCATTTTGATTATTTCTTGTAAATCTTATTTTCTTATTGTCTGTTTTCATTGTTACAACAGATCTTATTCTTTTTGTCGTTTTTCGTTTATTATAATAGATTACATTCTTGGGTTGTCCTATGGTAGTGTTGAGTTCGAAATCTCGAAAGCAAGGTTAGGAATTGCTCAAGTTCAAACGTCAAATTAACAACTGTCATGTTGATGATGGTTCACAATGAAATTTTCATGGCCAACTTCGACGCCAGATTTAAAAAAAAACACACTTTATTAAGTGTTCAATTAAAAAGTTCATCAAGTAGCCTTTGAATTTTTGATAAGATTGTAAAGTAGGTATTGAATTAGATCAAAACGAAATGTCACTTGGCGTTTAGCGTTTTCGTTCGCTGCACTAGTGTGCATCACAAAGAGTATTCGCATCTGGCTTTTACCTCATACATTAATACGCGATGGAGATACTCTGAGTCTGAGTGCACACTAAAGCAGCAAACGAAAACCCTATGTTATAAGCAGCACTATAACTGTTTCACAACTGTCATTCGTTAAACGTCAGTCGGTTTAAGAAGTCATACCTTCTTCTTTCAACAAAAAATCAAAATCAACTTTGAACTTTTCAATTGAACACTTGTTATAGTTTTTTTTAAATTCATAGTGCAGAATCGGCTAAACTTTTTAATATCAAAATTAGAGGAATTATGTATTTGTCAAACAACATATCTGTTGTTATGGCAACCGTTTTCTATTTCGATTATGGGAAAGGTCCTAGGCAAACTAGATATCAATATCCCCTCGTACATCATAGTTTATTACTTTTTGCCATGCAGCATACTGACTCTTTTGTTCTTAGAAGGCGCTTCGTTATAACATAACGAAACACCCTCTATTTTTTTTCAACAAAAGTACTTTTTCCTACAAATTTTGAACGGATTGTCTTTTTTAGTGTTGTTTGCCAACAAACTCTGAATTTAAAGAAATTTTAACTGCAATACATTATCGAATACCCAAAGGAAGTTAGCATCGAATATGTTAATTTTATTTTTCATTTTGCAAGGACGACAGCTGTAAAAAAATGTATAAATAATTCCAAATTGATATCGACACAGTTTTCCCTTACGATATTACCGACGGGGATATTCAAACGGAGGGGAGTCCTGAATTCAGTGATTTCGAGCTAAGACTTCTCTCGAGGGATCGCACTATACTTACGACTTCTGGAAAAGTTATAAGGCTGCTTTCATTCTCCGTTTTACTGACTCGAGGTGCTCACTTTGATCCTTACCATTGCGATATTTGCTATTCCTGTTCACTTTCGTTCACTCGATTTGCACAGCTCCGAAAATATTATATGGCAAGGAATAATTTCATACAGGAGTTTGTAATTAGTAAGTAATCCTTCAGAAGAAGAAGTTGTTTTTCACAAAACAGAACGGATGTATCATCCTCATCTTATTCTACACGCTAAACTGAATAAAATAAAATAATCTCCGAGATACTTGCTCTTTTAGACTTAGTAAAACAATTACCTACGGTCCAGTTTTAATTAACCGAGATAACTTGAGCATCAGAAATTCAGCGGTGTCCGCAAATTTGAAACACTTTGTATCCTGGGGATATTATACATAATCTTAATTAGTAACAACAAGGCGAACGCAGTGCAGGAGACGGTGTAACGCGGTGTCCTAAATAGAGGGCACTTTACTAAAACTGCATAGTTTCGCTACAAATGCAATTTGTTGCCGGAATGATATTAAACTCCAGATGCTTCTCACTAGACAATTTTGACTCTACGAATATTCTTTTCTGAATGCTAATGTAGGATTAAGATAGCTGTGCATAACGAACGTGTGCAAAATTTAATGTACCATCACAAATTTTAATATTTCTGTCTATCTTGAAGTTAGAAAGAAAAAGGTAATACACGACTGAATTAATGAAGGACATATTTTTACCTATTTATTCGACGCTGACTTGATTATTGAAGTTAGTTACAAATTTAACTCTTGACATACTCACCTCCGAAACTACGAAGCTATTGTATGAAACGTTTCATGTGTCCTTTAAAATCGTTCACGCTGTATGTTGAAAAAGTCAAGGAAAGAAAGTAAAGTAATTTATATTTACCTTATATTTTTTACATATAAATGACTACTTCATTTTTGGTTCCCCGAAATCCAAGGGAAATAAATCGCATATGTGGGAAAGCATTTTTATATAAATAGGCTCATTTATATTTTACTGCCGGTAATGTTTTACACGCCAGGGCATATTTTCAGCAGAAGAGAAAGCAATTTCGCCACATTTTTCTTTTTAATTCCGTCATTGTAATAATTCCGTCTTACACTTGGAAGGGTAAAAGGGTCGAAGGATTAAGGGAGGTACACAAGTTTCTGTGCCTAAGTACCCTTTAGATTTTTATTACAATAGTATTTTTATCTTTGCTTCTGGGGCATTCATGTTATTATTTGCTAACTGTAAATATTAAACCAAAACACTCCCCTTTTTGTTTTTGTTTACACGCGTTACGGTCCGTCGCATCTACAGTTTTAAACACAACATATTCATGTATGGAGGGGCTACATTCTGATATAATTAAACGGATGTTGTTGACTCGCTGAAAACCTCATCTCACTGGTCGGTCTTCTACCACAGTTCTTCTTATTAATCGAAAACTTTCAGGGACTGGTCACGTTGAAGGGACATCCGAGGAAAATAATTTCAATTCGCAAGTTTGCAAGCTCTCAAGTAAAAAAAAGTTCAAAATCTTTTAGCTAAAAATAAACTTATAAATCAGTTGCATAGAGGATAAAGACCCAAGAGGATGAGGCTATTCGAACGTTTGGTGGGATTCAAGGGTTAGTATACCTGAACACCGCCGAAGATATACATAAGAAATTTACCCTTACAGTATTTTTAGGGGCGCTTGTTTCAAATATTGTAAAAATTGAACCATAGCCAAAGAGTCTAGACATAGGTACTATTTCTTCCAATACAGAATACCCAATGTAAAATTACTTTCCATACAAAATACTTGTATACATAAAAATAATTGCACAGATTTTATGAAAGCTTATTTTTAATTCATTTTCGAATAGTATGTAATTTGGGGGGATTCAAAATAAACCACTTTGTCGACAAAAACAAAAGTTATAACTTTAGAGTTCCTTTTAACTTAAGATATCGATAACAGGTTGCAATTTTATTATCGACTTGTTGTAAATCTTGACGAGAGGCTTGTTACTTTTACAACATGGGAAAGGAATGTGTCGACAGTAGGACACGGTGAAAATCCAATAACCGTGTATCATGTGGTAACTCAAATAGAACATGTCTCCCTTTTGCTGTGACGTCACGTGCCACTTCGCCTTCTCATCGATCCACAATTGCTGGAATGCTCGGTCTGTTACTACAGACTAACTTGGGAGAAGGAATCCTGTGGCATTACCTCTCTTGTACGACACATAGTTTCCACGGACTTGAAATGTGTAGGGCTTACATAATAATTAAATTTATTTAGGAACTCGACAAATATTTGCGGCGTTTATTTGCCCTATAAAATAATTTTACGTTCCGGGGATTTTTGAGGGAACAGAATTTGCTGAGGGAACAATCTCGCAAATTATAATTTTGTTTATTAAAATTCTTACTGGTTTCATTAAATGAATTCTGGAACAAAAAAGAAAACTCTTTCTATCTACAAGGGGTTGCACGAATTAAAATGCAACATTTTACAAGTACACAAATGGCAACGTACTTTATAAACGATTTAATAGTTATAGATTTACTGATAGTATTCTTTATAAAGAAACCACAACTTTAGAATTCATTATTTAGTGGGAAAACCTTTCTTTTGTTCAATATTACCACTCTTCAAAGACATTACCGAATGTGCAAAAGTGTTTTCATAATCTTCTAGTGTCACGTGGTTCAGTGAAGCTCTTAATAATATTCAGTTGTTCATATTCACTCAGTCACTGTGTTTATTGTAACAGTAAGTTTTATACATTCCTAAAAAGTTCTATTTGAGATTAAAATTGTAGATAGTTTGTGCTAAAAATAATTTCCTTGTATGCTGTGTTGCTGCATTTATTCTTTTATCCTGCCTTTATTTAAGGGCGGAATCAGATTGCTATCTTGGGAGGGAGGAAGGACAATGCCATCTTGAAACAACCAGGAAAATCGAATTAAATGTGGAGGCACACTGAAGAGCGTTTATCCTTCCCCTCCTCTTTCATTGCAGTAATTTGCAGAAAATATATATTTTTGACAAATTCACTTTCATATATATAACATAATTTATATAATATAACATAATTTATGTATACTAGGTTAAATCATCATTTCACTGTTGTCGTGGTCTGTCTTCTGCCTCAATTTTCCATATTTTTTTGTATCACAAATTCTTTTAACCGGACAATTTTCATTGGACAAGAACCAACTTTAAACATATTCTTTTTTATTTACTTGAAGTTGGCATTCTAAGCAAAACTTTAGTGCGATTTTGTGTAGGTACTTTCTTCTATTTGGAGTTATCCCTAATCTTCGCTCATTTCATTGTTTCTAATCATATCTACACGCCTTAAGTCTTCCATTTTCCTTAACGTTTTCATCTCACTTGCTTGAAGTCATTTTCTTTGATTCTTACGTAGGGCCCATAACTGTATTTTTTTTGTTCATAATTTCTTTTTATGAAATATATGCTTCCTTACATCATAGTAGTATTGATTCTTTGTCTCTATTTTTCCATCTTCAGATATAACCGTTCCTAAATATTTAAACTGCCAGATCGACCGATCGATCTTTTTTTTTATAGAGGTTTACAGAATCTTCATAAGACGCCCCAAGGCAGTGATGTAATGCCTAGGGGTGTGTTGGATTCATGCCGACGACCGTCTAGGCCAGGTCACTGGACATGCGACAACCCAACCCATCCACTCACCAACAAGCCTACCAACTAAACTGCGTTCCTCTTCGGTCCTCTTACCCAGTAGCGGAATCACCATAGGCATTGGCACCATAGTCTTTGGTCCAGTCATCTTCCTAAGTCCTTCCCAGTCTATTCAAGGTGTTTTCATAGCTATAAATTTCCTTTCTCTTGCGTCTCTTTCTTGCTGAGGATATTCATTGCTAATTCTTCAATTATGTTCCAGGCTTCACTTTCTTTCAGCATTAGGTCAATGAGGTTGTCAGGTCTAATTAGATTTTTTTTTTAACTTACGCTCCGTTTTTTCTCTATCATTTTCCCACTGTGTTCCACGTCATCGTTTGTCAGTTTGCAATATCTGCAGAGTGCTGAATCCACCTTGATTTCTTTACGATATGTTTCATAAGCTCTGTGTCCACTTATCATCTGAGTTGTGTAATATGTCAGCTCTCGCATACCACTTATCCAGTTTAGGAATTACTTTCCTGATCCATCTTCCTTTGACTCCGTGATCCCATCTTTCTTGTCAAAGTGACAGTGCTTCGCTTCTAGTTACTGCCTTTGTGTTTACAATGTCCATTTTCACACTTTTGGTCCTTTCCTCAGCGATCAAGTCGATGGGAATCAGTTTAGCCATCACAAGTGATGCATCCGTTGATATAGTGCGATATCTCCTTATTACCCCAATTGCCAGGATCCTTTGGCAACTCAGCAGTTGATTTTGGTACTTCTTGATTTTGCATACTTGGGACCACACTGGGGTCCATGTAGGATCATGGAGGTCGCCGTTGAGCATAGGATTCTTCTTTTTACCTCACCAGGTCCGTTTCTTTTGGGCATCATTCCTGATAGCATGTTAATTGCCGTTCTTGCTCTTGCGGTTGCATATTCCACATGATCCCCATATGATACTTTTGTCTAGTATGATTCCTAGATATTTGATATTTTTACTTGGAATTATTTCGGTCTCATTAGGCTTGAAAATTAACTCTCTGTGCTTCTTTTTTCCAGATAGAAGAATGGCATCCGATTTTTCAGGAGCTAGTTTTAGTTTATTCCTTTCCGTCCACCAGGAAATTTTGTCCAATGTGTAATTGACTTGATATTCGAGGTCTTCTTCGTTTTTCCCTGTTGCAACTATTGCCAGGTCGTCCGCGAAAGCCACAGTTTGAACATGCTTCCCCAGGTTTAATCTTAATACGCCCTCGTGAAGTATGTTCCACAGGGTGGGGCCCAATACAGAGCCCCCACATGTCATTTCTACTTTGGTCCCTGGCTCTCTCTCTGTCTCTAGATTTCTATCCTTCAGGTAGCACCCAATTATCCTCCTGGTCTGTGCGCAGACCTTCCTATTTCTTAGATCTTCCTTAATGAGGCCCCAGTCCGCCGTGTTGAAAGCGTTTTGTATACCAGGGTGGCTAATGCGCAAAACCATCGAGTTTTTAATGTTTCCCTCATCTGGCATTTTGCAATATCCGTGATTTTATTTATTGCCATAATGGTCGATTTTCCTTCTGTAAATCCAAATTGATTTTCAGATATTTCTGCCTTATTTTCATGAAGTTCTTGTTCCAGGTTACTCAGCAGCATATGTTCCAGGAGCTTACCAAAAGTATTTATAGGCAAATTGCACTATTTTTGCAGTTTCTTCTATGCCATTGTTTGGTTTCTCAATCAAAGCAACTTTTGCATACTTCAATCTTTTTGGAAATTCCCCTTTTCTCAGTAGAACATTCATTATTTGAAGTACTTAGCTTGGTTGCTCACGCACTACTAGTTTAACTATTTCTCCATTTATATTGTCTGGATCAGATGCTTTTTTGTTTCTGATTTTGGCAGCTGCCTTCACCAGCTGTTCTAGCCCAAATGGCACATATTCTATATATTCATAATTCTCCTCGTAGCTTTCTTGACCTTCGGAAATAGTTGCTTAAAAATTTGTATTTTAGAATATCTTGGAATTTGTTTCTTTGGTATCCCAATTTTCTTGCTCACTATTTTGTAACCATTGCCCCAATGTCGTTGTCTAGGTCGTTGCAGACCTCCTCCCAGCTGTTGCTTTTGGCTTTGAGTATCTCATTCTTGAAGTTAAGTTTTTTGTAATCCTGTTTTAGCACCAAGAATTTTCTCGGGTTTCTTTTGGAGTGTTCCCTAGTCATCTTTCTTTTGGCATATAAAGTTTTTTTCCTCAATTTGGCTAGTTCGTTATTCCACCAATACACGGGTTTTCTATTTCCTCCAACGAATCTTTTTCTCATAGTTTTGTTGCAAATTTCTGTAATATTCAATAAATTGTCCAACTGCCTCATGCTCATTTATAATTCCATTCGCTCTCTTTTCTAATAGCTTTTGAAATTTCTTTTCATTTATTTCATTTATGTACCATCTCCCCCCAATTGGATTTCTTGTTCGTTCCTTTGGTACTGTAATGATTCGTCGACACCAGCCGGCGTCAGACTGTCTCTTGCGTCACAGCCGTCTAGTCGACGCACCTTAGGCGACAGTCGAGAAAGTACTGCCGGCAGAATAAACTAGACCAGACACGTCCAGGTCATTCTCGAAGAGAGAGCCGGTTTATAAATGCACGCGGCCGGGGGTGGAGGACAGTTCGAATTAAATTCAGCGTTGGAAAGTTAGGAATTGAAGTCGCGTTATAAATTTTCGCTCGGCTGTTAAAATAAATTAGGATTAAGTTTGTAAATTATCTAGTGTTAAATGTTAGTGTTAATTAGTTTGCTTTTAAATAAATTAGTTTATTAACTATTTCGTGTTTTTATTTTAAAATAAAAATTAATAGAACCTTTAAAATCGTTACAGTACATATTTTTCCATATGTAGTTATGGTCGCTTAGACTCTCAGTCTCAAGGACTTTCCAGTTTTGTATTTTGTGTGCCAACCCTTCGGTTGCAAAGGTCAGGTCTATAATTGACTTGGAATCTCTTTTTTGAAAGGTTGCCTCCCTTCCCTCATTTAATACAATCATGCCTAGTCCCGCTGCCCATTCACAGATTTTAGGTCTGTTCGTAGTGCCGTTCTGACTAGTTTGCAACTGTTGGAAATATGCAGCAGTGAACGTTTTGCATTTAACGCAACTGTAATAACTCCTATTATTTTCCTTCCACTTCTGTTTATCTCTATGACCTTATCATCCAGAAGTTCACTAAATCTTGCTATTGGAATGTTAGGCGAGAAATAGCACCCGAAAATTACCATATCCTCAATTTCTACCCATGTATATCCGACCCCAGATCCGTAACTCATTACCTTAAGTCTTCTTTCATTAATCCAAATTGCCACATCATTTTCCTCATCCGTATACCATTCACTATTATTTATACGTTTTTTATTTGGTTTTGCTATTATTACAATATCGATCTGTAATTCTTTAATATTTTGGTATTCTATCCATTATATAGCTGTGGGAACTTATGAGGGACCGATCGATCTATTTCTCATTTTCTCACTTGCAGTACTTCTAGGTCCTCTTTTTTCTTCGCCACCGAAATTAAATTATCCGCAAACGCTAAATGATTTATTATTACTTCTATATTATCATCCATTATGACAATAACCGCTAAGGGCTCAACGTTCCTCCCTATTTTACTCTAGAATTAGTAATGTTTGTAAAACTCTTTTGTTCATACGTTGGCGTGTTCTTACAAGCTCGATTTTATGATCGTCGCATAAGTATTATTCTTATAATAAGCTGACGTAGATGTGGCGTAGATATGGAAGAACATTAAAGGATATTCGGCGAACAGTTATTCCGTACTTTTTCCACGATTGTAAAACTGGGCCTGAGTATATCTTTAGAGCACGGATTTAGGTGCATTTTTAGGTCATGAGTCATCACTCCAATTACATAAGGTCTACAATGTACCAAGGGGAGGGAATACTTCGGAACCCTTCCTTGTCAGTCAAATGCCTTTGATATATCTTATCTTGGTAAAAAATAAAGTCGAGAATGGTGGTACCTCTTTTCTAAATCTGCCTCTGTCTTTATCCAAGAATGATTAGGGCATTTATCGTTTACATTTTTGGCATTGTCTGTAATTATCAAGAAGTGTTCCTCTGTTCCTAAGAATTTGTTTTGAGTTTGAAGAAAACATTAAAAAAACTTCTTCACTGAAACCGTTTCGCATAAAGCAATAAATCTGAATGCAATAAATAATACGAATGTGTAAGGAATTCAATTAGTTCAGGTCAATTTACCATCGCTCTTTGAATTTATTAGTTTCCAGTTTGGAAAACAGAGAACTTTGCTGACACGTTATTATCAGAGAGCGGATTTTAATCAAAATTATTTTATTATTGTCTACTTCTGGTATCAAAAACCTAAAGCTGGCCGCTTTCTGGTTATTACTTATTGTAGCAATACTCTTGCGATTTCGATACTGCTATTGCCTTAGTGCTAAGTCTGAAGGAAGTACACGCGATTTTAAACGTAAACGATATGAGGTAAGTGAAATACTGCTTCTAGGAATTGATTTTTTTAACACTCCATTCTAAACTCGAAGCTTCTAAATCTCGTTAGGGAGGCGTGTTAGACTGATCATTCAATACCGCTACGACCAATTTATTACTGCGGCTACGATCGATTTACTCTTGTCGTTTCTTCTTAGAGACTTGCCCTATAAACTGGGAGAATAAGGAAAGCAAGAAGGAATTGTTACGTTACGGAACATGAAAATCCCATTTCTCACGTGTACTATTGTTGTCCAACCAAGTGTCATTAAGCTCGTTTATAGAGAACTCAAATAATAAAACAACATTATATAACAATAAACATAAAAAAAGCAAATTCATGGGTCTTTTGATGATTTACTTGGCCTCCAGTATAATTTAAAGATTTATTTGTCAAAATGCGTACTTCATTGTAGTCAGTTTAGTGTTTACACTCGATTAACAGAAGAGAGAGTTCACCGAACATCGTAGCTTTTTAGCTATACATACATATATTTATAAGCTGTCGGTTGAGTTGCACTTCGCTGATAAGATCCAATAATGCTCGAAACAATTATCTAACAAATTATAGATTAATTAGTTCCTTTAGAGGACTGACGATGTAATTATAAGATTGATCTAATCAACTCGTTTGTAAAAGTTTTATGTTATTCCGTGACAATATAATTTTTATTCTTTCCATAATCCTAGAAATATTACAAAAGGAATGAGTGAAAGGATTAGGGGAAAGGGATAACGGTTTTAAAAATTGCAGTATATTTGGCGTTATAAAGAAATATATTTAAATCCAAGACACGTTAGCCGTTCCTGCTACGTGCGGAGAGGAATCGCGTAGCATGCCTACGATACTAATATACATGCATTAGTAATCCGCACGCACGAATGTACGTGGCTCTTTATTTAATAGAATAAAATGTCAGTAAAATAGAAAATATAAAAATTTATTTGCATCGCATTTTTGAATCTTGTTAGGAACAATACAAAGTACTTAGGTATAAATTAAATACTAAAGTAAAGGCTGTTTTGGACCACCCTATTTCTTGTACAAGATTTGGTAAAATTTCTATAATAAATATTTGGAACTAGTAGTTATGGTTTGGAAATAGAACACGTTCTATTTTTTTAGATAGTTTTTGATTCAATTTCATTTTGATACAATTCACTATATAATTTAAATTGTTCAAGAAATTGAAACAAATCTTGTACAAGAGATAAGGTAATTGCACTAATATACAGTGCGTTCATTAAAAAGCATAACTTTAGTTTATTATATTATTATATCTCGCTTATGCTATGTCTATAAAAACTCTGAATTGGTCATATTTTGTTTTAAATATATCTTTCTAAATTCAAAAATAAAAAAGTTAAAGGGAGGGTTGATATCTTGTACATACATCTGAATTGTCTTTTTAAAAGTCTCCATTTCATTGCAGGACACAAATAAATTTGTTAGTCCTCGTCTTTCCTTGTTTTTAAATCAGATTGACTACGTAAATTATTCTCTTAAACTACGAAACTCGCGTTTAAATTTAGTTCCCTTTATCGATAGACCACATCTCTGTCAACTTTAACCTATTCCATAGCACCAAGCAAGCCATTTAAGCTTCTACAACGTAGTACTATAAAATTTGTCGCAAAGTTTGGATGAGCTTATTCAGTTTCGGTTAAATACTAAAAGAATCGATCGATTTTATTATTTGAATGCCGTCGGACCTTTCATTCTATATTAGTATTAACTGGACTTTCCTCCTTTTTAAATAACACTGAGTCACGAAATATTTATTTTCATATATCTCTTAGGAATTCACCAATATTTTAAAATTTATAAACTAGCGTGCATAAAGAGCTTACGCGATATATAGGCGCACCTCTATATAGTATGCAAACTTACAATTAAAAATTGTGTTTTTGAGCCAATTGTTTAAAATTTTAATTTTATTATAATAAAAATAGAAATTAAGATATTACATTCCTTAAAAATGTTTTGTGTTATTTGGTTCTTTTGATTATTGTATAAACAGGTCTTTAAGGGTGTATCTACTAACAATGCAGCATAAAAATTGAAGGTAAGTTGCTGCATGTTTGTAACTCGTGTGGTCGTATAAACGTATTGTTTGCAATTTCTCTTGGCGACGGCACTTCTGTTTCTGGAAATCTTCCTGTATACATACAAACGTGTTGCTTCAACACTGTTTTGTCTAGTTTTCCACAATAGAGCACCGACACTTCATGACGTGACTTGCCCAAGTTTATGTTTTTAATTTTCTAATTATAATTTACTTTCATAAATTATATTATTAAAGTGCCTTGTAAATGCCAGCTAAAAGCTTTTCAAGTTCGAATTATAATACTCTTTCTTGTTGAAATGCCTAAATAAAAACTACTGCGATACGCAAATTGTTTACTGATATAAGTTTAATTCAAAAATGGTTTATTTTCGAAGCCTAATCAGACGCAAAGCTAAATACCAATGGCGATTGTACACATTCAATCTATCAAGCTTTCAACGAATTTTAAGCCGAATTCCCAAACGTGCAGTATGGATTTATGTTTGGACAAACATTTTCCGTTTCATAGATCACCCGAACGCAACAGTTTATGACCATTTGTTATTAATAATTTACGTGATACAAAAAAGTTTAATATTTATTTTCAAGATCAAGTTGTACGTTTTTATTAACAACGAGAAATGTATTGGTAACTAAACGCTTGATATGAAACGTGTATCCTATAAAGACAAAAGGAGTGCAAATTATGTTAATATGTAAATTGTTAAAGTAATAACAGTCTGTGAAGATATGATGATAATTTGTGTGCTTTGAATGCGCTCAAACTAGAAATCAAACGCTTATAAAGCAGAATGTATTCTTTTGTCTCAAAGGAATGACTCAGCCCTTATCCTATTTAAACTGTCAGTGTTAGGAGCTGTGGTTACATTATTGATTAGTCGGGACGAGTTTTCGTTATTTTGCTGACGCAATATTTTGGTAAATCTCTCTTAAATGGTGAACTAAATCGTTTATTTCACTTTTAAAAAAAATATTCATAACATACAAGAAATAATATCAACTTATATACTGGGCGAAGAAATTACTACCCTCATCTGAAACCTCTACACAAAAAGATTTATTTTTAATGAAATAACCTGTATATTACTCACATGTCATTAAATCTGATTCTATGACAATTTTGACATCGTTACCCTTACTCTATAAATCAATGTAATGTACTATCCTTTATATATTTTTTACTTTTCGTACTCTACTACTTAATCCTCTTATCAAAAAATTGTTGTTCATCCCCTAAATAAGTTGCATCTGGACATATTAAGTTTGTTTGCTAGTCGTTTTTATTCTGCAGACAACTTATTTTTAACATTCGGTACAGTAAATAATATAACAGAGACGAAAAGAAGACAACATTGTTTTGTGTTCAGAGGAAAAACAGAGCAAATACTTATCGAAATTTAATAAATTTTTTAAAGATAATTAATGACCGCCAAGAGAAAGCAATTCGAACAGCGAAGTAACAAACGGTAGCAAGAGGAATTTTATAAATTCTTACGGTATCCACTCGGTGCAATATATGAAATAAAACGTTGAACCGGAATTTAATTTGTTAAATTTATGCTTCCGCGAAAAAAGCTCCGGCCATGGCGATATTTAAACTAACAGCCGGAATTTATATTCGCGCTTAAAAAGGATTGAAAATACCAAAAGTATTTCACAAATTCAATTGCCTGGAATATGATATCTAAGTATTTTATTTAAGTACCTACATAATTTACTTGCGACTCGGTTCTGAATTAAAATCTGAAATTCATTTTCTCAGAAATATTATTTGCCTTGTGTAATGCAAATTTTGTTTGGTTAGAAAAGTTTCATACACATTCCCGAGCTGCAGTTTTAACAGTAACAATATTAAATTTAAAATATAGGTGAAATGCAGTTTTAATTTAAAGTGGTTCTATAAAAATTTATTAGATTAAGGCCCGGCATTATAAAACTTTTTACTTTTCAAGTAAAATTTATTCTAAAACTAAATTAATTTACTTGATAGATTTTCGTATTATAAACGTCAAGTAACTTTACTGGCATAATAAATCTACAGAATAAAATAATCCCTCGATTTTCAAACAAGTAAAGTTTAGTTGTTAGTTTAAACTGATAGAAAGCAATCTAAATGTCAGAGACCGAATTTCTTTACATTTTTTTTTCACCTGAACAGAGACCGATAAGCAGCATTTGCATCAATTAAATAACTTTTGAAATCCTTAAAATAAATTTGAAATAAAAATTATATTTTAGGTAAGTTCAGTGGAAAAACATTACTTAGGTTAAATTCTTGTAACATTTAGTAAAAATATTCGAGTTATGTCCTCAATATCACCCGTGGAAACTGTTTCATATATCAGCGTGTCTTCGATATCAACTGAAGAACCTCTCCAGATGGTCCAAAAGCATCGGCGTCCTAGACTTTTTAGATCACGGCAAACCCCTTTGAATGTTATGATGAAGAAAAATTTAAAAACAGGTTTAGATTAGCCAAAGAATCTGTTGAATACGTGTTAAGTCTAATTAATTATATTTTACAATAATTTTTTCCCATGTTTCTGTTTTTACTTTTACACTCAATTAGGTAACAGTTTGTTTATTTTCAACTATATTTTTGAAGATACTTAAAATATCAAGTAACGTTTCTTTTTCATGTTCCGTGTAATTTTTTCCTCGTTCCCTTTTCTTTTTTCATTTTTAAATATAAACTTTCGCGCTAATTCAGTGTTAAACGTCAAATTAATGACTAATACGGTAACTCCATCTACACTCTAGTCATCAAAGGTACAACTCTGTCGGTAATTTTAATTTAATTGTTGGTTTACTATTTACTTGGTAGATTACTTTTATAATACGTAATATAAGAGCAGTACTTTTCAGTCATTAGATGAATGTTCAAATCTGTCAATAATTGTTTCTGCATTCAATTGATCTAACATTTCCTTTTTAATGCATATAATGTGAATATGGTTACAAGTTCTACTGAAACAGTTAATTTCTTAGCCTTGCCTTTATGATCATTATCTTTGGAATTGACTAACTGGTAGTGATAAAGTTCATGAAGGTAATCATATGCCTTACCATGAAGCCTGTTGGATGGCAGAATTTTTGTCATTGCTAAAGGAATCTATATTGAAACAAAAGAAAACGATTGCAATTTGATCTTTGTTGATTTAGGTAGGAGGTAGCCAGAGCTGGACAAATTACTTTAAAAAAGTAATTCAAATAACAAGCTTCAATTACTGTAAAAAGTATTGGCAATATTACCAATTAAAACTAAAAGTATTTGAAGTTGCAGAGCAATTACTAATTGAATTACTTTAGACTAATTCAATTACTTTAGAGTATTTCAATTATTTTGACTGCTTGAATTATTATTTGAATTACTTTAGAGTAATTGAATTACTAAGGCTAATTCAATTGCTTTAGAGTAATTGAATTACTCTAAAGTAATTCAAATAATAATTCAAGCAGTCAAAGTAATTGAAATACTCTAAAATAATTGAATTAGTCTGAAGTAATTGAATTACTCTAAAGTAATTGAATTACTCTATTACTAAAGTAATTGAATTACTCTATTACTAAAGTAATTGAATTACTCTATTACTAAAGTAATTGAATTACTCTATTACTAAAGTAATTGAATTATTTTGAATTGTTTTTTTTTCTAGGAAAAAGCAACCGAAACTGTCTTTTGGCTTAAGATTATATTCGCAGCATTATCCTATAAGTTCTGGAGATAGCTTAAGAGTATCTTCCAATGCTTAATCTTCAAGGCCCTTCTCTGTAATAGTTTTAAATTTTGAGGAGTCCAAGTAGGATACAACAAATTGCACGAAGTGTACGACTGGTTCAGCATCAGGAAATTTTTATTCAAACTTGTTAACGCCGGTCAAAAAAAGTTACATTCTTATCAGTTTTAATGATATTTGTGACATTGGCTTGTTTCTAATTAACGAGATATAAATTATTAAAGTCGTTTTATAATAGCGCTGATAAATAATGATGGACAAGATGCAATGATAAGTGAAGATGGGCAACACTTGTAGATATGAATTTTACGACTGAGGAATACGCCACACAGTAGGTTACTATAAATTTTATCTAACAATAAGGCTATTTGAAAGGTGTTTCATGAATAGTGCCTTAGTTCAATTTCTCTTTCAGTGGAATACCCGGTGAGTGTATTATGACATGTTTTTTTATGCTTGTACGTAAGTATGTATGTATGTGTGACAATTTAGAAAAATAAATTAAAAAAATGTAATTTATGTAATTGGGGAAATTTTAAGATTGCAGATCTTACAGAGAATCAATTATTTTTAATTTAATTTAATGAAATCCTGAAGCCTTGCACTTTTTTCTGTTTTTAAACGGGCCGGTTAATGCCTGTCGAATTGAACTGACAGAAGACTGAAGAAAATTAATTTTCTTCAGTTTAGTTAACTGTGAACTCAGAAAACTGATTGGACCTACGTAATTATTCAAGTGAGCACATGCGCACGATCCTGTAATCAATGTGGTCTCGAAGTTCGTTGTTGTTTTTCTTATACGTTTTTCTGTTTTGTTTAATAATTGAATATAAGTGCCATTCATAAAGTTAGAAAACTTATTTCTTATTTCTAGAAGACCAAAAGTCTGTATATTTTTACAGTTGAAGCACTGTTGAAAATGAGCACAAAATATGTATAATTATAAAATATTGGACAGTTGTTAAATCAATTCAAAAGTGGATGTTTGACAGCTACTCCAGGGTATCGTGAAGAAGTTGTCAAATGTACAGCGAAACGTCGACTGTTCTATTAATTTACAACCGTTCGACCATTTGTAATTACATACATATTTTATAATATTTTTACACAAAAAGAGCATGTTTTATTTGCTTACTAAACAAAAAAATTAAACGAAAACAAATTATTAAAAGCGTAATTTAACAAAAACGTGTTTTTTTTTCGAAGTGAAACTTCATTTTTCTGCAATGAACATAAAGTTTAAGGCAATATTTTGATGTTATAAATAATACAAATCAAAGAATGAGTGTGTATTTATTCTATCAAGGATTTATGACAATATCTTAATTTTGAAACCAGATAAGTTAGAATTTCAAAAAAGTCTCCTTTTGTTCATATTTAGACACGATAGGTTATTGTTTACACTTAATTTTGTTTAATTTCATTAATTCTACGTAAAAAGACCAATACTTTTCGGGACATTTTTTTAAAGAAAAAGGCAAATCAATTAATTAAGTAAAGTAATAAACAACTATAAATAAAGCAATAAATAAGTAAAATAAATCCAAATAATAATAAAATTTGCCATTTTTTAATCAGTTCACTTCTATGTATTTCCGGTAACAGTAATTTGAATTGAAAACTCTGCAATGAGTAAGAGGCATAATAGATGACTGAATATAAGAGCGAATACGAACGTTCAGATTCTGATTTAAAATCAGGTGAAAAAGTCAATGTTAAAAACACAGAACTTTTAAAAGTCGGATAATTCTCCGCTGTGATTATTGAAATAATTTAATTTATGTTCTTTACCACAAGTATATGATGTATATTAATTTATTTCAACTACATCATTCACTTGGATATCTTGCAAAAGACCGTTTCAAAAATTGAAATATATTCTGGATTCTACATTTTCCAGTGATGTTTTTTGATGGTACAGTTGCGGACAGAAAATTTCGGATGTCATTGTCATTCCACTGACGTAAAAGTTAAGAAATTCCTATATGTATACGTCAGATGAGTGACAGTGACATCAGAAATTTTCTGTCCGCAACTGTACCTCTATAAGTAGTCAATTATTAGATACTTTATTGCGATTTAAGATTAAAATAAACGATTTCAATTAAATGGAAACAATTTGAGTAGAACTGGTAGGGTGCTATCGAGGTAGGGTGCTTCAACAAATAGCCGCAGTTTTTATTAAAATTAACACTGGATATTTACTCAAAATTCCAAATCGTAATACGAAAAGTTTTGTTAAAAACCATTCATTTATCTATAATACAACAAGTTTGTAAATTACTTTTTTTGACACCTTTAAAAATCGTTTACTCATCAATGTTTTGTCATCTCGAATAAGAGAGCCTTCAGGATTGTCAATCAGTTATATTTATGACTGAGCGATTTTAAATGTGCCCGGAAAAATATCTGACAAATTTCTAACTGATAAGAATATAGGTATTTGTTTTAAGCCAATACCTTTTTCTTATAAAAATTTAAAACTTATGACTTTTTTCATATTTGGTTGGCTTTCTCTTTATTTAATTAACACGATTAAAAATATTGCCATAATGGATGATCGACTACCCTTTCTCTTAATGACAAAATCCTCGATCGTCGATGGCTTTTTTCCTCTTTTATTTTTCAATAAACAAAAAAAAAACAAGATACAAAAGCCGCACTAATTTTTGTAAGGTGATACATAAAAATCTGGCATTTTCTTGAATTATAGAACAACATTAAGCCGACATAAAACATGCGATTAAAGCACCGCCATCTTGCCTCCGAAGCGCTAGCGATTTAACCTAATGTATTGCGGTACTTTACGAGTCTTTAATAATTATAAAAAAAATGTGGTGTTACTGTAGTGTGCAGTCTACCTGCATGTTTCTACTGTAGTGTGCGGTCTACCTGTACGTTTCTAATGCAGTATGCGGTCTACCTGCATGTTTCTAATACCGGGTGATTTTTAAATTCTTTTTATCAACCCTTGCTATGAAATTTAGATTAACTGAAAAATAAGTCATTGCAGTGTTTTAGGTTGTTTTACAGTCAAGCTAAGACATGCCGCCCAAATTTCATAGCAAGACTTGATAAAAAATTTAAAAATCCGTCAACTTACTAGGCGGTCTACCTGCATGTTTCTAATAATTGTTCTTCTCGAAACTTGGAAACGAAAACAAATTAATCCTTTAATTACGCCAAGTTGTAACAATATCCTTAATATTAATTAATATCCATAATTTTCATAGAAAAACATTTATACCCAAACAAGTAAATCCTTTAATTACTTCGTCACAAACAAATATGGTCAAATTAGAGATTAGCATGTTTTTCAAATATATTTTGAGAGTAGAACGCACTTTACAATAGGTAGATCTCAGATTCGCAGGTACACCGCACACTACAGTAGCACCAAAAATGTTTTTGCTGCGAACTTTTCGCTACAATTTGTTGCTTCGTTCACATATTAAATTTGTATTCCTATGTTATTATGAAATTATATCGGAAAAATCAAATGAAGAAATGCAACGCGAGCAAAAACGGTTTATATGTGTGAAGTTGCAGTTCAGTTTACTTACACTTAAAAATATTACTTTATACTTACTTCCAAGTGGATGCTGTCAAGTAGCATGCGTCAATGTGAACGTCTAAGGCCCGGTTTATCAATCACAAGTTAACTCTAACTTTCAGTTTGTTCCTGTAGTAATTACTACGAAGACAATTGTTGTTACGGTAATTAATTGAAGGTTAAGTTTAACTTAAAGTTAACTTGTGTTTGATAAACCAGGCCTAAGTCGTCTAACCCAAAAAATAGTAATATTACGTTTTGAAGGGTGCCAATGAGGTTATTCACTCTTTATCCTCGTCTCAGTAGGCCGTGTTCTCGTTACGTTAAGTTACTGCCCTGAAGTTTAATAGATGCCAGAATCTGACATGAAAAATATTAATGACAATTCCACACCACTAATCTGACTATGTTGCCAAATATTATACGAAGGAGCACCGACTATGGCACTGTGGAATATGCACTACAGTCGAGCTGGCAACAACGTCTCCGTCAGTGAACTCAAATTATAACCATGAAATAAAAATAAACATAACCGTTGGACAGAACACACTTTAATATTATAGACAGCGTTAGACTAAAAAAAAAACATAGTTGTTGATACAATGTTTGACATAAGAACGAAATAAAATTATTATTACGAAAGATATTTTCTAGTATTTTTTAATGTAATCGATCGCAAAATACAACGAACTCAACATTGTGATACCAACAAAAATGTCGCCCTAACTCGCCTACTCGAACGAGGAATAAGAGTGAATAGATTATACATATAGTTCAAATACTACACGGAAAAGGCTCAATTTATATGAAGCGGCACGTAGCAATCATAGTTGCTCACCCTGTATTTTTGTAAATCAATAGACGATGTTTCACCATAGGTTAATATTAAAGCAGATATAGAACTCACCGACTCGATTTTCAAACAAGTCGCCATTTTGGAAAGAGTGTCGTCAATTTGACGTTAGATTTTAGTTTAATATTACCTTGCCATGTAGTAACAAAGCGTGGAACAAATTCAAAAGAAGAAACTATTTCGTTAGTTTTCTGAAAGGTAGTCCTATTGTAATTAAAGTAGGTTCTTGTCCGATGAAAATTGTATCACAAATTCTTTAAAACGGACACTGAAAATGCGCACTACCACTTAACGTTTCGCTATCGTTTCACAGCTTCATCAGAAGTGAAAAAATTTAAACAAGGTTGTCAATGGAAACTGAAAAAGTAAATTGGTCTTTTTTAAGTTTAAAAACTAATTTTAAACATAATATAATAAACATTTTATTTTAATAAATGTTAAAAATTGACGGATCTACACTATGTCCCCGGATTGAGTTTACAATACGTATAATGGACCAACAATTTTTGAAATAAGATTTCATGTTCTGTAGTTCAGGTCTGCTTGGCGTGTAATGAATTTGTGTCAAATTTGACGCCGAAAGTCTTCAAGGTGGCGGAATTAACACAAGAAGAAGTAAAATCTGTGTGGGTAAAGTGGTCTTCCTTTTGAATTTAGGAGAAAAATTTAGTAAGATAAAATGATTCTCATTACAAATTAGGGAGATATACGAAATTCCAATATCCTAGAAAAAAAAATTGAATTGTGGAAAATTACTAATTATAAATACTATTTCAGTAAAGTTGTAAAATTTTAACGCCATCTACTTATTTATTGACCAAAAACAAATAAAATATGATTATTCAAATAACGCTCCGTCCATATTAGCACCTGACAGTGTTAATTTCTTACAACTGTACTGAAATCCTAATATTCCGTAATTCAATTTTTTTTTTCTAGGATGTTGGAATTTGGTATATCTCCCTAATTTGAAAGAGAATCATTTTATTTTACTAATTTTATCTCCTAAATTCAAAAGGAAGACCACTTTACCTACACAGGTTTTATTTCTTCTTGTGTTAATTCCGCCACCTTGAAGACTTTCGGCGTCAAATTTGACACAAATTCATTTCACGCCAAGCAGACCTGAACTGCAGAATATGAAATCTTAATTCAAAAATTTTTGGTCCATTATACGTATTGTAAACTCAGTCCGGGGACATACTGTATATCCTGTTTAAAGAATCTAAAAAACTACAAAATATATCGTTTAAATTTGCAAAATCTGTACGTTTATTTATAGAATTCGATGACATTTTTATTTTGCATATTTCTGTAAAACGTCTTTTGAAAATATTAGTTTCACAATATAAAATATTAGTATTTTCAAAATCAAAATTATGGTTATTTTCTAACGAATGTTCTACAAGCATTGAATGATTTTGATTATTTTTTTTGGATATGTTGGTCTAGACTTTTTTTTTAAATTTTGGCTTGTTTCTCCTATACAACATGAATTAAAACAACCTAACGTGGTTTATGAAATTAAATGTTTAAATTGTAATTCACAAATACCGATTCGTAAATACCAACGCCTATACTCTAATTCGTCTTTATGTTGATCACTGTTTATTAGTTTGTGCAAGGTAATCACTAATCACTGACATGTATCTTTTATTCAGTAAGCTATGCAGATTAGTGTCCTTTTTGATGGCTCGTTATATTGCGTCTGAAATTTCTGTAAATTGCCCGGACGTGGGAACCAAATATCAAACGATAATTGACACGTACTTACACATGTATCATTCTGTTAGCACAGTAATAGTAACAAGTTCCTGAGGGAATGTTTATTGTTATTATCGAATTCAGTTACGAACGTTATCTTTTCTTGCCCTCGTGATACACGTAACTCGTTCGTTAGAAGTTTAGGCACTTACCTTCATTACATTTTTCTGAAAATGTGTAGGTACTCTCCCACAGCCGCTAGTGTGCTTTTTAATCAAAATATTTTCAAATTGTTTGAACTTCCGGTTGTCAACTTCATTATTTCAAATGGAATCATATACTTTTTCTTGCAAATTTAGGAACTACAAGTAATTTTGAATAGAACATTATAAGATATCCCTATACCTAAATGCAACCGTTTCCGAAATATTTTTAATTTTGTAAATTTTTAGCTTTAGCACTCTTTCCTTTTTAAACTCATATTTTTTATTTCACAAAAATATGGAAGGTCTAATCTGTGCCATTTCAACTTGTATATTTGGTATTTTTCATTGTTAGCAACAATAATGTGATTGTTTTTTTTAAATCTGCACGTCTCTGCTTTATGAATCTCATGAATAGAGATAATAAAAATAATAAATCTGTTACGAGTGATTGTTTTCCTTGCCTATATACAAGACGAAATTGTAATTCTCAAAAGCACCAGCGGTGTAAAAATTTGAATTGCTAATTATTATTTCCACGTGCTTTTGCTATTTATAAATAGCTACGACTTTGCCTTGATCACACATCGCTGTATTCTGAATAATTTTTTATCATTATAATCTTTTCTGTTTTTACTGATAAAGTTTGCGTTTTGAAAATAAAGCGTTAACGTTTCAAGTTAAATTTCTTCGTATCAAGACATCTTAACAAAGGACCTTGAATTAAATCAATTCCCAACGACCTAAAACTTCCTCCTATTCATTTACAGTTCAGCGTTTAGTTTCACTACCGACCACCAGATAGCGAGAGAACTTAGGACCATAAGTACATATGGCCGACTTTTCGTGGTGCTTGACGGTTTACCGATAAATTATTTGAAATTAATGTTAGACATGCACTATGTGAACAGTTTGTGACTCTAAACATTGTTTACATCACTTTAGTGTTTCCGGTAGCTTTGCAATATTCACCCGTGTCGTCAATGACCGCATAAAAAAGGTAATATTAACATGTTTGTTGGTTATGTGATAGTATATTTGTTATTATTCTCCCATGTGCGCTCTGCATACAATATAAACAATTTATTAGGAACGAACCAGTTTATTCTCATAATGTTTAGTAAAACGCAATTTTCGTTCGCAGAGAAAAATATAACGCATACTGATTGTTTACATACTTTCTCCTATACACCCACTCGTTGCTTGTTTATGTTAAATTGAAATCATGAGAAATTTGTTTTGTTATGTTACAAATAATTCCAAGTACAGATCATGAAAAAACTGGAGTTCATTTAACTGATCTTATATCAGCGTAGCAGTGAACTATTGAACTTTTATTTCTATTTGTTTATATGATAAATGTTAGTAAACAAATAGTTGCGATGTAATATAAAAACAGATTCTTGTTTTTACTGCTTTATATTAATTACATACAAAAATATATGGTAGCTTCAGAAATATACGTATTTTCTGACCCAAAATAGCATGGCAAAGATAAGAGAATTTTATGCTATTGTTAAGGATTAGAAGTTATTTAAATAACATGTATTCTACATATACCTACATGGAAACCATCATCAATTTGTAGAATACAATTTCCTGCTTTAATTTGCTTTCGCCTTTTGTATCTACAACATCGTCAGTTTGTTTCAAAATAAATTTTATCACAGTTGGCCCAGAAAAAATCACGTTTGTCTTTGCTTGAACATTCGAACTAGCGATATTGCGTCTCCTTCCTCTCTGCGGAGTACCTTCAGAAAACCTCGAGTGAAGTAATCCCATTTGCCATTGATTTATTGACATGATTTTAGCATGCACCGTTTCTGATGGTCAGTAAAAGCCATGCTATGCCTTAATATAAACAAATGAAAGAACCGGTTTGACAAAGTTGTTTTCATTTAGAATGATCTACTTTTTGACATATCATGCGGTGAAATAAAATAAACAGTGTAGGCGTTGACATACTTAAAAATGCCAAGGATGACTATATCCGGCTTTTATTTGATCACTTGTTATATATAATTAGTTCACAAAACACCTGACATGTCAAAATGACGTTAAGTTGATGAATATAAAAATCCCTATCACGTCTTCTGTAACTTTTACATTTTATATTCCTAACTATTTAAATTTAAAGCGTTTGTTAATTTGTCACTTTGAGATTTGAAGTATTGAATTAATTATTTCTAATAAAATGTCTGCCTGTATAGCAAGTTGCACGTACTCCATTAATTAAAAATTTCCAAAATGACATGTACTTAATTTATCATAATCTTATTTAAAATGTTTGATATTAAAATAGTAGATAATTAGTAGGTACAGTAGGGGGCTATAAAATTCGGGAAAGAATTTGACATGTTGTGCATATTTCGACAAATTTGGTAAATCAGGCTTTCATTGACTATATATTTCTGTCAAAACAAATAAATAAAATTTGCATTAAACTTCAGAATTACTAGTGACATTTTGTATATGTATTAAACGTCAAAAATATTAAATAAATAGGATTTTATTGTTTGCTACCGTACTTATCAAGTGCACTCAAAATTTTCAATATGCCACTGTAAACGTCTTGGGAGTTTTCTGAACATATTATATCAACCTTTTTTGTACCAGGGTCTGCTTTGTCGGAACCTTTTTTTAATTAAAATTGTGATGTATAGGTTATATTATTAACCTTTTTCTTTTGTATGACAAGAAACTATGATTTATGCTGGGTTCATGCAACATTAATTACCACTAATTTAACTTTAATTTAAGAACATAACCTATAAACTGCAATGTTTTGCAGCAATTTGTGTATAATATTTTCCACTTTGGTATTTTTTGTACTTTACATAACACGTATAAAGTGTAAATTAGTGGTAATTGATGTTGCACGAACTCAGCATTAAATGAAACAAATTAAAAATTTGATGCTGTTGCATTAATTAAAAATAATTTGTCTTGTGACTCAGTTCGAGACTAGTTTTCTTCTATGGTCCTCTTTGAGGTATTCTTTTTCATTAAAACTCAATGACGTGTTAAGAATTAAACTCCCCTTAGACAAAGAGGAATTGATATCATTTTAAATCACGTGATCTAGGCTTTGAGTTTGGCATCCTTGTCACATACGTAGGTACTATCGGGGCCTTAAAATTTCGCACGATTTTTTATCAAATACCCAGAATTTCTCTAAATTATAGTTTTGTAGAACAGGTTCTTTCCTCAATTTTGACACTAAAGACATTTAACGAAAAGTCAGATTGTTTGGTTATATTTTAAGAACAGCAGGATAATAAAGTATTAGAACTGATAACAGAATAAAAGTAGCGACCAACCATCTTGTAATTTTGCGATTGCAAAACCCTTCTCTCCTTCAGAGAGCACGTGATATGGCATTGTGTTGCTACAACTTTAGCATTACATTTGAAATCTGACGTTTAAAATGATTATTTTTGACAAGCCGTCAAAGAAAGCCATATTTAATTTTTTAAATAAATTTGAAGATATCTCAAGATCGGTTACATTTAGGTATAGGGAAGCCTTAACATTTTTTATTTAAAATAATATGTAGAATCAGAATTTGTAATAAAAAGTATAGCATTCCATTTAAAATAAGAAAGTTAACGGCGACGTGATATAAAAGTAAAAATGTTTTAATCTGAAAGATAGCTTTCGCTTAGGGCAGTGTACTAATTTTCAGAATTTTCTATTTGGGATACCCTCTATAAGTTGAAACGACCATCAATTTATAGAGTACAATTGTTCAACCAAATTGTATCGTGTATTTCAGCCTTTATCCTAGTTACCCTAGGGCGTTTCTCTCAAACAAAACAAAATTGTGTAACTATGTCAAGAAACAAATGTCACTGTGATATTTTACTTGAAAAAGTTGCTGCGCAATAAAATTTTAAAGAAAGCACAATTGTGAAAATTGATAAATTGGACTATTAAGTACTTGTATGTAAAGGGGTTAAGGGGTAAGCAGATTTACGAAGATATGTTTAATACAATTGGCTTGCGTCATTAGTAGACCAAGAATATACCAATACCCCCTCGTATATGACTGGAAACCATGGATATTCCATGGTTTTATTAAAAGTGTATCAATACTTTTTTCTGTCAAAATCAAATTAAAATTTGCAGACATCTTTTAAGTGGCTCTGTTATCGGCATTTCACTGTACGTTCTCAAAACTTTAAACTTTAATTGCGTTGCCAGATTTCTTAATATAAAATAATCTTTTCTCAGTCAAGATACAACGAAGTGATTTAAAAGTCGTTCGAAGAATAATTTAAAATTTATTAAAAATTTATAAAGTGAAGAGTTGACATTCAAAATGCATTTTGTCCAAAATTTTCGCTTCAGAAATTTATATGGTATTGCATTGTGAACAAACAAGTACACCTTCTGACACCTTATTTGTCATTCATATAGCAATTTGACCCGTACTTCTAAATGACTAAATGAATCGTTTATTTCAGAAACTCGTCAAGTACACTTATCAAACTTTCGAGAAACAAAAAAAAACTTTCTACTTTTAATATTACTGTAGATTTTTGCCTAGAAAAAATCTACAGTGTTTCTCAATATCTCCTAAAAACAAGTAATGCTTGTATTTAATTTTTAAAATTATACTCTATTCATAAAAAAATTATAAACATTTTGTATTTGACGCGTTTCTGCAATAAAATAACTTTTTTCTAAAAAAAATAATATTTTTTTAAGTAAAATTATGACTTTAAACAGCAGTGGGATGTTAAATAGAAACACATTATACTTTATTAAATATCAAAGAAAAAAAAATTAACAATCAGTTTGGTCTTAAACAAAGAACGCTGTGCTGCAACGCTGCAACTAATTTTCTTTTGGAACGCGATCTTTGGTTTGTGGAAAACAAAGCATTAAAAACATGTGATGCAACCCCTAAAACAATACCCAGCAGGGTTGCCACAAGACGAACATAAAATCTACTGCAGAAAGCCGCCATGTGATTTCGCTTGACGGGTTTCTGCACTAAACAGAAATTTCAAAATAAAATATGACCCATTGGGAGGCTTGAAAGTTGACGTGTTTCTGCATAAAATGGTGTGTTTATAGTAGGCCATTCCGAATCTATTCGTATCCCATTTTCGATAAAAATGCCAGTTGACGGGTTTCTGAAATAAACGATTCAAATATTGTATTGATATTCATTTTGTCTAGTAGCATTTGCCAAATAAACTGTAGTGTAATACTTTGATATGTTATTAAGATACAGATATAAGTTCACTTTTTTTTTGTTTGAAATAAAATATTTCTTTAATTTGAAATTAATCCATTTTGCATAAGCCTTAAAAATGGGCTAATTTGCCAAACAAAACACATTTTGTCCAATTTTAATTGCATTCTAGCGCTTGTTTCTGAATTGTTAATGTTGAGATATTTTTGCAAACTATGCTTCCTGCATTCCCTATTAATACTGTAAACATTACTGAAAATTTATCGAATTGGACAAATGCCTTTTTGAATGACAACTCCTCGAGTACTTTAATTATGAATAGGTATTATTAATTTTTCCTAAGAAATTTTCGATAAGCGCTAACGCCGTTTTTTAAATATGTATAATTGTGTAGAATAGTTTAACTTCTGGTTGTCGATTTCATTGCTTCAATTCAATTATTATACTATTCATTGCAGATTGCATTCTATCTGATACTCTAAATGAAAACCCACTGCATCCAAAAGTACAGCTCATCTTTTTAGTACCTACAGTATGTCCCCGGATTGAGTTTACAATACGTATAATGGACCAAAAATTTTGGAATTAAGATTTCACGCCTGCTTGGCGTGAAATGAATTTGTGCCAAATTTGGCGCCGAAAGTCTTCAAGGTGGCGGAATTAACACAAGAAGAAGTAAAATCTGTGTATATAGGTAAAGTGGTCTTCCTTTTGAATTTACGAGAAATCCTAATACTCCGTAATTCAATTTTTTTCCTAGGATGTTGGAATTTGGTATATCTCCCTAATTTGAATCGAGAATCATTTTATCTTACTAAATTTTTCTCCTAAATTCAAAAGGAAGACCACTTTACCTACACAGATTTTACTTCTTGTTGTGTTAATTCCGCCACCTTGAAGACTTTCGGCGTCAAATTTGACACAAATTAATTTCACGCCAAGCCTGAACTACAGAACATGAAATCTTGATTAAAAAATTTTTGGTCCATTATACGTATTGTAAACTCAATCCGGGGAGATACTGTATATGCCGATCGATAAGTCAAAGAACTTTTATACAGCTATTTCCTTCTAACTTTCGTGAAACACCCTGGCTCCTTTTGTCATGTCATTTCGTCTAGATCTATACGATCGGCCTATAAATAAAAAATGAATTTTAGTCATCTTTGATATGCTCGTTTTGGACGGTCATATTTCTCGTACAAATTTATTACGAAGTGAGTGAGAAGTGCCAATTCAACCAATCAACATTCACTGTGGTAGCTTATCTCTCTCACTTTGTAACAAATTTGTACAAGAAATATGACTGTCTAAAACGGGCAAGATTGAAAATTTTCCTTTTAAAAGTATGTCTTTTGCTGTCCAAAATATGCTGTTAATTCAAACCCATTACAAGTCACCAAAGTACTATGTCGCCTCTTTGTATGTTTACTCTTTGAATGCGGATTTATTGTTTTTTTTTTTTAGTCTGTCTTACAACACCCTGTATTTAAAGCTATTCATTTTCAAGTTGTTTTCTAAAATTTTTGTAAAATTAAATGCAATTCCTTGATGGACTTTAATAAAAATGGAACACCAGCTAATTGTGATAGTTCGAAAGTACACTCACCGGCATGGAAAACGGAGCACCTGCATTTTTTTTAAAAAATTGAAAATTTTAATATTTTATAAAGTTTTACTAGTACTATAGTTTGAATACAAATATAACCAGTTGTTGTAAGTAATTTAAAAACTTACTGAACATTAATTAACGTAAAAAAACTGTTTTTGATACAATGGAAAAAAGGGTGAAAGAAAACAAAATTTTGTTTTGTAGGCAAACGACGTAAAATCATGTAAAACTTAAACAATTTCTATGCGATTTGTTAAAAAGTGCTTTTTAATAACGTGTGTTGCCCCCACGTGCCCGAATTATTGCTTGAATTCTTCTTGGCATGCCTAAAATCAAGTGTCGAATAGCATCTTGCCCATTCCTCTAAAAGAGCTTGTTGTAACTCATTCAAAGTTAAAGGAGCGGGAACACGACTTCGAATTCTGCGCCCAAGCATGTCCCAAACATGTTCTATTGGATTTGCATCAAGACTGGCCGCTGGCCACTCCATAACAGGGATATTAACTTCGTTTAAGTACCGTCGAGTAATTCCAGCGGTGTGAGGTCTTGCATTATCGTGCATCAATAGAAAGTTATCTCCAACAAAAGGAGCATATGGGACAACAAAATCTTGCAAAACTTCTTCAATGTACCTGACAGCTGTTAAGGAGCCTCTTGGAACGATGTACACCTCTGTGTGTGCTTCTAGAGAAATTCCAGCCCACACCATAACTGAACCTCCTTGGTAGCTGACTCTAGGGCTAAAGGTACATTCAGCAAATCGCTCTCCTTGCCTTCGCCATACTCTTTCACGACCATCTGGAGAACGCAGGCAAAACCTGGACTCATCTGTAAACAAAACGCGCCCCTATTCGGTTTCTTCCCAATGCTCATGGTTTCTGGAAAACTGAAGTCGCGCTACACGATCTCGCCTGAGAAGTTCTGGACCTGTTGCAGGTGTGCGACTTTTAAGATTTGCTTCACCAAGTCTTCGTCTAACAGTCCGTTCGCTTACGTTGACATCCCTGACGTGATGAAGTCGATTTCTAATTTCTACAGCTGCAGCACGACGATCTCGCAAACTTTGTGAGACGATAAAACGGTCATCACGGGCGTTAGTTTTGTGTTGGGGACCAGTTCCAGGCCGTCTATTGTTACTTCCGGTTTCCAAAAAGCGTACAAAAATACGGTGGACCGTACTGTTGGATACTCCATATCGGCGGGCAACAAATCGCTCACTTCTTCCGTCTTGAAGTAATGCAACCATAGCAGCCGCTGTTTCAGGATTTACAGCCATAATTTTTGACAACAAACGGACGCAACACTTGATTTGACTTGTTTATTTACTCAAAACAATCAAAACAAAAGAATACCCGTAGCTAGCTTTGCAGTTTTCATTGCTTGGATTTAGACAGTTTTTGCATTTTTTTTAAATTTTGGTACAAAAATAGTTTTTTAGCTTTAATAATGGTTTATATTTTTAAGAAATACTTAAAATAAGTTGTGTTACTTAGATTTGAACTATAAAAAATAATAGTTACATAGTATCAAATATGAAAATTTTAATTTTTTTTAAATGCAGGTGCTCCGTTTTCCGTGCCGGTGAGTTTAGTTTCTTATTCTGAATCCAATTAAACTATTATAAAAGCAAATATTTATTTATTATAGGCCATGGCAGGTTACCTTTCCCTCATAAATACCATATGTCCACATAAATTTTTAACTCAATTCTCAATTTTATTCATTCCCGGACATTACGTTTGTTGTCATAATTATTGCTATAATGCAGAAAGAGTAAATGGACAATTGTCAGAACTTGTATGGAAATTACGACATACGTTTTCATTTCCACGGGCTCCCTTTATCAAAAGTTTATGTTTATTTATGCCTCCTCAAAAGAACAGGGTGGATTTTATAAGACAATATAAAATAAAACGTTGATTTAATTTTTCTGTGACGATAAAATGTTTCAAGAAGCACATTTTTAATGTTTCTGGTTCGTTTCTTATTTTAGCAGTACAATTCCCAGGATGTTGAGTAATTCTGCAATAAATAAAGGTTATTGAACTACTATTTTTAACGTAACGCTCACTTTTGTTTGTTTACTTTTCCACATCTCTTTTTTTTTAAATGAGGGTTTGATGTAAGTTAAAACAGTGAAATGTTTAATGTATAATAACATACGAAACAAAAGGCTTTTAATTGTCTTTGTTAATGTTTAGATCATGTTCGTTCTTCTTAAAGCTCTCAATCTCGAGAAGACTATTTGTTTAGGGGTTCAATTACACGGACCATATTTTACATGAAAATTGCACTTTTTCTAATACATAATTGATCATTCTTGTTTTCACGTTTGTAGCACCTGACGTTTGTGTGCTTAACACACGGACCACTTTGAGTGGCTACAATTGTAACCGTCTTCCTCAAAACAAAATAAACATGGAGTTACCACTTGCATTTCGATCGACCATCGTCTCCAATCACAAACAGCGTTTAAAAAAAGTCAATATCGAATCATTTAATTATTGCTCTTTTTCGCGACGATGTGCAAAATGTACATAATTATATTCAATGTTAATTTAGATTTAAGCATTCAATTTTTCCGTGAAAGGGACTGTTTCCGTAATAGGTATCCTTTACTTTTGGATCATAAATACTTCAATTTTCCCCCATAAATTACTCACTTCTATTCTTCTTTGAAACTTAGCTTCCTATACAAATATACCCTCAACGACTTACTTCCTTTTTTCCGTACTATTTGTAGTCGTACAGTCGGGGATTGTGTTTTGCTAAGACTGTAATTCCTCTCGGACAATTTAAAACCCACCAAACAAGTTATTAATTTTCTACCAATAATATTCCTCATCTAAGCGTATACTACAACAATCGAACTTACGCTATTTATTTCTTCTTTTACTCCACACAGTCATGATGTCATGAAACATCAACTGTACACGGAATATCACCAAAAATAATACATTCGGAATTTTAATTTTGTACTCTTGAAAATTTTTTCTGTGTTGCTGGTGCTATCATTTTAAATAGAACTTAATATTTATTATTCTGATGGCGGATTTCACAAACGTTACTTAAATTTAATCATCCGTTAAAAGTAAACGTTGCCATGGTTACATGTGTTGAAGGTATAGGTATGATTATTCTTAATCGATGATTAAAGTTAAGTAACGTTTGTGAAATCCATCATGAGTGCTTTACATTTAACAAATTGTGACCAACGAACTCAACAAAATACCTATACGGCCTTACAGCCCGTGGGTGGTGAAACAGGCGTGCCGACGTCAAAACTAAAAGATCTCAATTGCTAAAAATGATCCGTGTTTTAGGGTTCTAAAAATTTTTATACATACTGTAGTGTCAAAACATAAAGTAATCCTTTTAATATGTGCACAACTTGCTTGAAGAAGAAAGTATGTTGTTTTCTATTTCTACAATTTAATAATTTCAAGAATTAATTTGCCTTCTTCTAAACTTCTACGCCCTCACGCAATTTCAACTTTTTAAACATGTACTTCTATTTTACGAACAGGTTTTTCTTTACCTACTATTTTAATAATTCACGTAAAAGAAACTGCAAGTAGGTTATCTATCATCTTTCTTTAGTGAAAAAGTGCTTTATCGACCGTCTCGATTAATAATTCATCATCTTGAGTTAATTTAAAGACCTTGGCCATTACGTGCGAAATGTTTACATCCATCTACTGTAGGCACTGCGAAAACAAGCATCTCGTTTGTATGTCGAAGCAAAAACCCTATCCTTTTATGTGACTTTTTAATGTAGTTCCATAACACGTACTTATTTACATAATGAATGATGTTTGATTATTGCAGGTGTTGCGGGGACGTGCCGTATATTTATCGGTTTCCGTGATCGACTGGGGTGAGTAAAATGCTTATTATTTCAACGTTGAGCGATATGCAGCATGCGGTGAAATTACAGCCAAAATAAATAACGCAGATCATAAAACAAAGGTCTGCCCAGATTTCGATTACAATAAAGTTAATCAATCTTTGTAAGTTTGTTTATGTATGGATCGGGAGTCCACATGATCAAGTTAAGAATAAACTTAGAAACTTCATGTTAAAATAGATTCAGAGACATAGTACACAGTAAGTTAACTTCCAGTTTCATTTTAAATTGCTCTTGGCATCTCCCTTGTATTAGAAAATGGAAACAAAAGAAAGGTGTGCTGTCTAAATAAAAAAGTAAACGAGTTATTCGAAAATGATCAAATAAATTTTGCAGACAAGGATTATTAACAAATTGAAATTATGATTAAAAATTCTGAAAGGAAAGGAAAATTATTAACTCTAACACATTTCTCGCTTCACTCGATAAGGCTAAGTAAAAATTGTTTAGGTAGTTTTCCGAACATCAGATATAAAATATTCACAAATTAGATCCTTTTTTTGATCATGTTGATTTGTCTGCGAACGTTTTGAATCTTACGCTCGAGTAAGTTCAGTCTTTCAAACTATTCTCCTTCTTTTGCGCGTCTTCTTTCATTTTCAATTAGTACAGCTCAAACTGGGACTTCGCCTTCTGTAAACTTCTCCTTTTGTAAAGCAATCTTCTCCTTTTCCTTATCGTTGATTTATAATTGGAAGTCTTTACACAGTTGGTACGCTGTTTCCTTTTTCTTCACCATTTTTTTTTGTTTGCCTTGCTCAAAGAATTCTCTTTGATGTTGTCATAAACTAAACAGCCATCTTTTAATTCATTATTTCTTGATGGCATATGATGAGAAGTGTAATAAAGGATAAACTATGAAAGTTTTACACTTGATGGGGACCATTACAATCGATCATCACTTTGTTGGATAACTGACAGTTCCGAAACAGTTGCTGTTGGAAGAAAGTGATTATGACTTAAAAAATATATATATTTATTTATTTACTTAATCATAATTACAAGTAACATTAAATTTCTGTAAATACTAATATTTTATCTAAAATTTAAAGATTAATTTCAATTCATCATCAATTTCAACCATATATATGGTTCTAGGTTCCATCCTATGTCCTTATCGCTTGCGAATTTTCGTTAACATTAAAACAATAATTGATTCATTCTCTAAGTTTCCGCTTGTGTGTACGAGGTGCTTTCTTCGTGAAATTTTATTTTATTCCTCCAAAGTGGTTTGACGGTATTTTTTCTTTGGTGAAGCTATCGAAGTTTTGTGTAGAATTTTTGGCTACCATCTAATCGCCACAATTTATATTGATTTTTTTGGAATGAAGAAAAATTCATTGGCACTGTTTTTTTGGCGCTTTGAGGAGGCCAAGCAAGTGCATCTTCTTCGGAAGGTTTTAGAAGTTGTCACTCAACTCAAGCGAAGAGAACCATAACACCAAGTATCTAGTTTTTTTTTCTTTTTGTTTTTTGCGCACTTGAATTTACGATTGGTTTTCGATTACTTTAGGTTCTTTTTTTCCCTGGAGGAATTTCAATTTAATTCACATATCGCTGTTCTCTCCATGTAAAGTGACGCCGAAAATTTTCCGTTCCCAATCGACCTCGCCAAGGAACCATTCGCGCATCTTTAAGGGCCCACATCGATTAGTTTGATCGTCTGCATACCAGATAAGATTTTACCGTTTTTTTCCCTTTAATTTTATTATTATTATTATTATTCTTGTTTAAGTATAAAATCACATACTAATTCAACTTAATTTTTTTTTACTATATATATATATATATTCTTTGTTCTTTAAAAAAAGGGAAATAATTTAATAATTTTCATGATTTTCATTTTACGAGTTAAATTTGTAAACCAATCAGATCTGAGCGGTAAATACGAAGTTGATTATCTATTATTTAATGTTGCGAGTTACGTAACGCAAGTGTTTGATGCTTTAATTTTCTTAACTATATTTCAATGTTTTCTTTTTGATTCAAAAATATTTTGCTATGATCTGTGTTTTCATGGTTTTCATGCGAGGTAAAACAGAGGAGAGGAAACAAAAAATTAACACCCACCCCTTCTCGACTCGACAACCGGAGCAGTGTTTTCGCTATTAGAACTACAACAACGGCACTATAATTTTTTTTGTTAACGAGCGTGAATTAATTTTTTTTGTACTTACCCAATATTGCGCGTTACATGATATAATTAATCTTTCGAACTTCAAAAGCCTCCGTTTCTTCTCTAAACATTTTCTTTACGTAAAACCCTCGATTTGCTATTCGCTTGAGATTCTCTGTCGGCTCTTCTCGTTTCTGTGCAACCAGTTCTTCCTTCTCGTGCCATTACTCCTTCAACTTCTCTATCATAATGCATAGCTTTCTTTTTTCATCCCGGAATTTTGACATAAGGAACGAAACCCTGCGAATTTTCTCTCTTCGGATAGATTGATCATTTCTAACTCAGCTAAATACTCTTCTTCTCTTTCCGCTTTCATTTTGATGAAATTTTGAATATGAGAATGTCAGCCTTAATTATATCATATTGTATTTGGCACCAATCAACTCTCAAATCAACTATTTTATCCTCCTCTTGCAACGTAGTGTACGTAATTATTTAGCTTTACCTCTCTTCTTCCTGTACTTCTTTTCTCTTCTTGTTTTGATACTTTTTTACCGCGTCTTCCTTCTTCAATTCGGTGAGTCCATCCGCGTTTCTTCTTCGGCTTTTTCTGCTTCCAATATCCTAGCGATTTCGTTTTCTTTCATTGCAAATCATGTTAGCCAAAATATGTAGTAGTGTTTGTAAGGTAAGTAGATTTCACCTCAGTCGCTTCTCTTTTTCTTTTCCTAATCCTAACTTGTTTGAATATTTGCCTTCTTTATTCTACTATTGCGTCTATGGCGCTTTCCCTCTTATTATCTTAAATAATTAAGTTTATTATCATCATTTCTTGAACCAGACGCCAAACCGAGTGTTTACAATCAAGCATATGAAAGTATCTGAGATGTTAGTTGTGGCTACTTTAAGTACATCTTCAAAGATAGATATCCTTCATGTTAATCTTCTTTCTTCGAATGCAAAGATCCTCTCCAAAAGTTTCAAAATCTAAATTATTAGCGTACCTTGTCTTCTGAGCATGGTCTTCCAAATTATTGGCATCACCAACTACTTCTAGTGTTGTTTCACTGTACCTAATTCCTTTGAACGGTAATCTTATGTATCACAAACTCTTTTAAACGGACACTAAATGGCGCATAAACACTTAACGTTTCGCAGTCGTTCGACAGCTTCGTCAGTAATCTTATGTTTTAGAATTTTCTTGAAAGTCGATTTAGATTGCAATGGATTTCTCGAGCGTCCCCTGGATAGCTGCTTCGACCCTATTTGGGGCTTCTTCAGCAAACAGACCGAAACAGCTGTCCAGAGGACGCTCGATGAATTCATTGCAATTTAACCGACTTGCAACAAAGTTCAAAAATTTTCAAATTTGCTGTCAAAACATGTTTGGCCGCCTTATGTGGGATGACTTATTAAATAGAAAACTGGTTGCTTTTTGTCAGTATTTTTTAAAACTATTGGCGCCACTATTTTTCAGTTCTTAACAACACTACATCTACTAAATGGGTGAGTTTTTTTTTAAGTGAAAAAGCCAACTCCAGGGTCATTTCGAATCTTGAATTAGTACTTATCCTTAAGTTATACTTGGAGGCCAATAACTAGTAAATTTTCTTTCCTTTAAATTATACCTACATTAGGGTAACTATTTGATACAGAGAGTCACTACTTAGATGAATTTAAATATTTGCTCGTCTTGATATTTTTTCCACGTTCCACTACCTTTTGATAATGTTTCTCCAATTTATTTAAATGATGTGGTACATATTTCTTTTAATGCAATATGACACGACTTAAACCCATATAAATAAATGACATAAGAGAGAGGGTTCCAGTTTCCAGTTACTTTTTGGGCGAGTACCGTAAGTTGTAATTTTACAAGATTAGACGGAATTTTTATGTGATTGTGAGGATTCCAAGCGTTTGGTCTAAAATTTCATTGTTTCTGGTTCCTGCTTTTAAACATATGTATCTGAATAAGGAAACACAAATTATGAATAATTCAGCGCTTACGCAGGTGTGCTGGAAAAGATATCTTCGTTTGTGCATCATTTTCGCGGCAGAACATTTTAGAACTGAATGGAATTTTAAATATTACGTGAAATGGGGCGCTCGATCAGCAGCAGAAAGTGCAAATACAGCTAATACGTGCTCGAGGCAAGTTTCAGTAGATACATGTTAGCTGTTAATGTGGTAGCGTCATAAAAAGATACAAGATAGAAATATTCGTTATCTTAATTTAATAAATGAAAATAAAAATTAACTTCATGTAGGATGTGGAAAAAATTAATTAAATTAATCTGGGTCGGAAAGCGTGTCTATAAAAAATATGCACGTATACTCTCTTTTTGTGGATAAAATTCGAGACTTGTATATTCACTAAATAAATGTAAAATTTAAATTCTAATGCAATTTGTTGTGCTAAATAACCATAGAATATATTAGTTTTCTTATTATTTTAATTAACGATTTGATAACTTATGATTAAAGTTCGGATTTTTATGCACAAGAAATGTCAAAAATATGCTCTCGTACATAAATTTATGCCCTTTTATGCATGTTGTTTCTGATGAAATACATAAAACAAGTAGGTAATCAAAATATGTCTACATTTAAGCATAAAAACAATAATAATTTTAGAGAACATATTTCATTATCTATGATAATAACTACATTAAATAATAATAATAATAATAATTCTATTTTTTAAATATGATCTAAGCAACATAACGCTTAAAACTATTCAGCTTCCAACTTAATGTTTGCTATTCTTATTATGCCAGTTGACAATCAAATGTTTTTCTAAGTTTTTCGCATTGAATTGTTGCCGTCTATCTGACAATATATTTTTATACAGTATGAGCATAAATGATTGAGGACAAGTTGAATTTCCCGCCTTTCAATATTTTTCTTAAGTTGGTCAAATGCATAGGCGTGCACTCACAAATGTATGTATGTAGTCGGAATCTTAATTCATGACATAACCTTTACAGAAAAGCTCATCGTGGACATTTTATCTGTGGTTTCCAAGCAAAAAATAAGTTACATCTCGGATTCTCTTTTAAGTAGGTAGATTTGGATGCATTTAACGTCAGAAAAATATACCACACAAAAATTATTTTTATTTACAAACTCAGTGCAGGTCGGACTACAAAAAACAATACTCTACTCTATTACTATTAGTTAATATGGACCTCGGATAACTGGGTCTCTACTTTATTATAAGAGATGCTCAAAGTGTCCACCATTATTTTCTAGACACAAATTTACTCGACGCTTCATATTTTCAAATAGCACGTTCAATGTATTAATATTTATGTTTCTTGTTTCTTGTATAATTGCAGCTTGTAATTCGTTTAAATGATGAGGACGATTTGCAAAAATGTTATTTTTCAAATACCCAAAATAAAAGCAATCCAGTGGAGTTAAATCTGGAGAACGTGGTGGCCACCGTCCTACACTAACTACTCTGTCATCATAAAATTCTTCCAATTGTTGAAGAGTTTGTCGGGCAGTATGTGCAGGTACACCGTCTTGCTGGAAGAACCCGTATTGAAGTTCATCATCATGCAATTCATTGATGAATATGTCCAGTATTTGTGTCCGATACCTTTCTGCATTGATGGTATCATGAAAAAAAATTGGACCAATTATACGACGTCTTGAAATTGCAGTCCACACTCCTATTTTTATCGGATGCAAACGTGTTTCAACAAATGTGTGTGGATTTTCAGTAGCCCATGTTCGGTAAATTTGACTGTTTACGTACCCCGACAAATCAAACCATGCTTCATCAGTGAAAAATGTCAGATCTAATAAATCATTATTTACAGTATTATTGAACCATTCACAATATTGCACCCGTTTTTGGTAGTCAAGTGGCAATAATTGTTGTACAGTTGTAACTTTATATGGATGCATTTTTAAGTTTTTCTTCAATGCATTCCGGCAAGTACCATAAGACAAACCTAAGGATACATTTTAGTTATATTCACATTAAATATTCAAATAATATTCCATACCTATTTGTACACTAATTCGTATGAAAGCAAAATAATAACTCGGAAAACAATAAATACAACGTAAACATGCGACGGGCGACACTGAACAAAAATTAGTTTATTTTCAGGAGGGCCAGACACAAGGAGTAAAAATCACTAGATAGAGACGCGGGAAATTCAACTTGTCCTCAATCATTTATGCTCATACTGTATGTCGAAAATGTTCGTTCGACATCCACCGACATGATAGGTGCTTAATTGCTGCAACATGGTGAGGATCTAAATCCAAATCTAAATCATTATCTTCAGTAGATTCTAATGATAAAATATTTAATATTCGAGTTAATTGTTTAAAACCAACGTTATTGGTTGTTACGCTATTAAATTTCGTAAGTATTGTTTTTCCAATTTTACCTGGGGCCATTTTTAATAAATTTTCGAAATCTGATACAATTGCAATTGACTTTATTAAACTCACTTGCTCGTCTCTAATTTTTTAATAAAGCTACTTAAGTTACTATATTGAGCTTTAATATAGATTAATTGATCACGTTTTTCGTACAGATTTTTACATTTTGCAATTGATTCAACAGAATCAGTAAAATCCAACACAATTTTTTTATACTAGAAAAATTATTCGCGTGGAATATGCCTGCGTCTAACCACGTTCCCCATCGGGTAACAACGGGTTCGGGAGGTAAAGGAACATTCGGTAATTTTGCTTTATACACTTGCACACGATTTCAGATTATCCGACACATCTGCAGGCCCCATTCTTAAGAATGGGAAATTACCAGAGGAGACCGTAATAAACTAATAAAGTAATATAGTAACGGCCGCCCGGCGAGTACGACAGTAAACACTTCAGTGAAAGAGCGGCGACTTTTTCTTATTCTTGTTTACCTAATTTTGTGATAAAGATTAATTATTGATTTTTTAAAAATATGTCGATTTTATGTTCGAAATGTGCACTTTAGGCACGAGAACCGAAAATATGCACTAAACCATCAGTTTATGCAAAATATGTAATTTTTTCATACCGCCATTCTAATTATTTTAGTGAAGTTTGGATATATCCTAAATTTTACTTTGATATTCCTAATAATGAAAAAGATGCTTTTTACATAAAATCCGAACTTTACTTATGATATACAAAATATTATTCTCTTGGCTGAGTAAGTAATTAGCAAAGCAGTTGAACTATTTCCTTTATTCTCTTGACATCTGGAATTCGAAGGTTTATATCGAAAGATGTCAAGGTATTTGAATTCAATACTTATCATCATTATTAATTTAAAAACTTTATTTACACCAACTTTATTGATTTATTTCTCCATCCTAGTATATTATTAATTTTTGTGTGATTGTGGAGGTGTGTCGCGTCGGTAGATACTGAATTTGTCTGTATCTACAAGTAAAAATGTAAATAACTTAATTATGGAGGTAAATTTGTTCACAATTTGAAGTGTTGGAGAAGGGCGTTGGTCTTTCTCGTTTCTTGTAACATTTTGCAAGTACAAGATCTTTTACATGTAAAATTTAAAAAATTTACTATGTAATTTTTAAGTCTTGTACATTTTTCGATACACTTTCAATACACTTGAAGGTAAAACGCCTTACTTCAAAACTCTTAAAAAAGTTAGGTTCGGCGCTTCTAAACTTTGAAGAATACTTGAAGGTTGATTTTAATTTAAGTGTCTCAGATGTTACTCATTTTTAATTTGATATTTAAAACATTTTCTTATCCTTTGAAAATTATCACGAAACTTTGAAATATTGTTACGAACTTGAGGTTCGCCGAAATAATGCACATGTAGTTTAAAAATATGTACTTTAATGTCTCTAGTCGCTTAAAACAACAAAACGAATTGCAACACTTGTCTAACACATGACACTTCTCTAACTTAAATTTTATATTAATTGCAATTCGCATTCGCTCGCTAAATAATAACTGATTCAAATTGCCCGCCAGATTCTGTCTTTGCAGTAGAAGTCCATAAATGTTTTCGAACACCCTGGCAAGCATCTGGAACTATCTAGCGTTTGAGTCGAAACTATCTGGAGTAACTTAAATTTAAAAGTTGAAGTTTCGCTGTACAGTTGACTGCAAAAATGTTCTTTGTTAAGCCGGGTTCTCACTAGTCAATTTCATTAATCAATAAGACTGAAAGGTAATTGATCAATAAGACTGAAAGGTAATTGATTAATTAATGTGAACGTCATTTCAACGAAATTGATCCATAATTTTTCGTTTCAATAAAAGTGAAAAGTAGGTCTACTTTAATTTATCAACGGGATTGATTTAATGAAATTGAACAACGATCGCAGGGTCAGAACGCAGTACACCTTCAACCAATAATAACGATGTGCATCTTGCATCATCTGTGTAGCAACAGCTAATAACTACTGTTGAATAGGCACACTCTGAATTACAAACAATTGCATAATAATTTAAAACGGGGTTCATTAACAATTATTCAGTTTGGCGAATTTGGAGGTGTTGTATTAGAGTTGTTTAGTGCGTTCATTATTCGATTTATATTAACAGCATAGCAAGTTTCAAATGGCCAGATAACCACATGCCTAAATTTTTGGAATCAATGCCCTAGAAAAACTGATACTTTCTGAAGTGGATCTTCATTGTCCTTGAATAGTGTGAACGCATTTCGAATTCAATTCTATTTTCAACGATATAGATTCAGACTTATTGACTAATGAAATTGACTAGTGAGAACCCGGCTTTAGAAATGAACTTTCAGCTAGGTGTAGTTACTTCAGAAAACTTCTTGTTCTTGAGTATTTCTAATTAATTATTAAAGCAGAGTTTTACGGTACAATTTATTATTAATAATACAGCTTTCAAGCTATTGCAATGTACTCATCAGAGATATTTATAACTAGATAAAGAGATACAGCAGCAACTGTGGGCTAACATGTATGATGAAATCGTCGAATGATTGCAAGTCGGTTTACTTTGTTCAGCATACAAGCGTCCTGACATCAATGTGTATCTTTCTTCGTCTAGAAGCTGAAAATGCATGCATGCGCCGGCTTTTAAAGAAGGAAAACATATACTTTAAATGTATATCTAACAGAGATAGAATAAAACGTATTTCTAGATGTTGCCCCAAACGTATGTCCAAATTTATATACAATCCCTTTATCTAGTTATAAATATCTTTGGTACTCATCTAATTATTGCGCACCTTATGTACATTTTGAATTTTGCACCGCTCAATAAATGGCTTTCCGTCGTTCTCAGATCTAGTTAACATTCGTGCAATCATTTGTAATATTGATTTTCTTATAAAGAGAACTCGATTATTTTCTGATTACGCCGCATTGAAATGCAAATCGTTTTCGTCCTTTCAGTATATCGTCTATAATACATGTACGCAATGAATGAACGCTAAAAAAAAAAAATTGTGTATGAATAGTATCTGAATTGCTGTTTGGAAACGAGGTGAATAAATCAATTTATAAATATATTGAAATATCGTCGTAGGTTCATTTTTATTTTTGCCTTTTAATAGATGATCTATTTTAAAATAATTTAAAATCAAATCAAACTTTATATGTATTTTCCAGCGTTTATTGTATTTATAATATTGCATCATAATTAGCTTATTTAGGCCCAGTAGTTTGTCAGCTTAAATTCAAGCTCAAGCTGAAACCCATAACAACGATATTTCAACAATTGTCGTTAAGGGTTTAAGCCTCGGCTTAAAGCTGACCTGTAATTGTACAACTGGGCCTAAGTCTGACTTTTTTGTATCAATCGAAAAAAATTAAAAAGTAATTAACTTGTAACTTGTTGCCAAATTGATTGATAATTCATAAAAAAAAGTTTCGTAAAATTATTATCAAAGCGTAAATTGTAACACATCATCATCCATTAGGAAACATCAGATTTAACAGATGGCGTGATTTCCCTTTTTTAGAGATTACGTTTGTAGCCATCAGATGTCGGTTGCGTCATTGGCAATCGTTATTTTCGCACATGTTCGTTGCACTCTTCCTGCTTAATGTAGTTACTATGAAGTGTGTTTTAATAATTTAATAAAAATATAACTTAATGATTATTTATTAACGAAATAATCGATAACTGATGCACTACATAATATTAGAGAAAAAATCACGTCATCTATTGGATTTAACTTTTGTAACAGTAGGAGCCTGCTGCATGGAAGAATTAATGCACGCTGTTTACGTGTTTCCGTGTATATATGTCGTAAAAATCTGGCGTTTATTCTCCATCTTTATAAACAGAATAACACAATAAAATAGCGTCACAGAGTTAATTTCTAGACACCTCTGTATATTTATTAATCATACTCATAAATATGTGCCTTAATCAGGTTGGCATATAATTAATTAGAAAAGTTTTTTTTTATCTCATACACTACGACCAACAATGACTATAGGTTTGCGCCTGGATTATAAATTGAAAATTGATATAAGAAGTAATAAAACACGTTAAGCAACTTCAAGAAACGAAGTAAATTAACGTATGGGTGCTGAGTGAAAGTTATTTTTGACATTCTAACAGTAAAAACCCATATCGGACTAAATAATTGATAACATATTTGAAATATTTCAGGTGCAAACCTTCCGTCATTATTGATCACAGCGTATTTGGGGTAGAACTCTGTAACTAATATCAATCGCTGTTTGTCGCTAACTCTATTCTCTAGAATGGAGGTAGCGGTAAATAGTGATTGATTTTAGTTACAGTGTTCTACCCCTGGGCACCCTTATAGTAGAACATTATCGCATGCTTTACTTTGGTATAGAAATCTGTAAAGTTGAAGAAATACTTTCGCGGGAGGTTTGCGAGCTTGCTAAGAGAAATTTTCCGCTAAATGCAGAAAGCTTGGCGTCTGATACAGTTCTCTACCTAGTTGTGTGACGAACCTAAACACTTACTCGAAGGCAGCTACCCCAATCTAGTTACCACCATGTTGCGTAGCTGGCGCTGGTGGCAACGCCTCTGCTTAAAATTTAATACAAAATCAATAACTTTATTTTTCCAATATTGAACTTTTAACCTGAATATTGTGTATCTGGCGCCTAGGGAGTAGAACGAAGCAATGCTTTTATCGTTCGGCGCGGCTAATTAGATTTACTAATGCAAGAAGCTTTTTCCTGTTTCATGCTGAAGTTCCGGGAACTATTTTAATTAATCCTTAAACAAAAGTAACTAGAGTTAATTCTACAAAGTTTTGCGACCGGTATAAATACCACAAAAATACATGATGTTAAACAGTTATAAATACATTCGATATAAAGCAACGTTTTTAGATTCTACCAATGTATGTAGGTATTATATGTAGTAACGAAAGTAGATAGTTGGCTTCTTCTAACATAGGCAAATTTTGTTGCAGTCTACAATTTATACTAGGTAATTCTTAGTGAATAATGTTAGAACATACATTAAGGTGCTGTGGTATCACGTAATTAATTTATTGTTGCGTGTAACTTTCATTTTACGTCAATGTACCGTTACTTCTTTTTTCACCAAGTTGTGATTCACTTTGTATACTAGATTAATATCCTGATTTAGATTAATCTGCAGTCGAAATACTTACTTCACCACCTATATAAATCACTAGAAATCCTACAATCAAATTTTACACTTCGCCTATAATCCTTCTTGGCATTGCAACAAGCTTCGACATCTGCATAGTCCTTGTTTATATGTGTGTTTCATTTACCTATCCCTTTAAGTACATTTACATAGCAGTGTCCACAAAGCGTGCAAATTCAGGATTGAATTTAGTCCATGCATTAGAAATTCCAATGTATATGTGAATTTAAAATAAGTACTTTATTTCCAAATTTAACGCTGTTTTCAAGTAATCTAAAATGGAATCAGAAAAGCAAGGCTTCATTTAAAAAATGCCTTCGAAGCAATGTTTTGATTCACATGTACCTTACGTAAAGCACATCAAAACTGTTTTTTTTTCAGTTCAATCAAACGGCGATACTTACCGAACTTACATAGAGGTCAATTTCATGAGTGCACACTTACACGTATGTATAGTAACTTGTACAACAGTGCTATACTAACTGGGATAATTAAGGGAAGTTCGCGAGCAGCTCTTACTTTGATTATTCTGGTGGTATGTAAGGCAACATATTTTAATGATCGAGGCATAAAATCAGTTATGTAATATACACGGTGATTCTTGAATAGACCGACAAAAAAAAATACTGACGAAAGAAGAGCATACACAGATAAACATTGTGTGGGGTTTAAGGAGTTTAACTACTTGGACTAATGGACGTAAGGGAACAACCAAAAAGAGTAAAAACGGTGTTAAATCTAATTCCGCATTTTTATCTGTGATACACTGAGAAAAAATAATCTTTATGGTTAAGAAATTTGTATCTTTGACATTTTTTATTTCTGTGGAATAAATATTACTTCATAAAAATATGTATATCTTAGGTATTTGTGTTAAAAAAGCTACTTATTCACATGAAAATATTTTATCCCGAAAGAAATATATCTTTGCTACTATTGAAAGAAACAGTTTCTTTAAATTAAAGCATATTCATTAACTACAAAGAATTATTTTTCTCAGTGTAGGATAAATGTTAAAAAAATTCTATACAATTTATAATTAATTAGAAAATTCTCAGCGCCCATGCGTAAGACGAGAACCAAAACTTTACATCTTCAAAAACGTGCAATAAACGTTTATGGTGATGTTGTGCAGAGATTTAGAGTCGTTCGGTTGTAAAATTTAACCGTGAACTGATAACACAGTTGCATAGCTGATGGTGAATGCTTCGTACAAATATATTAGCTGTTATGGGGTGTACAAAAGTGAAATACTTACATAGAATCGGACAATAATTTACGATAGTAATCAGTCACTTTAAAAAATAACACACCGAACGCACGTATTGAATTTTGCACAAATTTGTGTTAATAATTCGTCTTAGAATTTGTTTCTCATTGAATAACTAACAAGTAATAACTAACAAACCAAACAGATTACGAATGTGTTTACTGATTACAATGCTTTAAATTCTGGTTGTCATCACCATTTCTTTGTTGTTACTAAAGTCTATTATTATTCAAACGTTAGCGATATATGTACCGAATCAACGACTTAGAGAAAACCGACTGATTAAAATGCAATGGAAGGATAATACGTTGCTTGTGGGAATAAACCAATGGGAAGATAGCGTTCGTACAGAATTAATGTAGTGTAGGTGTTAAGTTTTTTATACTTATTTGTATAATATTTAATAAACTTTATTTACAATACAATTAAAATTAAAATTAAAGAACGATACTAGGAATTCTTAACAGAGATTTGAATTGTTTTCGTGTTGTAGTGATATATTTGTTTACCTGTCAAAGCAGGTGTACAAAGTGTAGTTATGTACTATACAATTTGTACAGAATTATATTTCGGGTAATTTGCATGTATTTGCCATAAATAAACGGTGACTCAACAAGAGTGCAACATTTTTGATTTTAATGTTATTTTCTTCTAATCAAATATGGGGCGATATATAACAATTTCATTTCATTTCAATGTCAAGTTGACACATTCCGATTATCAGAAATGGTATGTTACATGAATGAGCAGCGTTGTTTAATTGTTAAAACGTATTTTGAGAATGGGGAAAGTTGTGCGGAAACAGTGTTCAAAATACGTGTAATTATTATTGGTAGAGAAAACGCTCCAAATCGTTCGACGGTTCAGTGATTGATAAAAAAAATTCCAGGAAACTGGTTCAGTTGTCAATAAATGAACGCGGATTCGTCATCGACCAAGATGGTCTATCGAAAATGTTGCAGTGACTGAAAGGGTTGCTGTGCATACAAAAATCTCTACTCGTCATCGTTCACAGGAGTTGGAATTGCAAGAACCACTTTACAGCGGATTTTTAAGACAGATCTTCATCTTCATCCTTACAAGGTCCAATTGACTCTTAAGTAGACAGATCATACGCAGCGGCGTCAACTGGATGTTGTAAAATCAAGTCGCTGATTTTTCGAAGAAAATCCTCTTTAGCGATGAAGCGCACTTTCATTTGAACACTCAGAATTGTCGAATTGGGCTGTTGAAAATCCTCGGCTGATTCATGAGAAAACAATGCACTTACAAAAACTCACTGATTGGTATGGGTTTTGAACTGAGTATGGGTTTTGACTCATTTGTCCATATTTCTTCGAGGTTGTTGCCGGCAATGGAGTTACAGTCGATGACGACCGTTTTCGAAATATGATAAGGGAGTTTTTGTGACCTACATTGGTCGGTTTGGATCTCGATTATATGTGGTTCCAACAGGACGGGGCAAGAAACAAGAAACATGTTGTTGCAAGAGAGATTTCCGTGTCATCTCACGCAATGGCAACCAAAATTAGCCACCGAGATCGTATGATTTCACGCCATGCGACTTCTGAATCTAGAGTTATGTGAAGTCTCACGCATATTCCAATCATCCAACAACAACTGATGAGCTTAAGGATGGAATTCGAAGTATCATTGGTGAAATTGACTGACAAATGTGTGAAAATGTGTGAAAAAGGCGTGGCGGCCATTTGTTGAATGTTCTGTTTCACATTTAATCGGAGTTCATGTACGTAACGTGTGTCCAATAATTATTGTAATCCTGGGTGGCTGTGGAGTCAAACATTTTTAACCAATTGTTGTTTCAAATGGCATTAAAACATTAAATACTTAAAGAAACATTTATTTGTTGTCTAACAGTCCATATTTGAGACTTCAATTCAACGATACGAAGTAAAAATCGGCATTTATGTGTGATGATAACACCAGGGACTACAATAATTGTTGGACGCACGATACTTTAAGTTATATTACAAATATTGTTATTTTTCGAACAAAATGTGTTTCTTATTCAAAAATTAAATGTTGCGCTTTTCTTGTTAGACCTGTATTTTGGAGTTTGTATTTCAACTGATCACGTCAATTCCATTTAAAGGTCAAGTTAATGCCAGACGCTGCGCTGCGCCGTAACAATTATGAGTATGATTTATTTCCTTCATCTGCTGCTCTTTCTTAACCAGGGGGATAATTTTTGGTTAATTATTATTATTATTATAAAACTAAAGTATTTACATAGAATTTTTGTAAAATTTTTCACATGTTCTGTGATCTCTATTCCTTCACCATTTTTCTTTGTCGGTTTATTCAATAATCATCCTGCATAGACACATCAAAAATACAACTCAACAAATATAGGTACTCAGAGGTTACATGTAACATGTAAATATGAAGTAATTGATCATTTCAGAGCGATTACTTCAAAGATTTAAGTGCAGTTTTTGCTTTTTGTAGTAACATGGAAGAGAAGACAACTTTAGATCGAGCAAAAGCATAATAAAGTATGTACTTACTTAACGTTTCGCAAAATAGTTTGTTCGTTTTATCAAAAGTGTAATTTGCCGTTTGTCAAGTCTTCAACAAACAAGTCGTTAGTTATTGAATGCAATTTGTCGTTACGCATTTCCTTTAGTCGAGTTTCTCATTTCCGCTCTAAGCGAAAGAATTGCGGTCCACATGTTTCCAAAATGTTAATAAAATTCAAGGTTTGGAAGGTATCTTTCGATTATCCTTCTGAAGCAATGATATTTTCTGATATTGATAATTTCTTGAATCTAGGCCAGCAATGAGACATAATTTATAAATTTCTTGAATTAAGCTTTTGAAGATGACTTTAAATTAGATCACTTGATACATTAAAAGGTTTTCCATAATAAAGCTTTTAATGTTCAAAATTGAAGTATTTATTAATTTTTCCACATTTACCGACACTCCTTTTTTAATGTCGTAAAATAGTGAAACCATAACTGAATAAGATTTTAAGTGATTTTAATATGATTTAAATTTCCATCGTCGGGGCGAATTAGTTAAATCTAGAATAATAACGCTTACGTGATTAATGATCGAAGCTCAGATTAATAGCGGTTTAACTTTTTATATGCCGTCGAAGGGATCTCAGGAAAACTTGAAATGATGTTGCACGGTTTGAAGTAATTAAAATCGATAGAGTACTGCAAAACTTTCAAAGAACGAAAGAATATTATTAGAATCTGGATATCCAGTTTAGAATATGGAATTAATTTGCTTCAATTATAAATTCTTTCGATCTGGTGGTATTTCACAATGTTATTTCATTTCCCATTAACTTTGTTATTAAATTTGGTCATTTTTCAAAATTGAAAACGCTCATCTATCTTAAAAAAAAAAGGTGAAACGAGATGAAGAATCATTTTTCGGCTCCAGGCATTGGCTTTGCAAACGTTAGCAGGAAAAGACGTTATATGAGGAGGCGTCGAACTTTCTCATCTTTTAGAGCAAACGCATTCCTCTTAGACATCCATCTTGATATAGAAAAGATAGGCCAGCATCCGGAACAAAACATTACTAGCGAACAACGCATTATCGGCGTACTCGGCAGACACACGTTCTTTACTTTGATGGAAATAGCACGTCTGTCAAGCATATTGAATTTAAGATATGAGCTAGAATTCGTTACAGCAGAATGTTTGTCACTTTCTTGTGATCAATTTTGCTTATTCCGCACAGCTTTCCAGTTCTTTGTTAATCGATCTCACATGTACTTTTATATTACACTCCTACATGTTTTTTGAAAATGCTGTGTAAAAAAAATATTAATCGTAAACAAAGTGAGTCTCCTTTCGAAGTAAAATATGAATTTCTTGATGAAGTTGTATTTTGGGTCTTCATAAATATCGTGTTATTTGACCTGCTTTAGATACAGTTCATTGGAGCATTACACCTCGATTAGATATAGGATAGAATACTTCCGCAACGAATTTGAGAAGAGAATACTCTTCGATCTCTTGATACATTTCTATTGTTGTTTCGAAACAATTTTTATCGAAGATGATGGCTTTGTAAAATATATTGTGCGATGTTGTGGGTTACCTTAGTTATTTATACTTTATATATCAAATTTTATACAACATTCAAGTTGCATGTGTAAAGTATATAAAAAAAAGAAAATAAGAATCTTTAGCTATTTATTTTCTAAATGCTCATATTTTATGAGTTAACAAATATGTTTCAAAGGTAAAAATCATTGCGAGTTTGAATACAAAGAAAATAATTTATAATGGAACCTGACATGAGTGTAGTTAATTCTAACAAATAGAGTGTGTAATATGCGAATCATCTGAAGTAAATTATTCCACACAAATTGTATAAAATAAGGATAACAACTTTACACACATGCTTTGACAGATAAACAAATAAATCACTACAACACGAAAACAATTCCAATCTGTGTGTTAAGAATTCTATTTTTCTATAATTTGAATTGTATTGTATGTTCAATTATATTGTTTAAATAGAATTTGGCAGTTCTTTAACTGAATTGAATTATAACTTGCAACCTTGAACGTTTTTTTTTTTAAACATTTGCTTAGGATTTTTGTGAGTTCAAATCACACGTACGTGTGATCCACCTCTAGCCAGAATAGTTGTAGCTGCATTAAGATTGAATTATTTTAGTAAATCTAAAATTCCTTAAAGATTTCTTGGATTTAAGAGGAGCACTTAATCCGAAAAAGGGCAGGTCAAATAAGGATATCATCGTAGGTATACTGAACAACAGACGGTTGTAATTTTGCACTCCACATGTTGGTTAATCGAGCGTTAAACGGTCATCCAGTTAGCGAAAGCATCGGTTACACCTGTTAGCCAATTATCTAGTTCCCATATCTAGGTCTGAATTGTATTATTCTTTAAAGAGTAAAAAAAAAAAACTGAAAATACCAGCAAGCACTCAAGCATTGAATTACGTATGAAATTATACGAAAAGTATTAATAACTTACGAGAGTATAACATTTTCTGGACGTGACACAATATTCGCAGAGGTTGTTTAAAACTTTAAAAGTTATTACTGACCGGTAGCAATTCATAATCTCCATAAGTTCAGAAAATCTAAGTATAAAATATGGCGTATGTATTTAACGAAGGGGGGAGAAAGGAAATCTGCGAGTAGCGGAATATAGTTCCATGAAATTGCATTTTAAATTATGGAAATAAAACGTTTTAAATTACTCTGAATGGATGATAATTTTTTTTAGGTTAATATTTAATGCTCTTCTCGAGGCATTAAGAGGGTCACTTCCAAAAACGTTGTTTATTAATAACTGTAGGGAATTTAATATTTATCACTTTATCAGTTATTTTTGTTATTTTCAGTGCATTATAGAATTGTTAAATAAGTAAAATGCATTCCCCGAATACAATTTCAAGACGTATGACGTTAATATATTTTTGAAATAAAAATTATGAAATCCTTTCTTGAAAAAATCGATTTTCTCATCTTAAACGTGTCCTAAGGTTTTAATTGAAGTATTGGTGCTCTAAGATGTAGTTCAAGCAACCCGCATATGTTTAGAATGTAAGGCAGATCGAAAGTAAACAAGGTATGCAGCTATAGAATACTAATAAGACAAGAGAAGAGGAAACTGGGGCTGCTTCCAAGACTTGGGAAAATTAACATGCTCATTTGCATTTTAGTATGTTGTTAACTTGGTGTAAGTTTAATGCATTTCTAATATACAATATTTGATGTCGTTGATCTTGCGAACTTAATCATAGTACATTGCAAATGTTTTATTAATGTGTTGAACAAGAACGAATTAGTTTTCAGGAGAACGGGAAAATTATATTGAACGACTTCAATTTGAAAAAGTATTCGTCAGTTTATTAATATTTGTCGAGTATAATGTTAAGCTAATAGCTACTTCCTTTTGTTAATACTTTTACTTATTGTTTTTTATTTTTATTTTATATTTTTGATTCTTATTTAGAGAAATCTAATCATATCGGCAAGTGCCTCTTTTGTGTGGCGTGTGGAAAAATAAAATTGCATAAAATGAAGTTACATGTTGGGTTTAATGATATGCCATTAGTAGTTTCATTAACTAAAATGCCTTCATTGAAATTACTTTGTGCAGCTATAAAGGCTGACATAATAACCACCTGATGCAAGCTAAAACATTCGAATAGGTTTATTATTAGGAATTTATATTTGCGTACTACACATGAAATGTAATGATGTTTTGCCTATTGTGGCGAAAACACAGAATTCATTGTAGCATATTTATTGTTGTGTTATCGAATGTGTGATTGTGGTTATTCAACAATGGTCGGCAGCGTCATTAGCCAGTTCAGGAATCAGAGCAACTATTTTAGCAATGATTGCGTTAATTAATTTTACCTGCTTGTAAATGCAATTTTAAATTGCGTTTCGAAATTTATATCCTACATTAATTAAGTTGAAAACTAATATATAACATCTATTAATTACAGTAATGTAGCGTGTGTATGCAAAAAATGTATATTTAAAGCGAAACATATTTTAGTAAATTAGATAATTCAGATCAATTGAGGGGTCTCTTCCTGGACTCCTGGTAGCACTTAACCCTCGGCTGAATCCAGATGCTGTCTGTGCTATTATCCAGCTACTTAGTATGACTACCGGATCTCGGCCCACTACTTACAAAACACTTACATGCATTACCAGCCGCATACTACCCCTCAATATTGCGCATGTGCTGCCATCCGTTCACAATGGGCCGCAGAGGGTTCATGTTTCAGTAAATAGGTATTCCGTACTGCAACTAGATATATTTCCCAGAGTAAATACATACATGCAGGCTGAGCTTATTTTCTGACTATACATATTTATGAGGCGCCGAAAGTACAAAATGGTTTTTAATAACCCTGTACGCCCCATAAAATATTTATTGTTTCCATTTTTAGTTCAAACGCAGTCATTGCGTCAAATGAAATTCTAAATGAAAATGTATATGTCCTTCGCTTTTAAATACTTTAAATCATAATGAATATGTGGCGGACAAATGAAATTTCCTATGCGCACTCCACATTTTAAGTACTTTCGTTCAGAGATTAAATGATGAATTAAATATAATTTGACACAAAGCAGGATGCTCTGTTTAAAGTATAATAATTGGTAAAAAAGTTGGTCAAATCTATCTAATAAGAAACGGAACAAATGTTCATAATCAACAAAGAACTGGGAATTCATATTTGATTATCCATCTCTTCGTTAACTTCTATGACTTGGTTCAAACGATTTGGGCATAGATTTCTAAAATAGACCAGGAGATAATCATTCCAAGTTTCAAACTGTGTGCAGCCAAAGTATCCTCTCTATTTTGAAATCATAATAATATTTTATGTACTCTTTGCCTTGTTTAAATGATTTGGGCATAGATTTCTAAAATAAACCTGGAGATAATCATTCCAAGTTTCATGTGTGCAGCCAAAGTATCCTCTCTGTTTTGAAATCGTAACAATATTTTGTGTACTCTTCGCCAAGCTTCCCCAATTTTTTTCTATCACATTCAGATCAGGGGTCAAACTCGCTCAGGCTATAATTTTGAAACCATTTTGTTATTTTTGGGGTTGGTACTGCGAACGGTAGGTATTTCAGCTGATTACGTCAATTCCGTAGGTGTTTAAAAGTGGGCAAATACGAGAGACCCCAAAAAACCTACACTTCCGAGTCGGTAACAGAAATGTGCTGGCAGCAAGGAGTCGATCTCCTGGTTTGCCTTTGAGAGCTCCGTGAAAAGGGGAGTGGATTCCAAAAACGCAAGGGCGAATCCTTACTGAAAGCAGCAGTGTTCACACTGTTTCACTAAGGCACGGATTCGAGAAAACAGGCAATAATCTAGTTGGCAATGTATTAAATGAGATTACAGATTGGTTTAGAGGCAGTTTTGGACTACCCTATTTCTTGTACAAGATTTGGTTCAATTTCGAAAATAAATATTTGGTGTAAGAAACCGGAATTCTGTAGAAAAAAATTTACTATTTCAATTTAGAAAATAAATTAAATTTCCGAAGCGAAAAATTTAAACGTAGACATAAATAAAGGAGTCTGTATCTTGGCGAAAACAAAGGGGCTAGTTTTTCCATTCGGAACGAAACGGAAATGTTATGTTATTTCTATTAATGTGAACTGCGACTTAAAACAATATGAAGCCTTATTTTAAGCACAACAAGTTTTGCTTCTTCAGCGAATGGAGGCGAATTTGTTTGCGCTCACGCAATTTGATTTGCGTGGGCGTACTGAAAAAGCAGTGAAAATGACATCCATGTAGAGGGCACATGGATGTCATTTTCACTGCTTTGGTAGCTATTTCCCACTTAGAAGCTTCGTGCGAGATAGAAAAATTCAAATTGAATTGGCTCGTGTGCTATTAGCCACCCACCTACAAGACCTGATAATAATATTTTAAATACTCAGGGAAGAAAAATCAGTTCCTAGTTCCAGTTCCGTCAGAGTTTTTCCATCTTCTCTCTGCGTGATCTTGTCGCGAATCTTCTTCAAGTTCGAATCAATTAATTCTCCCCACCCACAGTTTGCGTTCGGTAGTAAAGAAAATAATTCTCTCCGCGAGTGTTTTAGTTCTGTTATGAAAATTTGAGTAAGTTGTAAGCGAAACACCTTCGAAATTTACAGTGTCCCAAAATTTTGGATTACAGGAAGATTCCACATTTGGTAAAAATCATTTTATGTGCTTGGATTTTAGAAACTAACAAAAGCTTTAAATTTGGTACAGAATACCAATCCTTCTCTCTTTGAATTAATTCTTGATTTGGATTGTCAAAAAAAAATTGGTAAATTAGGTGTAATAGGTAATTATTGTCGTCTACTGTGAACAGTTTAGTTTGAAGTCAGAGATTCATGTCCGTATTCATAGTGCTTTCTCGAGGCTTCCTTGAATGAGGAACCCCTTAGAATGGGATCGTTGTAATGCAACTGCCATATGACAATCCCATTCTAAGGGGTTCCTCAATCAAGGAAATCTCAAGGAACCGCTATGAATACCGGCATTAGACTTTCTACCTTTGGACCCTTTTTGATCATTGTTTCTCTTCAACTCCGGCTGGCCGTTAGATTAAAACAGTTTGGGTTGCAGATAGAGTTTAGAGATAGAACACGTTCTATTATTTCAGGTAGTTTTTGATTCAAACTAAAATTTGCTACAATTTACTGCACAGCTTAAATTGTTTGAGATATTGAACGAAATCTTAAACAAAAAATAGGGCAGTTTAAAACGGCTTCTAGTCAGATCTGCTTCTTACAAAAAAATTGTCATCAAACGAAATCAAATTTCAATAAGTTTAAACACGCAATCTGGCGAATGGTCAATAAAGAAATAAATATTAAAATTCTGTGCGTCATCTGTCGCTTTGACTCACAGAGGGCATCCGTTCCGTAATCGATCGCTACTGAGGAGTTATGTATCCAACATTAGTACTTGCGCAGCAACAGACAAATCGTCGGCTCATGGAAATGAAGATGGTGCCGTCTGCAATTAGAATGTTGAAATAAAATTAAAATTTTTTTAAAAAAGTATCCAGGGGAAAAGATGCCCCGAAAAAGAGATGTCTCAAGAAAGGGATTAAAAGAAAAGACCTAACGAAGCGAGAGAAGGAAAGCCTTCAGTTACCTTCGTCACTAAGAAAGGATTTACAAAATAACCTGAGAACTATTTCACGGTATTTTCGAACTCCAATTGCTCAAATTCCGGACCGGCCGTACAAACATATTTTTTTTTGCAATGTTCCTTAATAATGTTGCATTTGTAACGGAGCTGAATCGAAGGATCCATGAAATTAACGCCAAGATCCGTGTAGGGTCTAATGGGAAAATAGGCATTGGAGTACACTCCGTCGCTGTAGCAACATAACGGAAAGTCTCAGAATGCGAGGTACGAAAATTAAAGTGTTACACCTAGAAGGAATAATTTTTTTGACTTGATTTTTTGGCAATGTGGTAGTCTTACATCAAGAATGAAACGATAAAATTTGCAAGAAATTTTAATAACATACAATACGGAAAAAATTAATAATGTGTTTGGCGAGCTGAGTGCACTCCTTTACACGTCTAGGCATCGACAAAATGAGATGGTCGATGTCTGCTTGAGGCACCTCGTTCCAAGCAACTTCAACTTCGTGGATTAACTGTGCCAGAGTCTGTGGAGGATGGTGCAAAGTTGACAGTCTTCTCCCGATCATATCCCACACATGTTCAATGGGATTTAAATCCGGTGAACGGGGTGGCCACGGCAAAACATTAACGCCAGCTTCTTGGAGAAAGTCCATAGTTCGACGAGCAATATGAGGACGTGCGTTGTATTGCTGAAAGAGGACGTGTGGACGGACATCTAGATAAGGCAGTAAAGTGGGCTGTAGGACGTCATCCACATAACGCGCAGCTGTCGTACTGTCTCGAATAAACAAAAGAGGTGATCGGTTACCATAGGCAATAGCTCCCCAAACCATTACTCCAACAGTCCTGTGTACATGCCTCTCAACAGCAAACCCAATATCACGTCGCTCTCCACGGCGGCGTCTTACACTTCTACGGCCATCATGCATGCCTAGACAGAATCGCGATTCGTCGCTGAATACGACATTATGCCATTCAGTCTCCCAGTCATCCACCGTCAAAGGAAGCACTAATCGTGGACGGTATGCAACAAGTCCAAAGGCTCGAATACGGCGATATAGGGTTCGCACGCTAACAGGTCTACCTTCTTCTTCAAACCATTGATCACCGATTTGGCGCGTAGTAGCAAAACGGTCTCGTAGAGTTAGTTGCCTGAAGCGCCGATCTTGACACTCTGTAGTACGCCTCGGTTGACCAGTTGGTCTTCTTCTTGTTCCTCTACCTTCTTCTGTCCACACTAGACACACACGCATTACCGTCATTGCAGTGCTATTAACATGGCGGGCAATTTCGCGACAGGCAATAATTCTACCCCTGTCAAAATCGCTAAGATGGTGATATTGTTGATGTCCTCGGGCTCTAGGCATTTTGTTACGCTTGACACAAGTAGACGGAGGCACATGAACTTAAAATATCTGTACAAATCAGCTCTCAGAAACTGTTTTCTTCTCACAAAACTAAGAGATAAAACCTTGTTGTTGCAAGAACTGTCAAAGATAAAAGTTTGACATTGTTATCATAACATGCTTTAAATATAGTCATTCTGTTGCCAAAAAATCTAGTCCAAAAAATTATTCCTTCTAGGTGTAACACTTCACTTAGGCCCAGTTTTACAATCGTGGAATAAGGACAGAATAACTGTTCGCTGAATATCCTTTAACGTTCCTCCACATCTACGTTACAATACGTCACGTTATTCTAAGAATAATGCTTATCCGACAATTGTAAAATCGGGCCTTAGTATATTTTATATCACAAAATCTTTTAACCGGACACTAAATCGCGCACAATACACTTAACGTTTCACCGTCGTTCGACAGCTTCTAACGAAGCTGACGGTTAAGTGTGTTGTGCGCGATTTAGTGTCCGGTTAAAAGATTTTGTGATACAAATTTCATCGGACAAGAACCAACTTTATATATTTAATATATTCAGCAAAATGGAGGTAGACGTCTGTCTACCTCCATTTTATTGTCTAATAAACGACGCTTTTTTTTAACAAGTTTGAGAGTAAATTTTAACATTTTTTTTTAAGGAAATGTAATCATTCCTAACCTAACTGTCTTACTATTGACGATTTTCATTTTGTTCTAGTGTACAAACATTTAACATGTATCTATACTATACTACGTCATCAATGCATGTTAGAATAAAATGCATATGTTCTTCAACCCATCTCTGTTTAATAGAACAGGATAAAAGCAAATGAGAATGAAAAGATTTGTCGATTCGGACGTATAAAATTGATGACGTAATGGTACAGATCCATTGGATCAATAGTATGTTTTATGCTTTGCGAATAATCGAGGCTTTGGATTGCTTAATAAATTTTAGGTAACTGTGTTTAACTTATTACGTCTTACAGCAAACTGGATATATTTATTTTTGAACCACTTTGTCCTCATGTGAAAGCACATTAGTTAAGTAATTTATTGCTGGAGGTGATTAAAGGTTTGGATATTTAGTACATAGGCATAATTAAATCTTAGCCTCTTGTCTTCTGAGGTGAAAATTACGGTGCTTACAAGCTTAGGAAATAATACTGCGTTAAAATTATAGTGCCGCAATTAAGTCGATGTATTTGTAGCGAGGGTGAAATCACAGATCCCATAATCGTATGTATCTTCTATAGTAGTTTAGGAAGCATTTCTTTCTTCAAAAAGAAGCGATGTAATCTAAGTACAATAATTAATCAGGTCTCGTTTATTATGTATAAAGTTTTCCAGTACTAAACGCTTGTTTTGATGATTTGCTTTGTTTCACTTGACTTTTCGGTAGTTCTAAAAGTCTGGTGTAAGAGGTATGATTGAACAAAACTTTGCTTTTTTTGAGTTATGAGTTTTTGAGTTAACAGAGTAATTCAGCTTGACACCAGAGCGCCATAAAAGATCACATCCTTAGAATTGAAGTGAAAATAATGAGCGTACAATTGAGAAGATCATCAAGTTGGTTTTTATTTTTCGATGAAAGAAGATGGAACGAAAAAGGATGACTACCTAAACCTACTGACATTTGACAATCTAAAGTGATATTTGAACTAATCAACTGCTTAGTTCCGATAAGTCAACAAACAGTAGTGATGTATTGTCCTTTCGCACCTTGTTTGGTTACTTTATCATATAAGTGGTGAAACATCAATGAAAATTTCGGTACAATACGAAAAACAGTAAAAGCTTTAAACGGGATTTTCTCTAACTAGCAATCTTTCGGGTTCAACCCCGTTTTTCTTCCACAGATATGTTGTCTCAATCCTTTGTCTACCAATAGTGATATATCACTAGAGTCTACGTTATACCAGCGGTACTTGTAGGTGCCTTATATTTCGAGCTTTAAATCCTCTTTATGTTAATGCTTTATGCAGAGTCCTGTTTTGCCTATGAATTTTTTACAAGTTTTTTACAAGAGTAGCCTATGATTTATCTACACGTACATCTTCCTCTTGCAAATGTTGGTATTTAAGAGGTTTTTAAATGCTGGTACTTTCAAGTACTATTGCTAGACAAAGGGTTAACAGCCCAGAAAAGAAGTTTGTCTACTAGACTAACAATAAGACACAGTCTGATTTCATCTCATCAATCGCTTTGAATAGTTTTAGTCGAACTATCTGTTACTTTAAAATTCTGAATCACCATTCTTTGATTTGTATTTGGAAATGTAATTACTGTTAATTAATTTAAACTAGTACTTTTTCATTGTGTTGGATTTCTTTCAGAGTAGCGAATTACATTTTGGAAAAGAAAACTTCAACTTCAAGTTTTTAATAACTTTATTCAATATTTTTTCTTGAAAACTATTTAAATGCGTTTTATAACGGACGCTTGCCGAAGTCAAATTTTATAAATAGTTGGTCGGTCTCGACCAAGAGTACGGTCACCGCTCGGAAATGCACTAACTTCGGTGACGAGGAAACTAATATATATCTTGGTATGTCGGCTAGTTTGAAGTTCCAATTTCGGCAACGTTTACAGAGAAATGTTCGATTGGAATCCGAGTCTGATTGAAGTGTTGTCGAACGTTAAATGTTTACATCTAAATTAAATGCGCTGTTGATTACTTAAACAGATTCATTAAAAAGTCCGGTTATCAACAATTACAAGAAGCACATTTACGTATGTGCCAGTCAATAATTCAAAAGCACGGTTGTTTTAAGACACCAGGTATAATAAGTTGTACTAGCATTGATCACTTTTGTGAGTTGTTAAAAAGTATTGCGTCTATGACTACATTTATTCTTTAGCAAGGTGGCAATTAGGGCCAGTTTCATAATGGAATTTAAAGGAGACTTTAAATTTAAAGTCACTTTCAGATGTCAAAACAAATATGAAAACACATTTGTTTACATATCAGAATGTGACTTTATTTTAAAGTCTCCTTTAAATTCCATTATGAAACTGGCCCTAACTCTTATATACATGTTAGTTGTAAACAATATCAAGGTTTGCGCGCTTGCAGGTTATAAATTATAAGATTAGTAAACAATCCCAAGGTTATGAACACCTGATATATGTTGTTAGTAAACAAGTCAGGGTCGTACAGCTGCACAATTTACAAAAGGATTCTTTGTTGTCGTAGTATAAGTGTTTGTTGTTTTGTCTGTTCTTTGCCCTGATTGTGTTAAAATGGTATTGCAAGTATAATGAATCAAAATTAAAAAAAAAATAGTAAAGTCCAGATTGATCATGTATAAAAGTAATCGTTGTTCCACTTATTAAAGGAAATAATAGAAAATAAAAGAGAATGCTTTATAGTACAGGAGCGTATTAAATATCCAATAAATAAATACATATTGGATAAAATGTGAACAAATACGCTTGGTGAAGCAAATCGGATTACCGTAAACGGTCGGTCGTATAGCTCAACGAACTAGATCCTGTAATAGTAACCACGGTCTGGCCGGCCATACGTATACATTAGTAAGACCAACAAACAACAGTGTAAAACAAGATCAACTGCCAATGCTACGACGGCCCGCAAAATTAAATCATGTTTATCAGTGCCCCTGTATCACCTAGCGGTGCAAAACCACGAGCCTTTGTGGCCGGTTAATAAACCGCATAAAACTAAAACATGGTTCGGGTCGAACAAAGACACAGTATGTTATCAGGGTACTGCACGCGAATGTGAAGTGCCGCATTAGTGACCGGAAGCGGCGAATCCATCTGCGAATTTCGGAGTTAACATATTGCGCATGCCACTACATGCATTAGCGGATTAAAACATTTCTCAAAACACCATCAATATTTATCATATTGATATTCGGATATAAATGTGAACTATTCGTTCATTCCAAATGCCAAATGCCAAATATATTTATGTGTGTTTTATATACATACATACATACTTGCACGTCAGGGAAAACTATTTTTCCATTAATACATAAATACATACATAAATACATATATGATTTCTTAAATATAAAACGAAGATGGATATACATATATATTTAGCATACATATTTTTAATTTTTTTAAAGTAGTTAGTACACTCTTACTTTTACATGCACTGAAAAGTAATCTAATTGCAATTTTTTAGATTTTTTTTTTGGTGATGTTGAACGATGATGTTTAATAATCTGTCATTGGTAGATAGATGTGACCACGCCCTAACAATGTAAATCAGTTTCTGCAGTTCTCTCTGTTACATTTGCCTTCCGTATGATAATTAGACCGGGAATGAATGTCTATAAATTCAGCACAAGCAAGCATTCTGTGTGCCCGACTTCAAGCGCATAGACATGCTCGTTATAATGCTCGTCCGTCTTTTCAAAATCGTCGAGGCGAATATATTCGTCTGTACATGTTTTTTCCGTTTTAGTATTTAAAAGAAAACATGATATGTAGGATATTTGAATTTACGAGTATCACCACGAACATGCCTATATGTGTGGCTTGTCATTATATGTAATTTTGTGTTGAAGTTCGGAATTGAAAAGTAGGTACTCTTTGATAATTCTATACGGCACTTAAACATTGTATTAATTACATTTTCTTAAGATTTTTTGGCGAGAAAGTTTTAATAAGATTACGCAATCGTATGATAAAATATTTCCGAAACTTGCTGCTTTTTAAATGTATATAGCCGGTAAGAATATTGCGTATAAAAGTCGTTTATGGTCGGACATTAAACTTTAATGGATAAAACGTGATCTCGGTTTTACGTTCGTGTTTTGCGTAACAAATATTAATCATTGCAACTTAAATATATTTGAAATGTGACGAACAACACTGTAAGTGTATTCGTGTTTTAGGGCGTACGCTAACTTGAGTTAGTGCGCCCAGAGATAATGAAATTGTCGTTATAAATCGTAATTTTATGGCAGCGAATTATATTAGTGATTCCTCTTCGATTATATTGCTTTAATAAAGTATCTCTTTTGATGAGCTAAGGTGAAATAAACTCAATGGTTTACCAAACGAAATTATGTATACATATAAAGAATTTATTCGATAAATAGTCCTAGGCTGTGAAAATCAATTAAAAGATGAGATATTATAGCATTTAATAATAATTAGTTTCTAACTAGTTCAAAACATTAAGACTAATCATCATTATTTCGGTGGGCAACTGTTTCTGACAATTTCGAACCAATCAGAAACTGCTGTTGGAACAAACTTCATATGTAAGGCAGGCCTGATTTTACTTTTTCCTAATCTACCTAATTTGGCTAATCTTCAAAGAATATTTTCTTGCATTCTCTCCTTGTATCATTAGCTACTTCTCGTCTTCTTCTTAATGCGTTCAGAATTCTGTAGTTTAGTTCTTCTTCTGCATCCAATCATCTATTTGCTGATTGTAGTGGATCTGTAAGTTCTTGTCAATTTTCTCTTGGTGTGCTTAAAGGTTCATTATTCTACGCCATCTTCAACTCATTTTCTCCTTTTCTTCTTGCTTCGTAGACTGCATTCCTTTGTCGTTTAACTAGAACTCAGTTCATTTTCGTCTATACATTTATTTTTTATTTTCTGTAAGAATCCCTTCTAAAGAGACATTCATGTTATTTTTTAGTATCTCTTTTTCGGTGGTCAAGTCCATGTCGTACCATGACAGATCCTCTCTGAAACTAGAAGAAAAAGTTCAGAACTTAATAAAACGATTTAAAATATCAAAAATACAAAACTTTGAATTAAAAACGTATTCGAGTTCAAAGTTAATATTTGAAAAGTTGAGAATGGCACACAAGCAGGTTACATTATTATTACGCTCAATTTTTTTCCCTTGGAATCTCAGTACACATATTTGCTCCCATCTATCCTTATTTACAATTGGAAATAAAGTCAAACAATATTTTCCTCTCAGCCTTATCGTAATCTCTACAAATAAATCAAAATCGAAGCAATACGATGATGTAGTGTGGGCTGTAAATTTTGGCGACATGTCTATTTCTAGTACGAACTCTTAAATTTTAATACGTCATGCAAAAGTGATGGGATTCATCGCCACGAAATCTCTTGCAATTACGTGATGCGGCGAAGAAATCTATCTAGTGCCTGCTGCAAGTTTAAACTTGCCTAACTTCTTAGTTGCACCAGTTGATTTGAGCAAACAGGGGAACTAAATACTCGATTATATTTGAACACGTCTCGTACTCATATCAATATCAATATCGGAAATAGGAGCTAAAAGATTCAGTTGAGAAGTTTCGAGCAACGCAAATTGAATGAATATAATTTACTTCACATAAGATATCTTTAACTAATAGTGTTCTCCTGAATCTCATTTTATTATTACAGTAACTTAGTAATAATTTTCATAACGAAAATTTTGGTTTATACTTTACATACATAGCACCATTTAATCGATTGTATTAAATTGGGGCAAATTGTCATTATCTTCACAAAATACATACATATTCATGCATCTCATCAATATTGAGTGCATTTTCAGGTAACTTCATTAATTCCAGTTCATAGTATTCGTTGATGTTTTACGATGACGACCGTGAATAGTTTTAATCGATGCCATATTTCTTTCAGCGACTTTCAGCCTTCACCAGGTCGCTTATAGAACGTGGCGTTTGATATATAACCACCGCCTGAATGTTTGCGCTAGCGTTCAACAGTTGGAAGTATAACTGATGGCCCAACTCTGTGTTCTCGCCTTGACAAATGCACTGACGGTAAATTGATTAGCGATCTAATTGCGCTTCACTGCTCTATTTGTCTGGATCGATGTCAATGTTTCCCCCAGTTCTACCATATGCGGTTATAATGAATCAGACCGTGGTGTGCCTGGTTTTGAAAGTTCTCTTCCTTGCAGTTTTATATTTACATTGAAAATCTACTACATTTTGATAAATTTTCTTTTATTCTAAAACTAATTATATTAATGTGTGATATTATTATGATCCACTTGAACTTCAATGCTCTTCATTCAGCGATGCTTTGGTGTTTGTATGCCAACCTGGAAATCCTTTTTTTTTGCTGGTCCTCAGTTCACAGTTGCTAACAGTTCTTCATTTGATAAAAACCACTTACCACCAAGGAATTCTTTTAGTTTTGCGAACAGATGGGGATCCGAGGGGAGCAATCTGGAGAACATGCCGAATGGGATGGATATAATCCATTCACGATCTTTTTAGACTCAGAGTAGGCCATGTTAGGGTGACACTTTTGTTGGTACCTCCAAGTGAGTATGTTCCATTTTAATTTGATGGTTATATTTTTCAAAACTGACACCAAAAAATATTGATGATTTTGAGCATTTTGACTTAGTATTACAAAGTCACAACTAATTTATTTGTTTTAATGCTATTATTTTACTTTCTTCATGCCAACGTAGAGTATAAGAAGCAATATAGTCGATGGGACTGACGTTAAAGTGTCAGAATTTTACATTTGTCACATTTTGAGTTCTATCAAAATCCATGTACGTAACTTAACGAAAAAAAAGCATGGCCCTCTAGAGTCTAAATAGGTCGTGAACAATGTATAGTAAGGCGTATTTCATTCAATTCAGCCGTCTTTGCCATGGATACAACACTTGTATGGGGACGGACGTTATCCTGATGAAAAATAATTTTCTTCTTTGATAAATCTGGTCTTTTCTCACGAATTGTTCGATCAAGTCGATCCAAAAGTTTAACATATTACTTTTCTGATATCGTTTTAGCATCCTAAAAAAGTGAAGCCATAACTTCTCGAGTGGATAAAATTGATTTTGCTTTTTTGACTGGCGGAGAATCACTATGCTTCTATTGCTTTGCTTCTGGAGTATAGTGGTGAATCCAAGTCTCAGCCAAGTAGTCAGAAATCGTCGGATAAAGTCGGTCGTATTCTTCTTAAATCGATCCAGACAGTCTTGGGAAATTTGTACTCATTTGCATTCATTTTGCCGAAAGCTTTATCATACCTAATCATCCAAACCCACAGGCTTAGCAATTTCGGACACTTTCAATCACCTTAATCCTTCAGGAACGATATCGTCGATGAAATCTTGTGTTGTTGCAGTTTTTGGACGTCTGCTTAATATCAACTTAGAAGAATGAATTTAAAATCCATTGAATGACAAAAAAAAACAAATCATTTACCATTACAACAACCGTTTCATCTTCAAGGTGCCTTATATGAAGGAGAATGATGATAATAAAAATAAATTCTTTGCATATACAATAATAACAGACACATGAATTTGAAGAAGTCAATTGAAATAATTGATGAACATTGTAGCATAAATAATATTAATCAAATCGAGAGTCAATTGAGGTATTTAAAAATTATATTTAACCTGTTGATAGGCAATTGGGTATTTCTACGGACTATTTGAGGAAACATTTGAAGGGCTTAAGTTTATGTTGAGGGTTTACGAAAGGAGCCTGAAACTGTAAATAGTAAAGAATACAAAATCAGAGGACGTAAGTAAACTCAGCAACTCCCTTGGAGTGCTAAGCAAATTTCTCCGCTGTTTGTGTGCGTGCATGAAACGAAATTTTAATTTAATTGAAAATTGTAAAAAATAGAAGACTAAAGTAATCAACATCAAAGAAAATTCACTGGATCTATCATTCATTAATATTATCTCGCGTTAATTTGTTTTGAATAAAATGTATTTGCAACTCCCTTGGAGTGCTAAGCAAATTTCTCCGCTGTTTGTGTGTGTGCATGAAAAGAAATTTTAATTTAAGTGAAAATTGTAAAAAGCAGAAGACTAAAGTAATCATCATCAAAGAAAATTCACCGGTTCTATCATTTATTATTATTTCGTGTTAATTTGTTTTGAATAGAATGTATTTACCTGATGTAGTACATTCCAAGTAAAACTGTCGTAACTCTAAACCACATTAAGATACCTGATGTTACTCCCTACTTCTTTCTTTAGTCTGCTTGCATTCTATCCGTGTTCCATTTTCAAGTAATCTTTGTCTCAGGCTTGCTACGTCATTAAACGTCTCTTGTTTCTGCCTTTACTACACGGCATTCATCTCGACCTGGAATTATATCTAAACAATTAAGGATGATAGAAAACTAAGTTAACAAAATTGTTAGTAGATATGCTTGGAGGTGATTTGCTTAATTATACATCTGATTTTGCTTCTTATATTTATCGAGAACGTAAATTGCCATTTTGTCACTTTCATCATAATATTCTGTATATATTGTTTGATTATATGTTATTTATATTTTTTCTTTGAAGTAATTTTGTTCTATGAAGTGATTCGTTCACGTATGCTGCAGAAAAATCCGCGCTTTATTCATCGATCTCTCTAGGTATATGTATAATGGTGAATTGAACTCTCTCATTATTTGTGTTACCAATTTTGTTCTGAATATAATCATTTCGTTATTTTCATATTAGTAAGCTTGTTTTAATTATGAAACAGAAAAGAAAAGTTTAAATAAAGTTTCAACTTAATTGTGTACAATTAAGCACCCTGACTAATAATCTCGCAGATAATGAGTAAAAAAAAAACGAATAAAGTAAGGAAAATGTAGACTTTTCCGGCCACAGCAGTTACTCTTTGCCCGCAATTAAGACATATCATTTATATTATACGAGGGAAACGATGTGCTTTTTATTTGGTAGCTTCACTGTTTACAGCTGTGGCGGTAACAAATGTCTTAAATTACCGTACGTGAAACTCTTTGTCTACAAATCGCTATGTAATTCGGCTTTTGTTTGTGGAATGTACGTTTTAGCTCTGTCCCATCTGCATTTAATAACTTTCAAATTTTTTTAATATCCGGATCACACAAGTATTTCCCCAATTACAGATTTGCGTATTTCCCCATCTCAGTATTAAAATGCTTGACTATTTAAAAGACACTTTTTTTAATTTTGAAATTTCGTGGTGATCAATAAATCGTATAATTTATATATTTTTAAATTAAGGACTTCTGTTTTTAGGGATGTAGCAACAAAGTAACTTTGTGATAATCTCTGTTTGGTGATTGTTTATAGCTAAGACTGGAAAACTTAATACACCTCCTCATAATGGTTTTACATTCGTTTTAATGATTTCAGACCTTAGTTTAACGCAGCAACATTACCTAATACACTTCATACAAAATTACCTCCTCAAAGGAACTTCAATGCGAAACTTGTTGCATCTTTGTTTCGATGCGAGAGCTACACTTTTAGGTCACATTAGTCTTCGCATTGTTACCACTCTAAAATTCCTTGATTTCATATTCCTTCAGAGAGAACTTTAAAGCCTATTCAAAGTTGCGGCTTTGTTCACGCTTGTAAGTACAATTTAGACAGTTTGTGTCCCTCATCTTTTTAATTGCCTTTCTGGTCTTCATATTTACACGTTCGTGTTTGTGTGTGTCCTTAAAATTTCACGCAGGGTGTTTCTAAATTCTACATAAAGGAGGGGGATTAACTCGCAATGACAATCACTTCTTTGAACAAAGCACCAACAAGAAGTAATTTTTATGTTAAATGCGAGGTACCAATTTCTATTTCGTTTTTATGGATTAGAAATTCAAATTACTATTCATTTTGTTTAATCCGAATGTTGTATTCTCATCTTGTATGAGATCTTTCCATATTCATCACACAAAAGGTCGAGGGTGAACATCGAACTAAAAATTGTAAAATATAGTTAGAGGTAACATTATTTCATTGTTTTAAACTTTGAAATAATACTATTTCTATTGCACAGTAAACAAATTTAATTTTTCCCGAGTTAAAAAAAAACCATAATATAGAAAAAGTGGTATTCTATTATAAAGCCACAAATCCTCCAGGAGGTAAAATATCCCCAGCCTGAGGCAATTTTTCATTTATTCAAATTCCGCGTGACTGACATCCGCAATCTAGATTTTCTGCAGCTGGGTATATAAACATAACGTAGGTCTATGATAAGCTACATTACCGGCCAAATAATAGACCGTTGTAAATCGAGCACGCTATATGAGGTCAGAGGTAAAATTTAGAAGCATCAATTTTACTCGCACCGAGTGCAATTTATAACATCTTATAACAGGCGTCTCTCCACAATGGCCCGCTTTATACGTCATTATTAACCCGGCTCGAATCTGCCGTCCGGTGATGCTGCATCAGAATCTACCATCAGAGGGCAAACCATTACAACAGCGCTGTTTTTATGACCTATAAAAATTGTTTCCTTCGGAATGATTAGCCCCGATTTTTGTATTAATTAGTTAGGGTTTTGGACATTTCATTTTAGCAGTCCGTGTCTGAATTACTTTTTTAATTTTCTTTCCCTTTTCCTTCTCTTCATTTTCGAGTGGATCCTTTATTTGAGTCAGAATTTTTTTTTATACTTCAATCAAAATAAGTATGGGACAGATTTAGAACTTAAGAATCCTAAGTTAATTAATTTTCAATAATACTTAGTTGAATTTTTTCCTTCTATTTTTACTGTTGATGTGTGGCATAGTGACACTATAAGTATGTGCTCACGCAAAGATCGATGTAACGTCCCGCTTATTGCTCATACATAGTATAGAGGGCTATACATTACACCCCATTACCTCCACATAGGAAGGACGTAAGAAAATACATGAATATCGATGGAGGCAAAAGGTAGAAAAGAAAGTATGAAAAAGTGAAGATAAATAACGGAATAAAAATATAAAATTATTTCATTTATGACAATTTAATTTGGCACAAAATTGTTGACTTTGACCATACAATGTGCTTCCGCAATCCTTTGTACGTAGACGTCAAACCAAACGCTATAAAATCACTTGACCAAGGTTGGCCACAAGTTGCTTGAAAAGTGAAAGATTATGATGATTACGTCTCCTGCAAGATATCAAAAATTGAGAGATGTGGTCTTTCAATTTATTTCCTTTTGTGTAACATAATTTTATCGAAATTTTAATATCCAGCATGTTGAAGTGTAATTTTAACTTGTACAAAAGGTCTCCTCATGTGATAGAAAACTTTTATTAAACCCATTGCATTGTCGATTACCTTGATTTTATCACCATTGGGTTTTATACTATGTGTTTTTTGAAAAATGCCGTAAGGGGTGGCTGTGGAAAAGAAAATGCATGACTTAGCTCCACTCATGTACTTTAAATTGTCAGTTTTGGCATGTGTTAGATGCCAAGCTACGACATGAGTTTTAATTTTCATGGCCAACCTTTATGGCATTTTTAAGAAAATACACCGTACAACGAACTCTATTAGTAAATCATAGATGGGCGAATATGTTCGGGAACACCGCTTGTTGGACACCCGTTAGTTCGAGTGTAAAACAAATTAATGATAAGAGTGCTTCATTTTTATTTTCTGTATAATAAACTGCCATTTAAAAAGTAAATAGTGTAATAATTAAATAAACATTCGATTTATTGTAAATTTTTGATAATAAGTTTAATAAAATTAGTTTGTTTATATTAAAAACCTATCCTTTGCGCTGCGAATTGACCTCAACTCAACTGTCATGGCGCCCACTTGTCACAGTTTTGAAGCAACTTACAGCCGTTCTATGGTTTACTAATATAGTTCGTTGGTCTTATACCACAACTTAAAGCGCGACCATATGTCCCTATATACGCAGGGTGCCGATTTGAAAGTCGCAATCAGTGTCATTTCCTTCACGTGAAGATAAATTAAGTGACAACCGAAGGTCACTTTGTTCGCATGTCGTAGTATTCGTTTAACTTCACACGTGCGTAAATTGATCTGTATTGTTTTTAAGTCGCAGCCGCCACACCCCTCCTTGACAAGCTATGTGAGCTTGGAGAAACTTAGGTGAAAAGAAAAAGTATTATTTAAAGAATTTTATGAATTTTATTGAGAGTTTTTCTCCTCTGAATTTGATCGAAACTTGCAGCTCCTTGACCTTGTTGTCTAACTGTGTTTTTGGAGGTAGCAAAAAGGGTCTCACGGAGACTTAACGATCATTTAACAATAAAGACAATAAACGTACAATAATATTAAAGAGAGAGAAATATAAAAACCACTTAGTGCCACTTATATGGAAAGATGGAATGTCTGAAATATAAAAATGGGGTTTCGAAGTATATGGATGAATGGGGAGAAACAAATCAGAAGGTCATATGTAAGAAGCAGAGATGAAAAAGCAATTATGGGAAGTGTATGGACCGGCAGGAAGCCAATAGTATTTATCATGAAGAGTGAATTAGGAAGAGTAACGACTTATTTATTACAAATAGTACCAGGAGGAAAATTTAACTCCATGGCAATATTGGAGAAAGCCTAATATGAAAATCTTGATATTTCACCAAAATTAAAGAAAAAAAAAAAAAACTGCAAAAAATAGTAAAAATGATAGGAACTACTATAAATCACAGCGAAGAAGGGCATGAGAAGAGTGGATGCCTCCAGGCGAAAAAAATTAACCACATAGTAATACTAAGAAAGCGTACTGGTTATGTCGTCGATCTAATATGAAAACCTTGTAACTCCATTCAAATTCATAGATTTTAACCAATTTTTTTTGGCAAATGTCTGAGTGGGTCATTCTAATCGAGGTTGCAAGTTACAACTTGTTATGATTCTACTTCTGTTACCACCGAACATTACCGAGATTGTAGCTTCTTAGCGGTTACTAAGGAGGTACAACCATTGCTAGGTTGTAAATCCGATTAGAAGGACCTCCCAAGGGGGCAAAATGCTTTTTACATGCTGTGTGCTACTGAAACAAATCTGAAATACATAGTTATATTTGTTTAACAACAGAAATGTGGAAGCACCCTTCGACAGAAGAAAGAAGATTCCAGCCGAGAAGTATCATCAGGAAACGACTTCGGAGGTGTTCAAGTCAAAAAGAGAGGAAAATGCTCATGGAAAATTCCGAATTCCAAAAAGAATAATAAATGAGAGCAATGAAAGAAAAGAAATAATGAAAGCAACAAGGAAGAAGTAGCACAAGTTTTCTTCAATGTGAAGGAAGGTGAATGGCAAAAATTTAGTTTGATAAGAAAACAGAGTCGCAATAAGAAGAAGCTTAACAAGTACAAAGGCGATTAATAACAATATATCAGACAATAGAAAATATTGTATGAATTTTGGGGGCGAAACAAAACAAAGGCGAGAAGAAAAGAGTAGATGGAGAAATAAAGGAAATTGCCTATGTTTTTTAAATAATGATATCTTACCTACATATGAACTTTAATTATTCCACCATAGAGCTATATAAAGTTGTATCGTTGAACCATATTGGACGAGCTTAGTTGGTTGACAGATAATAAAACTCGTTTGCGTTTATAAACGCCAACACTATCTTGTTATATATTAATTTATCGCCTCTCTTAAGGTGGACCTGCTTAATTATTAACTCCAACAGCAATATAGTTTTTAATTTATGGGGAGTAATATAACTTAATATTGACTACGGTATTACATTTTGTGGCTTCATAAATAAAGAAGGATCAAAGCGAAAGCCACCCCACGTTCACAAACAGTGGTAAGTGGTTTCGGGATCCATTAAGTAAATCAATATGTGACTCTCCTTGTAATACTAAATTATATGCGACTGCGAGTGCAGGCGTTATTTGAATATACTTTGATGCATTTTAGAATTGTTGGAATATGAAACATGTATTTATTTTAGAAATTTATATTTGCTGACGTTTCAGAATATACTTTATTTATAATTAATTCCTTTGTGGCACTTGTAAGGAACATAAAAAAATGTGATGTCAATTGGATGTTCATAATAAATTAGTAGTAATAATTAAGTTTATTGTATTTTTACTGTACATTTTTACTGCCAAGTACATTTCATAATTTTTACTTGATACATCAGCGTGAATAATGCGAGGTCGTTATGAGTTATCACATCAGACTTTCTCCTCATTCTGGTAAAGCGACGTACGAAAAAACCTAACAGGATTTCATCAAGTGAGTAACTGCGAACTATAAAATTTTGTACTAATCTTAGATACATATAGAATTTCCAAGCTCGGACGTACTTCATAAAGTAGTAGATCTCCCTTCATCTTGGCTAATGGCGCCTCATATACGTTTTAATTCATAGTTGTCCTGATTACTAGCCATAAATTCCCGGGAAGAATGTCCGCAATCATCGACGAGGAAGAGGCTAGTTTAGGGTGTGGGACATTCGGGTTTCAATTATCCTGCTGCCTGTCATTTGATTTTCAAAGCAGTTCTGTAAGACAAGCATTCACTTTGCATACGACTAATAGGGGGGATCCTGGAAGTGTCTTCTCAAACTTTAACTTAATATATAACGCTTGACGTCTTTTCGAAACTTGAAATTACTAGGACCTAGTTGCGTAATTAAAGATCGTAGAAACCTTACCATATACTGGTGTTCTAATACATACATTATATACGCATCATTTATGATTCATATGTCTCTCATACCTTTAACTAGAAAGGTCTTACGTTTCTGAATGTACGTTATGATAAAAAAAAAGGTTCATCGCTTATTACTATGGTAATTGTTTATGGTTTGGTTCGAAAACGGGAGCTTAGTAAGTATTAGTCTGTCGATTATATTATCCATTCAGTTCATGATTCATTCATTCGATTAAGCTTCAGCTTTGAATCCTGAAACCATGCCAATTCTATTATTCTTATTTTCGAACATTCATATTTGACGTTACAAGGGTGACCTTGCTCCAACATTCTTAGCCTTGCAGTAAGAAAGATAATAGTGCAATAATTAGTGAAAATTATTTTAAACACAAAGAAATTAACAGCGTTTAATTAGAAGCGAGTCTATAGTTTCTTTGATGCATTATTCGAAGTATTTAAGGAAGAGTACTAGAATTATATATTATTTGAATTACCTGGAAGAATCTTAATTGCATCGCCGGAATAAAGTAAGAGATAAGCGCCATGCCTAGTACTTATTTAGTAAGATGTGGCACAATTTGGAGCTTTACGAATTATCGCGGTCGCGGTCCCTTTCTGTATGATTCATCGACTTCCTTGCATTAAGGAAACGAGAATTTTTGTAAAAAGCGGATGTGATTTGTTTTCTTTTGTTGCGAATTTTCTCCTTAAATGCGGCGAGACTTGCCAAGTTAATAAATAATAGAAATATTTTTCCTCTGCGATCTTACATTTTCGGTTGTTTGCATAAGAAAAGCTTTGGATTTACAGTTGAGTCTGAAAGAACTATTAAATTTAAATATTAATAATTACTTAAAAGCTGGTTCTGTGCGCCATTTAATGTCCGTTTAAAAGAGTTTATGATGCAATATTTAAATGTAAAAGTTGATTTCGCAAATTTATTAGCCAAGCTTGAATTTTGTTCGCCATTTTTGTTCGACCATTAAATTGAAAAAAAAAAAATCTTTCTTGCGTTTCTGTGCGCATAATCATAATAAAAGTGTTATTGAACACACACGAAAACACGATAAAATATTTCTTAATATTTATAAACGGTCAAGTTTTCGCGCGCATATGAGTACAAACAGCTACGAGGTCACATTAATGAGAAATATTAATAAGAAATATCAACAAAAATAACAAAATTAATACTGACTTCACTCATGAATATACCGTCCTGAGAATTACAAATTTCAACAACAAAGTTATCAAAACAAAACAGAAAAAAATTAGTACTCAAAACGAGGGGTACGACAACATCAGACCAATAATTACAAGACGAACTTCACAACATAAATGGCGCCCAACGTGGGGCCAATAAGAATTCAACACTATAGTATGTTCATTTCTTTTCTTGTGTATTTATAATGGTTACAGTAAGTGAAACTCATTCGATTACACACTGTATAGTGGCAATACATTTTGTGAATACATATTTCCATTTTCGTTTATATTTTGTAAGTACATATTATTTCTTTCCAAGATTTGCATAATTTTATTATTTTTCAATCATGAAGTTAATATAAATTAATAATATCATGACGTTCATTACTTTATATCAATTATATCGCATAAAGAGCACGTTAATGATATTATTTTAGCGATTTGATGGAAACCTGTAACCTTCATTTACTTTTAATTAAATCAAACCCAATTTGAAATTATAAAGTTTAGATGCTCGCATATTTCTGCGGCGCTTGTTCCATTCCTAGACTTTTACACCGAAACCGTTAATAATAAACCGACGCGGGCTCCGTGTGAGCTAAAAAGGTGAGATATAAAGCTCGTCGTAATTGCAAAACCTTGTTTTATAACGAGTGTCTAAATAAAAATCTGGTCAAGTAGGTTGTGGTCGAAAATTTTTTCGTTGCATGCATGTCGTTTCTAAGTTCAACGGCTAAGCTTTCAAGTGTAACGTCAAAGTGATTTAGCATTAAAAATAGTTTTTCTCTTCACAAACTACTAAAAAATGCCCTTTTCAATTGAAGAAAAGACATTTATGATTGAAAGTTACTTTCGAAACGGTTGCAAAATTAACGGTGTCTGGTCCTATTCAATTCAAGACTGTTTGGAGGAATTCCTTGTCCAGTTCCCAGAAATTGTTTTTGATTATAAACAATTTCTAGAGTGTCTAAATCGAAGTGTGGCATTATTTCGACAAACTGGATCTTTAACAAGAAAAAAAGGAAGCGGAAGGCAAAAGAAACGTACTCTGGAAGTTATCAATGAAGTCAATCAGATAATGGAAGATGCACCTCGAACCTGGCCCCCACGTTCCTGTGATTTAACTCCTTCTGACTATTTTCTATGGCCCTACATCAAAAATAACATTTACTCAGCACCTATAAATAATTTGAACGATCTTAGAGAACGTATATTTGATAAGTGTCAAGAAATCAACAACTCTCCGGATTTACTGCAAAATGTTGTTAATGGAATTAAAAACAGAATTATTAAATGTTACCAAGAAGGGGGTGGCCATATTCAGCATATTTTATAATAAACGTTTTTAAATTTCACGTTTTCACGTTTTTTACGGCAAAATCACTTTTAACAAGGAAATGATAATTCAGTATCAATTTTGACGTTACACTTGAAAGGTTAGCCGTTGAACTTAGAAGCGACATACATGCAGTGGATAAATTTTCGACCACAACCTACTTGACCAGATTTTTATTTAGACACTCGTTACTTGGATATACCCCTTAATAACGCAACGTCAGTCTTTGCAGTCTTAATCCGGTCCATGGCTCCATTAATGGAAAGTGCAATCTTGTAACACCATCCCGCTTTGTTATTATTTCAGTTGTTAGTTTATTTCGGACAGTCGCAAGGGCGCTTGAGGAGTTATGCATTTTAATGGAACTGGTTCGTTGAACCTGGAGGTTCTCACTAGTGCGAAATTGACTTTTAAATTAAATTTTATTCGAAAGTTACCGCCTTCATTTATTTTACGAGTTCATTTCACGTTTAATGTTTTCATTTGGTTCTATTAAGAAATTTAGAGTGCCTAACAACAAGGACAAAAAAGCAAGTGTCCTAGCTAAAACTTTACAGCAACATTTTGTGAAACATGTTGATTTCTGCTCAAGGAAGAAACATTTAAAAATAAAGTATTATATCTTACCTTCATAGAGGGATTTTATTAACATATCATCCATGATACTTGACGTAAATTATGGTAAGTGGTAATGCCACATGAATCATGCCAAATTTTTTATTAAATATAAGAATAACACAAAATTGTTTCATTTGAATAAAACAGTTATATTAAAATTTTAGATGGTAACAGTGTCTCTATGGTTCTTCCAGCATTACTACGAGCATGTCTACTCGTGTGAAGTTGGCTTAACATTTATTTAATATTTAAAGCTCTTCATGGAAACAAATCAATATTGACTTATGAATGGTAATTTGTTGTTTAAGGGTTTATTTTCGTAATGAGAGTTTACCACCATCAAAAGAATTTTATCGATGAGGTCTTAAAATATTGTAACCTCGTAAATCTATCTTCGAAAATTCCGCAGAAATTTCCGCTTTGCAAAATCCAATTACAAGTTTAGCAAAACGAGTTAGAACTCGAAGTCGAGTTAACAAAGATTGTCCCGATAAGTGCAATAATCTTCACATGGATATTAATAATTCGCGACTTATCATTATCGGTTTATATCGTTGTCTACATTGCGCAAATACTAAATGCCTCGTTGACGGTATTTCAACGCAAAACATAATATATTAAAAATAATAATATGTAATAATAATATTAACCTGAAGCTTAAACCAATAACAACGATTATTTCAACAATTGCTGTTAAGGGTTTAAGCTTTGGCTTAAAGTTTGTGCAACTGCGCCTATTTTAAAACTAATCTTTGGGCCAGTTTCATAGCGGAAGTTAAAGGAGACTTTAAAATTATAGTCACAATCTGATGTATAAACAAATGCGTTTTCATATTAGTTTTGACATGTAAAGGTGACTTTGTTTAAAGTCTCCTTTAAATTCCATTATGAAACTTGCCCTTAGTTTTAGTTTTAAGTAGATTTCCTATCGTGGCGTCTATTAAATTGTAAATTTTGTTTTAATAAAGTTAAAAACTTGAGAATAACTACGTGTATATAGTGTAATAAGTTAGAGGAATTGAAGGCAATATTTTGCGCAAGCCAATAACATTCTGGATCAGTTGGCTACAAATCTCAAGATTACAACATTCTGAAGTAAATCGATAGATTTTATTGATTATTTATTCAAACGTTTCGATGCTGTTTCGCTATAAATATTAACATCTGTCATGCCAAATGGAATATTTTCGCTTGCATGCGAAGGATATTTGAAATTTTAGAAGTTTATGGTCAAGTCCTGCGAGCAAATTCACTGTCCGGTGTACTCTATGAAAATCTGTTTATGTTAATGTAATAATAACATATTCTTGGATTAGGCGGGTATTATTAAATGTTTGGGGTTGACAAATACATATGATTAGCATTAATCACCTGCCTCGAGATTTACAAAGTCGTGTATTAGAATTGGCAGATTAGTAGTCGCATTTAATTTCACATCAGGTGATTGAATGATGTAGGTGAAAGGTGACAATAAGGGATGAACGGCAAGCGATGAATTATGCACGGTGTAAGCTGTGTTAATCTGTGGTGGGAGCTCGCTGTAGAGTTTAGGGCTCCCATCGGGTTTGGAAACGTGCTTCTTTCTACGCAGATGGGCTGCTGCGACGTACTGCATAGGAACATGAACTCATATTTTTTAATTTAAACTTTATGGGCAGACCTTCCTTAAATAAAGTATTTCCTCGGAAATCCATTTTAGTCCTCGCTGATAAATTAGACTTTAAGGTATTTATTTTGTTTGGTATTAAAATATTTAGCACGGAAGAAGTATTATCAAAAGGGGAATCGGGATGCTTTAATATATACAGAATGATCCTTCAAGAGAAAGAAAAAATGTTGAAAGAATAGACATCACAGAACATGGGAAAAATATTCATAAAATTTTATATATCTCAGTTTTCCAGAAATAATTAACGAAATATTGTACCCCAAATGACGAACAAAAAATGATGAACGAAATAAATAGTCATAAAAGTGTTTTAACAAACAGACTCTAAAGCATTATAATCAGTAAACACAGAAAATAGAAAGTGGGCTTGAAACTAAAAAGTAATCGTCTCACTTGGAAAAAAGAGCCGTGATGAAATGGGAAAGGACTACAGTTACAGAAAGTTCTCAAATTTCTGCAGTCGAGCGATTACAGATCGTTAGAAAACATATGGACCCAGAAAACTAGAAATTATAAAAGTTTATAAAACTAGTCAAGAGATATCTGCGATCACAAGGATCCAACAAAGGAAGATTTTCTTGCTGTTTGGTCATCTATTCAAAACTTGGAAATGACACTGAAAGGGGAAATATTGATACTGATTCTGAAAAGCTTTAGAAGATAATTAAATGAATATATTAATTAATATTGGAGAAGTGATAACATGAAAATTACGGAACTTGAGCTCTGCGTAATCAATCGCCGAAGTTAGAACCGACAATTATTTCAGTATTATTTCTTTGTTAACGGTGAATGAGAAAAAAGGACGGAGTTATGATTCATCAGTCTGATGATGCAACACCAGACAATGACGCAGAGCTCTTCTTTTATTAAGACAACAATAGAAAGACTTATAAAACTCATGACGTAGAAAAAGTAGATTTACTAGATAGTCACATGCTGATTTAAGAGTGCAAGAGTGTTTTCAAATGTCAATCACGAGTGTTTTTGCCCAAAATGTCAGAACGTCACTAGAAGGCATAAACAATTCAACCATTAATGGGGAATTTAGAGAAATATAGGTAACTCCTTGTAAGGCTAGACCAGAGGTTCTCAAACTTTTTTGTCTCGTAGACCACGTGCCATTTTTTCCTGTTTTGGGTAGACCCCCCGTCTTTCTAATATTGAATTGTTGCAAATTCATCAACTTCAAATGTGTTTTTGACAGCTGACACGGTGCTACTCACTTTGATAGGTTTAACTGTAGTGTAGAGTGAAAAAGTAAAAAAAAAACACATGTTAAGTTTTATACATTTAGGGCCGATATATCAATCACAACATCACAAGTTAACTTTAACTCTCAGTTTATTTCCATAGTAACAGTTATGAAAATAATTATTCCTCTGGCAATAAACTGAAGGTTAAAGTTAACTTGTGATTGAAAAACTGGCCCTTATTAATTAAAACGACAAAATGCAAATCTAGTAAAATCCTAATATAAAATAACTACACCAAAGAATAAATGCTTTGAATGGGAGGGATGAGCCTGATACAAAACTCTGGTATAAGTCTGGACAAGCGTTGCTACTTAACGTATGCGCGTAACATATTGATACATTTAAGGAAAGCCAAAATTTCGGTCACGACATGCTTAAATGGGATCCATTCCGGTGGACCCCTACTTACATCTCATGCACCACCAATTTTTCTTTTCGCTGATATGGACCCCTTGCAGTTCGGAGTCGAACCCCTAGGGGTCGATATAGACCACTTTTGGAATCACTGGTTTAGACTTAGGGACAAATTCTGAAACATCACTCATACCATACTTATTCATACTCAACTCACGCTGAAATTGACAGTTTTGAAATTTAGAAACGCTTTAATTTTTGTTTTAATTATTTTTTAATTTTCTAACGTAAATCACTGATGATCAAACTACTACATTGACCATAAACTTGAGTAAATATACTCGAGTAAATATAAAAGCATTTATAAATTTCAAATATCATCAAAAGTCAAATTTGAGTGAGAGTTGAGTATGAGAAGTATTTCAGAATTTGGACCTAAGTAATCGGAGCATTCTTCAGGTCTTCCAAAAAAGTTTCAATTTCAATGATATAGGGCAATGGTTCCCAAACTTACTGTGCCCACGAACCGCTTCTCATAGCAAAAACCTAATCATGAATCCCCAAGTGAAATAACTCTACACAACTGCGTAATACAAAATTACAAATTTAACTTTGATGTCTTAAATGGTAAATGGTGATGTAAAAATATCCCTCTGGGGGTCCGTAGGAACCACTTTTGGAATCACTGATATAGGGTGTTGCATATTTTTGGGAGAGGAAAAGAATAATCGTGGTAGGCTTTTTGAAACAAGATAAAAGTGTATTAGTAGGTTTGTTCCAGCAGAATTTTCTCACTAGTTCTTTGTTTCTATAATTGGGAATTTTATTTTTTGATGTTTTTTTTATCATAAGAGAGTGAGAAACAGTTGCCCACCGAAATAATGAACGAATTTAACGGCGCCGTCAAATGTACAATTTTGATGACTGCATGTTTTTGACGGTTTCGACGAACTATTGCTGGAACAAACCTAGTGCTCCCTAATTAAATTATAAAATAAAATTTTGGAAAAATATTCAGTTCGCCAGTTTTGAGACGTGAAGACAAGAAATGTTTTCATATTTCGCAGGACGCCCCTTCTAGTTTCTGTTATTATTGTAAGCTATTGTAGCGGATAGTAAATAGATAAAGATTAAAGAGTACTTGTCAAAGCATTCTCAGAGATAAACTACCAGTTACTTTCGAAAGCAAATTCGTCGAAATCAACTCTCAAATGAACCAGAACTTGAAAGTAATCGTAGACAGTCATTTGCATAACTTTTTTAAAATGAACAGGCACCTTCATACTGATTAACGATATTTTTGTTTCCCATAGTCTTCCTTTATCACAACAATATTGTAAAATATCTTTAAAAAGAGGATATCATAGACTTCAAAATTTTAGGCCGTTTAAGGATAGCTGGTGATGAATAAGCCTAAAATTAGTAACACTATTTCTTGATGGTAAGAAATTTATCATTAAACTGACATCATCTGTGGCTGAGTACTTTGTAGAACTTGAAGTATCTAGTAGCGTTACATGTTTATAAAAAATTTTCAACCCTCTCTTAAGATTCTAAAATAATTCTTCTCAATTTGGTGATTCTTAGATATGTTTTTAAACGTCTTTCTTTGATTTAGCTTCCGACTGTGATTTGTAAATGTACTAAGTAATGAAAAGGAATAAGACAATGATGTATTGTTGCTTTCATTTTGACAGGACCACATTTTGTTTTAACTTCTAAAACAATACGGTAACAAATATTATAAATCATAAGAAATAAATATAAGTATTTACTAATTACTTAAATAAATAAGAAATGGGAAATAAAGTGTTATAGCATTTTCAATTGGTTGCGTTAGTGTGCTATCTTCATCTCGTATTATTACAGGAGTTTAGAAACGATGCAAGTACTCTGAGTATAACCGGTGCGGTGTAGGTGCAGGTTTTGTTTGTAGTTATCAAAAAGACCCAATGGCTACTCCAAAAGTGATCGTCCTGTATACAAGTTTTCAAGCATCCATACTTCAACAGATCTGGGAACACATATACCGCTCTCAATGTCTAGGGTTCTCTGGGGATATGGGAAACTAGTGCATTATCCACACTCTATTTTGTAAATAAGTAAGCAGCTGGCGTCTACTTATATCTAGTGTAACTACTTAAATAAATAATAAATGTTTCATCCGTATGCTCTTCATAACTTATCAAAATAATTTAATTAATTAATGATTATTTGTTTTTATTTTCCTTTTGTATGAGAAGTTAATCCCTAAATCGATTTCCTCGTGGTTGAGTTACGAATTTACGATTCATCGAATTTGACATCTTTTGAATTTACTGATTTAAGGAATGGTTGTTATGGAATTGTTATATATGCAGTTATATATCTAGATTGAAATTAGTGTCGTATTTTTTCTCGAGAAATACTTTATAAAAGAAGATATAAGAAAATTTTCAAACCGCCTGAGAAAGTCGGTGTCAAGTTGTCAGGTAGCAGGTGTTTACGATGTCCGCTTTAGATAAGCGGTAAAAGCATCATTACTAAATAATGAGTACGTTCCGGTATTATAAACATTTTCGTAATGTATTTCTACGCCCCTCTTGTGTATTAAGTATGTCGTTTCTTGCGTTAATCTGTAGGTATTGTTAGAAGGGTATTTGGATGAAAAGGGAAAACCTCCCCGTCGATTTCCTTTTGCAAAAAAAGGAGGACGTTCACGTCTGCGAAGTTCGAAACGCAGCTTCTTCTAATTAATATTAAATCTCACATTTCAGTTCACGCAAAACTGTGGCGATAGCCTAGAATTATAAAATTTGTTCTTGTCTAGAGTAATTGAATTTCACGTTTATTTGAATAAAATCTTTTATTTATGACTTTGGATTAAAAAGTAATTTTAATATAAAGCGGTTAATTATTTTGCTCCTGGCCGACTTTGCAAGTTTGCATATAAATTCATGAGAATATTGCCTCTGTTTTACTTATCGTTCGCGAAATTTGCTCGAGATATTAAACTTTTTTCGTTATTACATTTGCGGCTGCTTGTTAAATTAAGCATTTTTCAATTTCGTTAGTGTTAATTCCTCGACCGGAAGGGTTCATATTTAAAGTTTATTCCGATTAAAAATTACATTTTACCTACTTTTGAAAATTATAAGCAATTGGAGTTTGTAAGTAATGCATTTATACATATAAAAATGATAATGATTATTAACAATAATAATTTGGATTAATGTGTACAAATGAAATAAATATGAATATAATTCAGTAACACCCTGTATAATTTAACACATATTATAACATTTTGTTTGTCTAATTACATCATGTAACAAAACATATTGAGTGTATTTATAAATGTACTTCAGAATAATTTTTAAAAGTATTTTTCACAGACTGTTCTGATTCTTCTATAAATTACATGGTTTGAAAATATAAAAGTGTACGCGACAAGGAAACACGTGTTCGAGCGCAGTTTTGCGAGTGTTGCTATAACATTTTCTGATCTTCTAGAACAATACTTTAGTCAGAATAAGGCTTTTAACTTCTTTACTACCTAATAATAATAAAGAGCTTGTTAATGTTTACATTAGTTCGTGCCGGGGAGAGAGGCTTCCAAGCCTTAAACAATCGCTTTTCGTCGTTTCCGTTTTCTTGTTGCTCTTTATGTTTTCAGTCATTAAGGTAATGTATGCAGTAAACATTGACGCAAGATAAACAAACGTTCATAAAAAAAATAATTACGGTGCGAAATCCGATATTACTGGGAGCACAAAATCGTCTTTTATCTGCGCAGTATCAGTCATACTTACGACTTATTAAATCCGAAGAGAATATCTGCATTAATATGCAGTATTTCTCACTAAGCTTAGTTATAAAGCTATGGTCTGCAAGAGAGTGTTGTCTACATGGGAACATCCCCGGACGAGCTTTTATCTTCATAGTTTGCTTCCTGGCGATGCATATCTGCGCTATCGATTTAGCTTATGGATGACATTTAGTGGTGCTAAACTAGGCTTTAAATATAATCCAGGGTTACTTTATCACAAGTTAGAATAAGGTCTTAAGGATTTCGAGATTCATCGACCTTCGTTCTTGAGCTCGACGATTCTGAGAAAGTTTTGTCATATTTATTTTCCTAAAAACTTTCGGTCTTTGTTGCCTGCAGTTTTATTTAGTTTCCAAAATTACGGAATCACTATTGAGAAATTGTATCAAAAACCTATTTCATTTAATTCAATTTTTATTAGAAGAACTACTTTATTACTACTTCATTATAAAGGACACTTTATGCATTTTTAAAAATAGGCAGAAAATCGTGTAATTCTGTAACTAATTCAAAAATAAGTGTAACCATTTTAGAAAAGGATAAGCAAGAGGCAGTGCTTTAATTAACCGTAACCGCAACTCTCAACTGCATAGAATAATAAATATAAATTTAATCATACTCCATGAGAAGAATAAACGTTGGCCGCGTTGAAAGCTTATTATTCTTTCTTGACACGCTTTGTGAGAAAATAGCTCTCTGCCTTCTGTACATTCGAAATGAGGGTAGGTGTGAAAGAAATAGGCTTAAGTGGAACTGCCGGCGGTTTGAATCATGGCATATGTATATATGTTTTGTGTATACTTTTCGGTATTTTCATCGGCAATGATTTTTTACCAGCGTTACAATTTGAATACAAACTCGTGAGGCAATGAGAAGACTACGTGACCTAACAACCAAACACACACTATCGCGATCTGTCTAAATAATATGTGTAGCTCGACGCAATAAAACTCTGTTTTTGATTAAAATGTAATTACATTCTCCGTCACTTTTATATCTACCCCAAAATATTTTTTTTTTCAAAATTATATAACACGATTATGTTATCCGATGATGATAGAGACATCCAGTACGTTTTTGTTTTGAGAAGTTTCTTTTAAATTAATTTTTTATACAAACATTAATTCAATCAAGTGAATCAAATGTTAGAGAAAATGAATATTGGAAAGGGTAGAAACTTGTTTCTGCAGAGAGAGAAAAAAAGAAAACAACTCCAACTAGTGGGCGAAAATATTCTTTATGAAAAGACAAGTTAACAAAAATTAAGAAAAGGGCTAAGATAGAAATACCATGATTGTCCTGAACAACATCATTGACCATATCATGTCAGACCATATTATGTCAGAAGTTAAATGAACACGGAATTAATGAACCAGTGCTAAAATGGTTTACATCGTTTCTGCATGGACGTTGAAATAAGATATGATTCAAATCGAAGTATGGTATAATTAACAAAGAAGTTCCACAAGGTAGTAAGTACATTGTCTTCACTTCTGTTTTTATATACAGGTTGTTTTTGGAAGTGTGACCGAAAACAGAACTTTGGTATTTGCATGTACTGGGTATATGGATTGAACACTTTGTTTTTGCTGAATAACAAATTTAATTTGTAACGCCTGAACGATCCAGTGGTAAGAGGACCGGCCTTGCAATCGCTGGTCGTCGGTTCGAACCTCACTCGGGATTTTTCTCGGGGGTGGTCGGTATCGACTTCAGGCACCCTTCAGTATTGGTATTGGTATTGGTATTGATAAAATTCGACATTGCTTCCCCTTAAACGGCGAGAAGGTCGGAAGTAACAAAGCCATGGAACACTTTACACACACTCAAATACACTCCCGCTCCTGAGGTCCTGACAAGTCTTTGACTTAGGACCCCGTTGGGCAACCACCACAGATTAAAAAAAAATGTGTAATTTTTTTCGTATTCTACCCCGCTTCCGGCGGCGACACTGGTGAATAAGGAAATTTGTTTAAATAAATTATGAAGAAAGAAAACATAATAATTCCTAGAAAAACTCCTAACTCCTAGTTACAGTTTTAATTATTAAATTTGAAACAAAAAGCTAATGTGAACACTTAAAAGTAAACTGTCACAATTGTCAAAATATGGAAAAATTAGCAAAAATTCAAAATCAGTACCGTGTACCAATTTTCAGTAATTTGTGAAAATTTATGAAATTATTTTTCATTTCAGAATGAACACAGAAAAAAGAAAAATAAATCTGCCATTTTTTAAAGATTTGTTTCATATTTTATGCGTATTCTTTTTCAGCCACATTTCCAAAAACACCCAGTATAGTAAAGCCTTATCTAAACAGTGTTCCCTCTCTGAAGAAAGCTGTGCCAATATGCAGATGATACAATCATGATTGTAAACAGTTATAACTCTTTGGATTTACAGAAGAACTGTAATGGACTCAATGTTAGCAAGTCGTTTATTGTTCAATTCGCCATCAGAAACAATTCTGAGTCTCATCACGAAAGCATGCTTGTATTGTGTAATCAAAAAATTTCCGTCACCCCCGTTTCTGAATTTCTGGGTATACAGGGATATTCACATAAACCGTTCGTTAAAAGTTTTCAAGGTTGCAGTTCACGTAGATATTTGAAATTTAAGGAGCAAGGGTTTTCCGTAGAGATCTCTTTAAATAAAATAAAATTGTCTTTGTTCACTTCCGGTTGTACCGGAAGTGATACAAAGACAATTTTATTTTATTTAAAGAGATCTCTACGGAAAACCCTTGCTCCTTAAATTTCAAATATCTACGTGAACTGCAACCTTGAAAACTTTTAACGAACGGTTTATGTGAATATCCCTGTATTAGTTGACTGTAATTTAAATTGGGATCACCAGCAAATTGAATAGTTCGTTCTTTGCACTAATGAACTTGAAAAAAACTGCAACAATCACCGTTCTTCTGATGTATTATACGTTCACAACTTGAATGCGATATAACAATATGGGGAAACGCAGTTAATATTAATCGAGTATTCTTAATTCAGAAAAAAAATGGAGGGACCACTGTAAAACACATTCCCAAAAACTACAAATTATGTCTTACTACTCTCTTTACATGTACGATAATCTTAATAAATTCTCAACAAATATTGATGTAAAGACAACATACAATACATGAAATGGCGAATCGTTGCGTATCCCTGCTCACAGAACAACTTTTTTTTTTGCAAAGGCCTGCAGCTATAATGGGATTTTTAATAAACTGGCCCAAGAAATAAAAATAATGCCGAATAGAAATCATTACAAAGTGAACTTAAAACAGTTGTTTCTCAGTACGCCGTATTACTCAACAAATGAATTTTTGAATGAATAATTATTTATCTGTAATTTTCTTGAACTGTGATTCAATGTCCTCTTTGTAATGTACAGCCTCAGTCAAAAGTAATGAAACGTTCAAAACCGAAACGCTGTAGTCAGAGAGAGAAGATACCGAGTGAGATGAAGCCTTATGGCGAACGGATGTTTTTGAAGTCCTTCGAAACCCCACAACACGTTGCGGTCTCTCTGACTCGGCACCGTTGCACTTTGACTGCAACGTTTCGGTTTTAATCGTTTCATTACTTTTGATTGAGGTTGTTCATACATATACATACATATACACTTTGTTAATTCGTTTTTCAGACATAGGGAAATAGCATGTAAAATTGAATATTTGCAAATATTGGCTCCCCTGTAAATTTTAGAGCAAAACGGTAAAGGAAAAAATGTGTAGAATTCCAAAATGCACTTAATACACTATTTATAACTTTAATTTTCGCAACCATTTTCTTTTAAAATGGCAAAAATCTTCTGGAAAATGCACATAATTTACTGAGTTAGCTATGACTCTTTCCGTTTCATAATTATTGTATTAAAGTGTTACAGTACCGAAGAAAAATATTACTTTTAAAATCCTATTATTCGAGAAACTCTTTGCGGGGATTTATACGGAGCGAAAAATAATTTATGCGGATACCATTAGTGGGATTATTAAACATCTTGAAACAAGAGGAAGCGTAGACGAATTATGCGAATGTGAAAAAATATCGTTGAAATAGAAAATGTATTAGCAGTGGTAATTGAAAATTAAAATTTAAGTTTAAGACACATTAGTCAGAATTTGGGATTTCATTTACAGCTTTTCACGTAAGCACTACGAAAAATTAAATCGTTTAAATGTCACAAACAAATTCTCCAAATTTCAAAGAATGATGTTTTCTGAAACTAAGGTATCTAGGAAATATCCAATAACGTTAGAAATCTTTTCCACCGAGTACTCCAAATTGTCAAAATTTTCTATATCGGAGTACTTACTCAAAACTTACATTAACTGTCCATACCCGAAGTCAACACCATCAAATTAACGTATGGGCAGGAATTTTAGGAATCATTGATCCGTTTAATATCGAAAGATCCCTCACAGGTAATAGATACCTCCAATTGCTGCAGAATTCAGTAGGATCCACTTTAGGAGATCTTGGGATAGACCATGAAATTTGGCTGGCTAGAGCCTGATGGTTGCCCTGCGCACAATACTGCAGTTGTGCGAAACTTTTCAAATGATGCATTTCCCAATCACTGCTAGGGAGAGGAGGTACCATTAACTGACCGGCACGTTTTTCAGATTTATCACCAAATGACTTTTTCTTCTGGGATAATTTAAAAAATAAATTGTATAATTGACAGAATACCCAACAAAATATAGAGACGTTAAAAGAAGCAATAATTGCCGAATACGACAGAGTATCTCAGTATCAATTGGCAAACATGAGGCACGAATGTTATTAGCAATAAGGATATTGTTTAGCTGCATTTGAACACATTTAAAAATGTTAATTTGATGTTTTTTTTTTTTGTATTGTCATAGTCATGGTTAACTGCTAATAAAATGTCAATTTCCCTGAAAGCTTTTACTTTTTTGAGAATATGAGTACAAAATTTAAAGAAATAAGTATCACTGTAAGTGCATTTTATAATTTTGAACAATTTTTTCCTTTACCGTTTTGCTCTAAGATTTACAGGGGAGCCAATATTTACAAATATTTAATTTTACATGCTATTTCCCTATGCCTGAAAAACGAATCAACACGGTGTATACTTGTATTCTTATATTAAATGTAATATTATTATTTAATTTTTCTACTTTCCGTTCAGAATGTGTTCATTGTGGCACCAAAAATAGTTTCACAAAGTAGCTCATTGTGAAACTGTTTCTGGTGAAATTTTGGTCCCAATGGCCAATTTCTTCGCCATGTTTAACCTAAGGTTAATTTATCTAACAGTTTGAATGTGACGAATAGTTGGCCGTACACATACGATGTGTCACATTCTAACTAACAGATAAATTTGACCTCAAGATAAGGCGATGAAGAAATCGGGCATTAAAGTGACAATATTGTTCAAACATGAAATGTCAAATGTGGTTTTAACCTAACAATCTTTTACTTTATTTAAGAATATAAGAACATAATAAGCATGTAAAAAATTTACAGTTACTGCGTTAACAGAATTTTGTTGACAACATGAATTAAATGAATCATATTCTTTTTCATAAATACGTTTAGATTTACTTAGGAGTAATTTATTTATTGCGTTCATAGCTGCTTCTCTTATTTCTGGAGGCGTACAAGAAAATGACTCGCTTCGTTACGCTCATCGTACGCTAACCCCACTCGTGGTGTAATAAGCCTTCTTGTGAAACTTGTAAAATAATGTACTATTGCTCTATTCTATTCTTTGACAATGGTAGTTTACAATACTGTACTGTAATATCTAAACTAAGACAAAACAATGTTCTGCAACGAATCATGCTGCAAATAAATAATAATAATAATTATTATCTTTAAGTAAAATTTTGAAATAGGTACTTAACATTTATTTAATTTTAAAAATTATTTTTCTGTTTTACAGGGTTACGTCTTAACTGAGGGGGCAACATCATAACTGGTGAGTTGATTAATTGAAATAATTAATAATTGAGTGGTAATTTAAAAAATGTTAATTGTGTTGGTTGCGATCCTTTTTGCTTTTGTTTTCTTATTGTTTTTTTCTTAAATATTTTCACTTTTTTTGTTTTTTTTACGTCGCTGTCTTCTTTTAGTGTCTTCTCTCTGACGCATTTTAAAAATATCATTTCTGCTTCGACTGTAATATTTTTCACTCTCATATCTACAACTAGGTAAAATATCCGAACATATTTTTTAAACACCCTGTATATATTTCGATGTGTTTTTGTGGAATATATAATTTGGAGTTTGTATATTTTCGAGAAGAAGATGGGGCATTAGATACAATTTTGCCACAAGCGCTAGGTTGTCTAGTTACGGACCTGATGGGGGCCCCTGTACGGCCTGGAGCCCCTCTTTTGGCCACCTCTGCTCATATTCTGTTTTCTTTACTTCAGTTTTTGTTCCAAAAAGTAATTATTGATTTGTTCTCTTTTCAATTCCATTTTGTAGACGTTGTTTGATTATTGTTATAAATTTCAATTCAATTTTATTTATTACTTATTCAATTCTCTCATCTCTTGAATTTCTACTTTTTGTATTTTCCTTCTTATTATAGAACATTTTAGTGTATTATTACTTATGTATTTAATTTTTTTTTTAGTTTGCAAAGTTTGATGCTTTTTTTCAATGTATTCTATATCAGAGAAAATCTATGTAGTTTCTGATAATTTTTTATAGATATAGAGTAGTGACTCATGCTTCTTTCCTCAGGCGAGGCTCATTCATTTTTAGGGTGAATTTTCCCGGAAAAGTACGGTTTTTGAATACTATTGTCTGCGTTATAATCAATAATAGGTAATTTTAAAATTTTATGAATTTTCTTCCTCGTGATATGATGTGAAAAATAAGACAGCTATCCACTGAGCCCTATACCTAATCCTTCCTGAAATTTTGCGTTATTGTTTTTTGTACATTAATTAACTTGAGGAAAATTCCAATTTTTTCAAATAGAAAACATGCACACTAAATTATATTACATCAACATCTTAACGACAAATATTTGAGAGATTTACAAACTACTTAACTATGTGCTTGAACGCTTTAAACTGTATGCTCGCAGACGAAACGATTTAATCAGACAAGTTTGCTTTGATGCTTCCATTACTCGTTACTGTTAGAATCTTGGGCTTACAGTTTGTTCGCATTCTTCAATTCGCTTGTAAGTGTTTTATGTTGACAGTAGATCTGCGACAATGCATAAAGCGTACGCGAATGGCTATTCACTAGAGAGACAGTCAGGTATCGCATTTACAATTCGGGAATTTACGTACTGAAGGGATGCGAATCTAACTGGAGTTTACTTTTAGGCATCGTCGTTCAAATGATTTGTTTCATTGTGCAAGTTTAACTCTCTCTCTCTCTCTTTCTCTCTCTCGCCAGGCAATGCATCTGACAGATTTCTCAAATATTACCCGCGAGCAAATTGAATCTGTTTTGAATGATTGACGACTTAAAGAATACTGAACGCGTCGGATTTTATGCACTCTTGTTTGTCCTTATTTTGATATTGGTATAGTCTGCCGCCGAGATTTTCCGGATATTAAACTAGTTGAGCACTTATAAAAAACACTTACTTTAAAGTAAACTTATGGAGACGATTGGAAACAGTTCATTGAAGAATTACAACAATTCCTGTAAAAATCTCAACTGATGAGTAAAAGCAGCGGCGGTTTGAAATTTTATTTGATCTACCCTTGGATTTAGATGTTTGTGACTATGAGTGCTGGAGATGAAACTCCAGTAGGACTCAAAATCTTAGAGCATTTTCGGTCATAAAAAGTTCTGCACACTTGAATTTCTTAAACAAGGACGAATAGTGACTCATTCAAATTAGTAAAAGGAAACCAACATGAAATAAAATATAAAATGAAGTAGTTTACCAAGCTGGCCCTAATTCAATGGCCAGGGACTGTATATTTGATTCTTGCTATTAGCCATTCTTTAATAAGCCATTTAGAAATCAACTATGTATGATTGTGATCTACTGTGGGTGGAGATTTTTATTTTTTAAATCTAAATACTATTATTTAACAAGATACAGGTCTCTATGTGAAATTTCGCTAATAACAGCAAAAGGAACAACGTGACGTGCCTAATAAATAATGTATGTGCACTCTGACAGTAGACTCTACGCTGAGAGAATGATATGTCCACTGCTTGGCATAAACTATGAAGTTCCGATCAATAGTAATTATTATTTATTGCGTTAACGGAGAATCGAGGAACTTCCTGTGGGTATTTTATCTTTGGATTCTCAGTTATACTGCTCACCTGTTGGGTAATTTCTTAACAGCTAAATAATGTAGTGGTGTGGGATAAAATTCGTTTATTTAAATTCCTTGTGTTTCTAAATTCGCGGATGTTTTTTTTTAACTATTAAAATCGGTGGAAATGCAGCTTTGTTGTTTTATTTGAAGAGTTATTGTTTCATTTTTCGCAGAGTGAGAAAAATCCATGAAACGAAGTATGTATGTTTTAGGGTACATAGAAGATGAGCCGACCGAGTACAGAATCTTGTTTTAAAAATACGCCCTTGTATTTTTAACATAAAACGAAAATAATTTTCAAAGCTGATGCGAGTATAATATAATTCTTTTTGAAATATCGTGTACAGTGACTGCTCCCGCAATTTCAGGAAATACTTGAAGCGCCTGAAAAGACGGACACTATAAAACAAACTTAGATTTTGAAATGTTTCCCCGAGCGCCGCGCATCAAGACACAGTTTGAAAAGACCATTCTGGGTTCACTGCCGATTCTAACTTTTGATGTGTATTGGCTCGAAACATCATGGACATCCCGTTAAATTTATCCCGTCTCTGCGGAGATATTGTATAAATAAGTTAAGTTTTTCGCATTTTTTTTTTTTTGATAAAAATTGTTTTTGACTCCTGAAGTTCTTTTGTTTCGGTATTATGAAACCATTAGGGAATCGTAACTATGTTTAGGAAACTTTCCTATTACAAATTGCTTTAAAAATAATCAAACTCTGAGACGCAAATGTCAGACCTTGTATATGTTTATTACAATGTAAAAGTTATTAATATTTAGTTTGTAAAATCAGGTTTACAACAAACTGAAAGAGAAAAAACTAAAATTGCGTTATCCCTTCAATTTATCAAATAAACTTTAAATTTATTGAATAAACTTTATCGCGGAGCGAGAACCTCTGACTCTATTGTTATGCAGATATGGTCTAATTTAAATTCAGTATAAATATCAGAATGGAGGTTAATCAGCGTTTGATGATATTCTCAATCGAAAACTTTCTCTTTAAAGTACCCTGTTTAATTTGAATAAAGACGAAATAAAAGCAAGATTGTGATCCATTAAGAGTTACAGCTCAGATTTTATTTTCCTAATACATTTCTGCTTCATTTCTCCCTTATTCGCGTCCCGTAAATATATATTTGTAAGTATGCTAAGTTAGTCGGGGCGTTATAATAAATGTCGCTAAACTTCTAATGTAGCCAGCTACCCAATAATTTATTATTTAGGTGTTTGACATAAAGGGGAGGGTCTGTTGCCACAATGCTTTCTCCAGAGAGAGTTTATTGCGAAAAACACTTAGAGGAACGGGGCCTTATTCAAGAAATTACAGTTTGCCTTATTCTTTATCACACTTTAACAGTAAGTACGTGGTTTTCTTCATAAGAGATTTTGTCTTATCTATTGTAATTACGTTTAAAATTATTAAAACAAATTTATACTATTCATGCTTATAATTCGCTTTTTTACTGTTAAATTCTTTGGAATAAACTAAAAGCTGCATTGAAACACAGTTTCCTCTACTTACTTTGGAGTATTATAGAAATGATTTACATATATAAAAAAAAGAAATGAAGTACATAGAGTAAAAAGATAATACCATTGTATCATTTACAAACGGCTATACGTTTCTAAATGTCAGTAGTACTGTAGTTACTTTATTGATTATTTGTTTAAAACATTTTGCTATTTATTTAACATAATTACTCTAATCTGTTGATATACACAATTAATTATGCAAAATACCCTCCATTATTATCGAAAGAACTTTGTTGCAAGGCATAATGTGAGGATAATATACTCACGGGTAGTAATTTTCATTAGCGTAGGTCACGAAAGCTTTTCAATTTTTTTTTGCTTCCTGCGAAACTTCTACATAACCTCATCCCATTTTCACTTGCCTGCCGAGCGAATTTTGCCGCCCAGAATTGGTCGTCGTGATAATAAAATCTCATTAGGACTTAACAAGTCAGTGTTTACGGGCATAAGTGGGTGAACCCCTTGCAATTCTACGTGGCATGTTTAATGATATGCAAGAAATTATAAAAAGCTGCATGCGTCACGTAACCTACTCCCTTGCCCTCTGAAAGAAATGAAGTTTCCTGATATTGCGTGTTTCATACTCAGATTACTCAAAACTGGTAACTCTCAGGTGGCGCGAATTTTTTTTCCCTTTTAATTAATCTTTTCTCGATTTTTTTAATATCGTGTTATTAAAATCATCTCATCTTCATTCATTTCTACAATTACTTTGAGGAAATGGAAATGTACTTAAAGCAAAATAATTACAGGTGCAGTGAAAGTTTGTCGTTTATAAATAAATAATAGGCCATTGAAAGAAATGTGTCAGTTTGTTAGAAACGAAATAGAACGAATTTTTATCGCGGTAGCTGTAAAGTGGTGAAGAGGCACGTTCTCACATTTGGTGTGGTCTGTATCTGGCGTTGCGACGAGGCTTTCAGTATTCACACAAGGGACACTCTTAACCACTCTGTCTTCTCTGTTATCGTGTTATATTTCGATTCACGTGATGCATACGTACATACATTTCCTTTATATTGTACTTGAAAATTTTCAATTATTTAATTATGCTCCTGGATAGTGCTTCAAATTTGACTTGCACTTTATATTTTTCTGATTTTACATGAAGTGGTGCTCTTCTATACATATGTGAATTAAGATTGTACCTTGATACTACTACTTCTTACAGTAGGTATGATTTGCAATGCTATAGAGTTTTATTCCATGAAAGTTTCCTTAATTACATTGGATAATGCAAACAGCGTGCAAACAGTTGATGCAGAGGTGGTTTGAAATGTATTTGAGGCTTGTCATTGAGATATCGAAATCATATCTTCATGGAATTCAAGACGTAGATCGTCTCTTGAAACTGGTCAAGAGGGAGGCAACTATTGGTATACGCTGATGACCTAATAATATCAGAGATGGGATTAAAATGTTGCAGGGAAAAGAAACTAGGAACAAAGAAAATGTAACCAAGATTACGAAGAAGTTGACAAATTCAAGTGCTTAGGTTTTTTTTTTGATATCTAGCAGCAAATCGAGCATTATATGTCAGCAAGAAAGTATTAAAGAGTAACATTATCACAAAAAAACTAACTTGAGATTATAAAGCATGTACAATTAATTGAAAAGTTCATCTTGAATTTTTTCGTTGAAAGAAGGTGTGAGAAAAGGATGACTTCTTATACCGATTGGCGTTTGATGGATGGCAGTTGTCAAACAGTTGGTTAACGAATCTCAATTTTTTTGAATTATGTTTCCCTTTCAGTGAGGCGAAACAAAACATCTGTTTTTTTGTTTATTGTTTATTCTAGACATGCTTCACAATGTTAAAAAAAATTCAAAGGCTACTTTCAATTGAACATTGATATAATACCCTAAGGCGCGGTTTCTCCGTCACAGTTTAATCTTAATCTTGTGTAGAAGCAAGCAAATAGAAGCAAGTGTTTTTATAAACGTTAACATGGAAATAAACAGGAGACTAAAGTTAAATTGCGATTGAGAAACTTGGCCCTATAAGACCATTATTAATGTATAGGGCAGAAATCATGGTAATGTTAAAAAAAAAACAGTTTAGATCGCGACATCTTGCGGTTAAGGCCGAAACAGTTTTCCAGAGGGTGCTCGAAGAATCCATTACAAACAAAACCGACTGCAATAAAGTTCTAGATAAAAAAGACGAAGAAAATTTAAGAATTAAATAGCAGAAAAAAAGATTCTATGAGCACGAGTAGATCCAATAAAAATAACAGAGATGGAGTAAGTACCGAGTAAGAACGAACAGGGAGATATTACAAGAAATAGAGAAAGATATTGTAAAGAAGACAAAGCATCAGAGGGTAAAAAGGCTGGGGCATGTCCTGAGAGCGCACCAGCAGGAGAGAAGACTTAGAGCTATAGGAATTGAGAGAATTTAAGAGAAAATGTTAATTTCTAGCCCTTTTCGGATGGCCCTTTGATTCTGCTCATTCTCCACCAACTTTAGGTCCTTCCTGAGAGGTGTGTTTGCGTGGGTCCCTGCCTGGACATTCGGCTGTTCGTGGAAATGAGATTGCAGATGCCGCAGCTCGTTTGGCAGTTTCTCTCCCATTTGAGATCCATTCGGCATGAGGACGTCAAGACCTTCCTTAGTGAGGAAATCTCTCGGAAGTGGCAGAGGAGGTGGGATGAGTACTCAGGCTGGTTTTCTCTAATCAAACCTCTAGTTAACCCGTGGCGATCGCCGTTGCTTTTATCTCGGAGGGATTCGGTGGTCCTCACTCGCCTTCGCATTGGTCACACTCACTTCTGCATATCTCTTGTCGGGTGACGCCAAACCCATGTGTCCTTTCTGTTTCTCCCCTCTCACCGCATATCTTTATGGAATGCCTCCACTTGGACCGTCTTCGTAGGCTGCATGAGATAGTGGCTTGCCCTCAGATATCTTTTCTAATATGACACTGCGCATCGGTTCGCTTTTTGCTTTTGCCAAAGCGACCAACATATATAATCATGTCTAATACTAATTTATTTATATATACATCTACTTCTTTATTCATACACATATATATTTATTTATTTAATGAACGACATTTATTATTAGAATACTTTATCTCCATATACGAGCCCAGAATCATATCGTTTGGCCCATTTTACATTTTACAGATAACTTTTTAAATAATTTAATACGTTCACTATCCAATGATCCATATGTGGTTCATGCTGCTCTTGAACCACAAGTCCGTGACTCATATGTGGGTCAGAATCATGGTTCTCATTTCTAAAAATGTATTACTTGGACGTGAAAATAATAACCATCTGATTTTCAAGGGACTCAAGAAGACCATTTGAAAAAAAATTATTGAGATATCTGATACCGTTCTGTTTCAAATAATTTTAAAAGAGTCGCGTGACCCATATATGGGGCTGGAAAATCTTTGTGGTGGATATATAGCGATCTAAATGAAATTGCTATATGAACAGTGTAAGTGTTAATTTAATTTATAGACATTTATTATTGCTAAAACTGTTTGAAATATTGTTGAAAACCTTGAAAATTATGATTAAGAGACATTAATCTGAAACACTTCTTTAGGTTTGTAAAACAAAATTATTTAAAACGTGACTTGTAAAATCCTAACTTGGGCCAAATGATATGATTCTGGGCTCGTATCTGTGATACCTCTTACTTATTCTAGTCATATATTTATTTATTTAAGTATTCACATTTTTATATATAATTACTTAATTACAATTACATTGTTTACTTGTTTAGTCATTTTGAATTTATTCATTCATGTGTCCGTCTGACCTCGCTGCGCTGGTTTCTGCTACGACTCTTGATCATACACAAGGCTCTTTTATGTGCAATTTTGTTGATAAGAGGCCCCCATGACCTTGATGTCCACGCCCTATTAAAAAAGAGTTTAGGTCGTGACATCTTGCGGGCAATTTTTGATCTAAATAGAGCCGAAAGAGCTGTCCAGACGATGTTCGAAGAATCCATTGTAATCAAAGCCGACTGCAACAAATTTCTCGATAAAAAAGGCGAAGAAAATTTAAGAATAGCGGAGAGAAGGATTCTAAGAGTAATAAAGGGTCCAGAAAATAACAGAAATGGAGAAGGAACAAGAAGATATTACAAGAAATAGGTGAAGACATTGTAAAGAAGATAAAGCTGTAGAGGGTAAAAAAGCTAGGGCACGTACTGAGAGCGGACCAGCAGGAGACAATAAACTTTATAACGAGACGGATGCCAGTGGGAAAGAGAAGAAGAAGAAGTGGTAGTTCAAAGTCAAGATGGTGAGCTGAAGTAAGAAAATACGTAAGAGCTGTAAGAATTGAGAACGTGAAAAAACTTAAGAACAGGAGAAGCAAAGTTCGATAAAGCATGAACGAGAACAGTTCCACCCCCTCCTTCGTAAATAAGGATTTAGAAAGCTCCAGAAGCGGCGTAATCCCACTAGGCTGTTAAACCACACATAGGTTCACACATTGGAAATGTTTGTTAATTTTAAACACACTTTTATAACAAACCTCGTTGACACCTACGCACAAGCTGAATACTGTGGAACTATGACAGTACTTCTAGTCCTTCTCTTGTAATTGTAGAGACGGAAAGAATTCAGAGAGAAAATAGAATAAACTGCAAAGAAAATCAACAAACAACATAGGCTTACGGTCAGAGTCATGAAGTCACTCTAAAAATTATAAGAAAGAGTAATTGTAGACGGCAGAAATGCGATCCCTATTTGCGAAATGTTGCTATCAAAGTCTAAAAATAAAAATAAAACTCCGATGTTTGTTATCTATCTTTAGAATGAATGCAAACTGATTTACTGAACAAGTGTGGGTAGCTAGGCGCGTAGGATGAAAACCCTGAGAGTAGGTCACGATAAAAATGGCTAAAAAAACTGCTGAAAAACGGAATTTAAATTGAGAATTGGTAAAAGAGGCAAAAACCGAAAAAAAAAAATTGTCTCACCTTGCAGGTAGTAAAGGACTAGGTAGTTTTTTAATAACTTCTGAGAGACGACGCGACGTCTTGTGTAAATACATGCATCTGCACTTTACGTGTGTTTAAAATTTCAATAAATTCATTCTCTTGATTGTTCTTTCTCTTATTTCCCGCTTGCGGCGGCAGTTGTCGGAAAATTGCCTTGCATTTTATGAATGCCTCTTTTTTTAAGGAATTAGCATACATTCTGCTTGCATATAATTATATTACGTGGTGCGCACATGAAAGCGTGATTCAAGAAAAGCAAATGGGAATTTACGCCTGTGCTAATACCACACACGGAAATTAGTATTTATGTCACAAGGAATTTGTTATTGCGAACTAGATCCTCCGTAATTGTTTGCAAGCACGCGTTCTAAATCTATGCCCCAGCAATATTGTTATGTCCGTGTGTTGTTCTCAGGCTTTGTAACTTATTAATTTGTGGCAAAACAGTTTTGGTTACATTAAATATTCAAAATGTTTTTTTCTTTCAAGATTCAATGAAACAATGTGATAAATACTATTATTAAAATAATTACTAATTTGACTTATGATTTTCATATGTATATTGCGTGTCATTTCTTGACTTTTGTTGTGTTAATTAAATTTTGCATTCTTGAAACGTGATAATTATTTAATTACACTACGACTTCGTGAATTTAACCTAAGCTTGTTTATCATTGTTCACTCGTGCAAAGACAGACAAATACCTTTCCGTGTGGTTAAATTTACTAACGTACATATATTACTCGGCAACTTAGTTCCGTGCCATCCATAATCCGTATTATTATTAATTAGCAACTGAACTTGTTATTGATTTTGCCAATTCCACTAACAGTTGTTTACCCTTTGAGATAATTAGATGTTTGAGTGAAGTTGAGCGCGTAATTCCTTACAGATATGCGATTGTACTTCAGCAGCTATTGTCTGATGCTTGTCTAATTCTGTCTGAACAGTAACTGGAAGTTTCCCCAGCCAAGCAAATGTATTTTTTTTAGATCAAAGACCTTTTCTTAAGTATAAAATTATAAGGTTTAGTATAATAGGTACAACTTACATAGGATTTCAAACTTTATCATGTAATTCCTTGAGTAATTTCTGCACTGACATTTATAATGCTAAATATTTCAGAAAATTGTGAGTCTATGAGTCTAGGTTTAAAAACCATATGGCACTAGCTTCATGGTGCTGTCATTGGTTTGTGCAATTTTAAAATCCTTCCTTGTCTTGTTTTTATTGCGTCATTTAATTATTTGTTGTTACAAAAGGTTGGGTTATACATGAAATAAAAGGCCGTGTCTATTTTTGGTGGTTGCGTCTGTATTCAAGACGAAATCAAATGAACTTGCTGACTTTTCAAATGAAAATGCTTTATGAATATTTGAGGATGTATGCACGCATAATTTCTTAATAAAACTTCGCTTTGAGTAGCTTCCTCCAATGAGTTTCTTAAAACGTTAAAAGGAGTATTCGATTTTACATTCGGAACTTGTAATTTTGATTAGTAATGGAAATTCGATCGGCTAAACCAATACAACATATTTCATGCAGTGATTACGGAGTATCACTGCAAAACTACTACCACACGCGATCAAAGGAAACCGAAACGTGTTATTAGTTTTTCTTCATTTTCTTTATTTATTGCTTTTCACAACCTAATTATTATACGCCGCTATCTTAATGTTGGTAGCGAAGTTTGTAATACGCAAATGTAAACGAATAGAACTTCCTATACAAGGCCTTGTGATTTTTGAAAGGATTTTTTTATGCAAACTAAATTTCTTTGCGGCTATCCTTGCGCGAGTGCGACGTCACTGCTAACACGTAAAAGTGATGTTTCGGAACACTTTTGATAACTTTCGAAAGTAAATCAGCATAAAATAAACATGTAGGGAACGACTCAATGACAGAGAATGTGCACCTACGTGTAACTTAAGATGGTAGCTAGGTTACAACTTTATATGTTCTCCAGGCGAAACAGAAAAGACTATAAAAGACTGTGGTTGCAACATATGAAACAACATGGACTCTAAGATAGAGAACAGTAGTCAAATAAATGTTTCGGAAATGAAAAATACAAGGAAAGACAAGGAAGAATGGGATTAGAAACGAGATATTCAGGGAACAACTAAAAATCAAGCTGGTGACACGAATACAAGGAAGACAGCAGGGATGGTTGGACTAGGTAAATAGACTCCCAGAAGAAAAAGACTCACAAGAAAATTGTACGAAACAAAAAGCAGGAAAGCAATAAAAAGGAAAACCAAGAAAAACTTGGGAAGAAGAAGTGAAAAAAGTGGCAAAACAATGGAAGAAAGTAGACAAACATAACAGAAAGACTCTGAAGTAAAGGCTAAGGATTAACTGATTACTTGTGAGATTTAGATTCTTGTCTAAAATCACTTAAAAATTTCAGTGGACCAGAGAGGTAGAGCTGGAATTGTTTTGAACAACAACATTCGATTTAGGATGGCGCACTAGATTCCTTTCCCCCCTCAAACACGATACCCTTTTAATCTAATTTAATGTGTGCACATCTAGAACATAATGGTCTTTTAAGAACAGACTTTGATTTAACGGCGGCATTTTTCTACCTCTTTCAGAATAGCATTGAGCAGTTCCAGGATAGGTTCAGACTCGACACTTTTGGAAGCAATCCTATCATTGATTTACAAAATGTTTTTTGAGTGCAATATCATATTTCTTGAGCTAATGTAAATGCAATGTATTTTTTTTTAAATGCCATAAAGGTTGGCCATGAAATGATAATTTAAGGTAAGTACATGAATGGAGCTAAGACATGAATTTGCTTTTCCACAACCACCCCTTATGGCATTTTTAAAAAAACACATAGTATAATTTTCCAGGGCCATTTGATTAGCTTAAATTGATATGAAGTCAAAACTACTAATATAATGAATGAAGGTCTCAAGATGGCAGTTTGTAAGAAAAAGATGCCCAAATTACACATTAACAAATATTGATAGATCAAACCTTTATTTCTCAGTTCCTGTTTCCTCGTGTTCTGATAATAGCGAGTTCTTAAGTTCACTTAAGAGTGATTAAGGCCCAGTTTTACAATCGTGGAATAAGAACGGAATAACTGTTCGCCAAATATTCAAATGTGCGGTTTTGAATGTACGATCAATATGTACAGGCTTTGAGGAATTTTCAGAAATTGTATTAGATAATTCATATGATTGATAGCGGTAGTTGAGACTTGGTTACAGGATGGCATTGATTCAGGCGTAGTTCATATACCTGGTATTACTTTTTAACGTAAAGATCGAAACAGTAGAGGCGGTGGAGTTGGTTTTTATATTATAAGTCATATACTATTTAAAATAATTAATGTCGATATTGGTTCTGCTATAGAACAACTCTGGATTTCCACTAAAATATGTGGCAAGACCTTGGCTTTTGGGATTGTATATCGCCCACCTAACAATAATGTTAATACTTTCTTGGATGATTTTGAAACTTCAATTACATCCATTTTACCCGCTGTTGATGAAGTAATATGTATGGGGGACTTAAATATAAACCTTTATAACTTAAGCAATAATCATGTCAATAAGTTTGTAACATTATTAGATTGTTATGATCTTTCTCAGATGGTAGATGAACCAACCCGAATTACTAACTATAGCAGTACTCTTTTGGATGTGGTGCTTGTAAGTGACCCTGAACTTGTGACTGATATTGGTGTTAGTGATGTACACTTTACAGATCACAGTGCATTTTTCCTTAATTTTTTTTTCACTAGGTTATCGTGCACGTTTATATACTTTTCGTGATTTTCGAAATTTTGATTTACAACATTTTAACGACGGTTTACGATCCATACCTTGGAGTAATATTTATGATATCGAGGAAATTAACGATAAGGTAATCTTTATAAATGATAACATTACTGCACTTTTTAATATTCATGCGCCTTTAAAAACTGTAAAGCTAGCTTTACACGATGCCTCATTTCGTGCGGCAAAGCATGCGCTAGTTGCATGCATCTAGTATGCAATAGGAGGCAAGAAACGAATGCCTGTTTAATTAAGCCTCAAAGTATGAGAAAAAAACGCGCTGTGATATAAATTAACGCATGCAGGCTAGCATGCGTTCCATTGCGCTATAAACGCATGCATCAAGATGCACGAAGTGAGGCATCGTATAAAGCTAGCTTAAGATTGACAAAAGCCCCATGTCCTTGGCTAACAGATGTTATTAAAATTATGATGAAGATTCGTAATAATGCTCTCAATAAATTTAAGCGAACTAAGTCCCCCAATGATTGGCTATCTTATAAAACACTTCGGAATTTAGTTACCAGTTCAGTGCGACGTGAAAAAAAAGCTGATTTAGAATTCATTTGTGGTCAGAAAAATCAGCAACTTATTTGGAAAACGTTAAAAAGATTAAAAGTTACTAATACTAAGGCGGCAGATGATCTTCCGGAGGTCTTGAGTAACCCTGATGAAATTAATGATTTTTTTATTAATTCAGTTAATCAGTTCGTTAACCCGGTTCCAGATAACACATTATCTTTTTATTTAAACAATCGATTACCTAATTGTGGGTCCTTTTTTACATTTCATCCTGTGACTGACTGCACAGTTGATAAAACAATTCATTCTTTTAAGTCCAATGCCAGTAGTTATGATGGAATTACTTTGCAGATGGTTAAACTCTGTATACCTTTCTTAACCAAATATTTAACATGTTATCAATCTGTGTTTATTGCGAGGTGAATTTCCCCTAACCTGGAAATGTGCTACAGTTATACCTATTGCTAAACAAAAACATGTTGAAAGCTTCGGTGATCTGCGCCCAATATCTTTGTTACGTATTCTATCGAAATGTCTTGAAAAAATTGTGTTTAATCAATTCAAAGTTTATGTCGAGGTTAGCTGCTTACTATCGATTACGCAATCTGGTTTCAGGTCTGGACATAATACAACCACCGCTCTTTTGAAAGTAAAGGGCCCCACACACCTCGTTCTTTTTCGACAGTTTTACCCGACGGGTAAAATTGCTGGAACGATGAACGAAACCGATGAAAGTCCCTACACTTCGTTCTTGGAAGCCGTGTCACCAAACAGTTTAGCGCAATGAACGAAACGTGTTTGTTGGCAGTGGCGGCCTAAAATCTGCCATTGCGCCTCTTTACCTCTAACCACACATGAAAGTGCAAAAAACCGCCGAACCACCTGCGCCGACACTGCAAAAACACGTCGGTTCCTGTCCACACACCTCGTGTTTACCCGAACGGATGGCGTGAACCGATGAAAATATCCAAACCGATTGATGTTTTGACACGACGGGGAAACACGTCGGTTTATGCCCATACACCTCGGTTTTATCGTCCGTTCGTTCCAGCAATTTTACCCGTCGGGTAAAACTGTCGAAAAAGAACGAGGTGTGTGGGGCCCTTTACGGATGATATACTGAGGGCTACTGAGACAGGACTTTTAACTGCATTAGTTTTAATTGATTACACTAAAGCATTCGACACAATCAGACATAAATTATAATGTGCAAAACTACATTATTTTGGCTTCGATGACATTGCTGTTCGATTTATATCTTCGTATCTTAGCAACAGAACGCAGGCTGTTCTTGTTAATGGACTCACATCTTCATTTCGCCAGATTAACTCTGGTGCACCACAGGGCTCTATATTAGGACCCCTTCTATTCTCCCTGTACACATCAGATTTTCATAATAAATTAAATTCATGTATTAGTCATTTCTATGCCGGTGATACGCAGTTGTACTATAGTTTTAAGTTTTCTGAATTAAATTTAACGTCTGATTTGGTGAATGAGGATGTGAGATTGTTAACTGAAATTTCTAAGGTTCATTGTTTGCAGATTAACCCTCGGAAATCCTCCGTTATTATTTTTGGCAATTCTAAACAACGTTTGAGGACCATAAACAGTATGAATATATTTGTCAACAATGTTAATCTTTCCTTCAGTGATACTGTAAAAAACTTAGGTATTCTTTTTGACTATAACTTGAGATTTACTTCATATATAAGTAATTTAATTCAAAAATCTTATTCTTCGCTGAAACACTTATATATGAATAGGCAGTTTCTTCCAGTTCATCTAAAGATACATCTATGTGAATCCCTAGTTTTATCCAGATTCAATTACTGTGCTACTGTTTATGGTCCGTGCATAGATTTTGTAACTCGTTCTCGTATTCAAAAAACACAAAAGAGCTGCCTCATGAATTAAGAATTGAATCTTTCCGTAACTTCAAAAAATATATAAGCAACAACTCCTCACTGTTCAGTGATCGTACATCTCTACCTCTATCATGTTCTCTTATATCAACTTTTTCTTGTTTCTTATTTTGTTTATTATGAATTGTAAACTTGTAATGTACGCATTACACCAAATTTTTGTGAATTACGATTATGTTATAATAAGTTGGTTGAGTGGTCGAGCAGCTTTATAGCTGAACTCTGCCAACTGAAATAAAGGCATTTTATTATTATTATTATTATTATTATTATAAATATCCTTTAATGTTCCTTCATATCTACGTCACACCTACGTCACGTTATACCAATAATAATGCTTATCCGATGATTGTAAAATCGGGCCTAAATGTTGTATTACTGATTTAGGTAATACAAAGACTTCGACATTTCAATCGATTTTGGCCCTTTCTTCCAACGCCACTTTCTCTAAAAGAAGGCTGCTTTTTGACCTTTGGTAAGTTGGAGCTTTTTACAGTTATAGAGTTGTACGAAGTCCTTATTTGCAACTTAATATTTGCCATTCATTCAATTCGTGCTGTCAGAGAAGTTTCCTATCAAAAGACTTTTAATTTTTAATTTCTTAGCATCAATTTTAAGTTACTTTTTGTTATTGTGAAACTATATACATATTCAAATAAGATATTTTGAATAAAAACATCATAAACAAAATAGTTTCGTCACAATTTAATATGTTTATTGAGATCAACATGTAGAGAGTTGTTGCTTATTATTTTTTGAATAAAAGAACCACAATCCAGAACATTTTTAAATAGAGTCTCAGTACATACAAACGAAAAGCTCTAAATTTAATCGTCGAGGTGCTCATGACATTGAATAGTTTAACCTAATTTTCGATTTTAAACTTGCTTCTCTCTTCATAAACATAACACTGAGATCATTGATCGAACACGTAACTGCTTATATTGTCAGTCAACTGTCAACTGCACAGATAGTATAATTACGTGACCGCACTACACGAGTGTACTGGAATTTAATTCTCGTGTATACCTGATGCAATGCAGCCGAAAATTCCATAATCTTGGGGTAGACTTAATCCTAGTGTAACCTTTGTGATTTCGGTAGACGAAATCCTAGACGCGCTTCTTAAAACAAAAGCACTTCGAGAATCTAAATTGAAATTCTTGAATTAAAACACTTTTTGAACGCAAGTGAAAAGTATACGTATTCAGCAAGTATGAAACGAATCTTTTATAAACTCCCGGTATATTTTTTTTCTTTTCCAAAACAGTGGTTGTTTGAATTGGGAGCTGTAACATTTAATAAACTAAATTGTAATGATATCGAATGTAACAAATCACTATTACATGAAATAATTGTGTTTTGATTTTGCTTGTTATCGTTTCAAACCGTATATGATTGCATTTTCCATTAAACATGATATCTTGTCATACCTGATATTACGCCCTTGATGTCACCTGATAGCTCTGACAAAATATCGTGTTACGAGAACGCTTAACATTCTCTGTTACGTTATTGAAACTTGACAGTGAGTGCCTTTTATATTACTTCACAGACCATCGAGTAAAATTCCTGCAACACTCTCGCTTTTTATTGGATACGTTCTTTGTATTGAACTACGCAGCCTTCTTCTGCTCACACCTTACCCAGAAACTATGCGAGGGTGAATTTCCAGCAGGATTTCTTTTTTAAATCCACGGTGAACGTAATTAGGCAAACTTACGCTTTTCGCCGCAGTTCGAAGGATAAGAATACTTGACGTAACGATTCTTCGGGGGCCCTACGTCTGGAGGAATTAAAAAACGGAAATGTAACGTTTTAATTTGTAAACTTTGCAAACTAAACTGCGGTTGCGAAGCTTTAACTAAAATGCTGCATTTCTATTTTTATTATAATGCTGAAAGTTCGACAACTGCAACCGTTAAAATTGCGAAAATGTTTCAGACCCAGATTTATAGTTTCATCCCAATACGACAGCTTTTTCATTATATTTTGTTTTACGTAAATTTGTGCTGGCATTTTACTTACACTCAGTTAGCATTTATTTAATACTTAATAGGAGTATTTTATTTGTCGATTCTATTACTGTCACATCACCAACTCACGTGTGTTAATAAAAATATAACAATCAAATGAAATTAAAATACTTTCAATACTTTGTAATTTAAATTATAAATTGCAGTTTTCATAAGGAAGAAAAAAGGTTCTGTTGTGTATATCGTATCGTTAAGCTTGCTTATACATCTCAACTATTTATAGTTTTTGTTTGCAAGAAATATTTACGTGTAAATTGCCCCGGTAATTCAAGTGGTTTTGCACAATAGTGCCTCGTATAGCTGCAATCTAGAATCCATTCAAGCCCTCTGTATACACTCTTGTAATTAGGAGCTAAGACAAAAATAAATGCTTTCTAAGTGTAATACAGTATGAATTGCCTCTTGAGTTTGTGAAACCTCTACCAATTAAGATCGGTGCACCTATTCAAATTCTATATTCAAGTAAAACTTTAGTTTTAGTTGACATTTAAATTTAATTTTTCATTTAGAAAATTCCAAACTGACTATATTTTACATTTAAATATGAATCAAAGTAATTTGTTTGTTAAATAAAGTAGGTATGTATTAAGATTTTAAAATTTCTATTTCTGTTCTATCTCCAAACCATATAAAATGTGGTAGCTTTTACAAATAAATTAGTTTATAAAACTATAAAAATTTTAAACGTTGTGAATACTTAAAGAGGTAACATTTCTCGAAACGAATAAATGTGACCATTGGGGCAACCCAATATGTATAATTAATTCAAATTTATAAATATTCGCTTTTAAATATATTGAGTGATTTTAGATGCTTCAACAAGCGCATGGTCGGCCATCCATTTTGGCTTTTTCGATTAAAACTAAATTGTATATAAAAAAACTTCTGTTGAATATTTCAGTTGGCATCAGCTATTGAAAGCATTTCGCTGTTTTTCATTTTGGGCTAGAATTAGTTAATTCCGATATTGATTTAAGTTCAATGCTGGTATTTTTCACCCCGTTAAATGGTGTGTTTATACAAAAATAGGAACAGTTATTGGAAAACTTGGGGGGAGGAAACAATGCCTTAATTATTTTGTATAAATTATGTAAGCGTTGCGATTGTATTTAATAACGGGCAGGGTTTAAAATGGAAGCAAAATAGAAGCGCAAAAACACCAATCGAAGGGGAACTTAGAAGGCACATCCTCGTAACTATCAGAGGTCATCGATCTTTAAGCGTTTTAACGTTGAACGGAATTTAGAAGTAATTTGCGGAGATGTTTTGTGTTCTGGGTTGATTTATAAGTATATACATTGTGACTCTAGTTTCGCTAGTGATCGAATGGGTTCGATTCAGTTGCCACTGTGGTCGTAAGCTTTTAATGCACATTTGATTCGATGATAAAGAAAAAATATAATTTTATACTACATTCAGTTTGATGCAATGTGAATACATTTTAATTTTACTTCTTTAAATATATATATTTTTTGTATAAAATGAAACGTGATTATCCGAAAGGTAACGGAATAACATCATCGGAAACACAATAAAGAAATTTTGTTAAAGTAAATTGTTTGCTAAGAATTTCGTTTTCCTAAATTTGGAAGTGAAGAGTGAAATGTATTCGGGAAAGACAGAAGTGTGAAATAATCAGAATCGTGATTCTCATATTCTTTGTGTCAGTAGTAACTCAATAGATTTTTCATTACAAAACTTGTTTCAAAGTGAAAGTAGAAAATTTAGACACAAACGAATGTCAGAATCCTCCTATTGGAAAAAGTTTGGGCGTAAGAAATCGAGCAACCACATACACTCTTTAAATATTTTAAGGGGTGTTGTTTGCTTTGTTTAATAAATTTGGTTTGCTTTCTATTTTATTGAATCTCACTTTAATAAATGTATATTTTTTAGAAGTAATTAAAAAGTACTTTACAATCTTTACCATCAGATGTTCAATTCGTTCACTAAATCTTTTGCTGCTGTCGTCTTCTCATGCACTAAATTGCTGCCAGACATTATGTTCGAATTTCACTGTAACAAATTTTGTTAGATTTATAAATAATTTTCCCGCACGTATGATATACATAATTATTAATTAAATGTAAATATACCATCACATTAAAGCGTACTTCCCTTTAACGTGGCGTACATCACAAATATAACTTTTTAAATTCTGACCGAACACCAAACCTAAAACGACCCTTAAATGGATCAGATAAATATTTACTAGCGCCAATGTATAAACATACATTAGCGATGTAGAAAGTTATAAAGCCGGACGGATATAGGTGCATAGAGTGAAGCTTATATCCCGTTGACTGAAATATCAACCGCACATCCTAAAAGCTCCACGGTTTGCCTACTTCTGTTCGTAAATAGTCCGCCCATTCCGTGTTCCGCGTAATACATATATAAACATTTATTAGATGCAAACATGTGAAATCAGTCAGCTCCTAATTTATATTCGCTCAGGTAGAAAACGTTTAATTAATTTCCTCGAATATGTTGTTTCCTAATTGCATAATGTTTGGTAACGCTCCAGGTTTTCAAGCAACGTTACTCACTCCTTCGGGCAAATCACTTTCAATTTAATTAATTTATAAGATTATTATTAAAGTAGTTACTTTAGTACCTGTGCAAACGTATTAACGATATTTTGTTTAATTAAATAAGATTTTCATTTTGATTAACTTAATAAATATATTTTACTTTACGCTGTAGAAGTTGATTGATTTTGGTAATTAAATAGGATTTATGTAAATAACAATTTCTTAAAAGGTCTGTGAGGAAGAACTTAAAAATTGCATCTTCTGGTTAGCAATGTTTAATTTAATACAACCATTTGTCAACTACATGATGAACTTCATTCCTTTGCTAGGGAACCGAATTGTATGGAGTGCTTATGTTGTTAGGGATGTACAGAATTTATTGTCCTTATTATAGTCTACACGCTTAATGACATCACCTTCAAAATTTATCCGCCGATGACTTTGCTTCGGCTTTAGAAATAAATAAAAATCATTAGGTGCTTGATGAGAGTAGTTTTGACTTCAAATCCCAGTTCGAGAATTGTCTTATTGAAGCAGAGTTCCACCCGATCGATAATTTTCCAGGTTTTTTTTTCTTTAATGCATTTACGAAGTTTATTAAGCCGAAAAAACATTGCCCATCATATTCCAAGTAGTCAGTCATCAAAATTCCTTCTCGTCCCATAAATTGGTGGCCTTTATCTTCTTCCCAGAAGGTTGAGGTAGAAATCTGCCAGGAGGCGAGATCCTTGATGGCGCAGTTCCACGCTTTCGACTCTGAATCGGGGTGATGAACCTATGTTTCCTCTGCTGTACCAAAACGATTAAGCTTTCAAGGTCAACCGACGTTCTTCTCTTCCTTTGCATACATAGATGTTCCCAATTACCCAAAGTAACTCTCCTTGACTATGCAACGCCTACATGAGGGTTGTCTTTTTAATTTTGCATATAGCCATGAAAGTAAACAGTAGAGTGATTTAAGTAGGCTTACCATAATCATGAAGCTCTAAGCTGGGACAGGAGTGGGAAACGGGATAGGGCGAAGAGAAACACACTACTAAAAAATGTTTTGTTATTTAAAAAAAGCAGATAGATAAAGTACCCAAAGTACCGAAAGTTCGCTGAAGCAGAAAATTAAATTATTTTAAGTATTTTTTATACCATTCGTACTTCTCGCTGGAGTGAACTTTTTTCAACACTTTTCTTTTAAATTTTTTCGTAAAAGTCGTTGCATGTAATGTGTGTGCGGCACACCGCACCGCCCTCGCACGTCTCTATCGTTTTAAGTTTATACAACCGTTAACCGGGACAAAATACCAAACCAGCAAACAATGCCCGTTTAAATTTAAGCTGAAGCTTAAGCCCACAACGACGGTTATTTCAACAATTGTTAAGGGTTTAGGCTTTGGCTGAAAGTTAAGCTAGAATTGTACAACTGGGCCTTAAAGTTTCCTTATTGCTTTGCAAAGTATTCTCCTTTATCCCAGTCATTAGTGGAACCAATCAAAATCGCCATTTTGAAGGCATCGACTGCTCCTACCGGCTGGAACTGTTGACCGTGCAGTCGATTCTTGATCTTTGGAAAAGTAAAAAAATCGTTGGGACTTAGGTCGGTACCGTACGGAGGATGATCTAATAATGCGCTGTTTTGCTGCTCTAAAAACTTATAATTGTTCTTCGAGCTGTATGTGAACTCGCTTTGTCTTGGTGGAAGATTATTCGTCGTTCTAGGTTGGTGATTACTTCTGATAAACAAACAGTTGTGTACCAATCGGCTTATAAAAGAATTGTAGCTATATGACCTGATTTTGAGACTAACGTCGTGACCATTTTCGCCACACTTTCGAAACGGATAACTTTGATTGGATTCTTCTCATCTTGGAACACCCAAACAGTAGATTGACGTTTATTTTCGGGTTCATAGGAATCCATGATTCATCACCACTCAACGATACTGAGCTTCGTCTTTTGAGCTTCGTCTGTTGAAGTGGTACCAATTGATGCGAGCCGACTTTTGTTCTTCAGTTAAAAGATGCGGGATCCAACGGGAAACTAACTTTCTCACACCCAATTCAGCATGCAGGATTTTTTGGATTGAGGTCTTTGAAATGCCTAGTATGTCTCACTTTCACGATATGTCGTACGAGATGTGATTGGAAAGTTTTAAGACAGGTGATGCCACTGCTCAATAGGCGGGGCTAGGTTTGCTCGCAGGTGTGGAAAGAGAGGCTTGTTTTATCCTTGAAACATTTTGAAAAGATCACCGCCATATCTTTGTTCAGAAGACAGTCACATCTTGGCGAGTGAAGACGTGTTTCAGCTTCTTGGCGAATGTTTGCTTTAGTAAAATGGATGAAAAAATGTTTTTGTGTCAAATTTTGTTTTAAAATCGGAAAATCAGCTTCGAAGAATAATGATGTCTTAAAAACAGATTTCAGGGATAAATGTCTGAGCCGTTCAAAAGTGGTTCAACAGATTCAAAGAGGGCCGAAGATCACTCCTGGTCCGGCCGGCCCTCCACTTCAGGAATCAACGAAAACATTGTGCAAGTTCGTGATTTAGTAGACTCACCGTAGACTCACAATTACAGAGATGGCTGATGAACTGAACTTAAGTTTCTATGCAGTTCAGTCAATTTTAACTGAAGATTTCAACATGCGTCGAGTGTCTGCTAAATTCGTTCCCAAATTGTTGTCAGACTTGCAGAAACAACACCGACCTGAAGTGTCCCAGCAAATGATTAATCGGGCCGAAACTGGCGCAGATTTGTTAAATAGGGTCATTACGGGCGACGAATCATGGTATGACCAGCGTATAGCAATAACAAGTAGGGACACTCGCCGTCGGCACCTTTGATGTTTATGTACCTAATTTCAACAAGTTTTGAACAGAACAGCGGCTGTTTCAGCTAGTAGTTGTGAGATGTCACTGGAAACAAGTTAAAAAATTACAAAAGAAAAACGTGTTTTACCTTTCTAAATTTTTTGGAAATCGAAACAAACTGACACCTTCGCTGTAAGTTCTTAAGCAGTGTTTCACAACACGTCCGTTTTTAACCATGACTTTTATAAAACTTGACCACCTTGTGAACTTGATTTTCAATTTCAAATCGCCAATATCGAATAGAACGTCGCATCATCTACTGGCCAATGACTAAAAAGACGCCCAGACTGCGCACGCGCTCTCAGAATTTGTCCCCGAAAATGAAGCCAGTGTCTCTACTTGTTATTCCTATACGCTGGTAAGACCCAGAAACAAAGGCACAATCATCGCAATGGAAGGGTTCAAGCTTGCTACGATCGAAAAAAGTGCGACAAAGCCGGTCGAATGTGAAGACAATGTTGATGGTGGCAAACAGTCAACCAGGAATACTATAAAAGTGTCCTTCAACGTTTGCGCGAAAATGTACGGAAAAAGGGCTTGAACTTTGGCGAGACAAGAATTGGGTCTTCCATCACGACAACGCACTGGCTCATCGTGCGTTCTCAATCACAGAATTTTTGGCCAAATTCAACATTCCTGTGCTTCCACAACGCGCCTATTCCCCTGATGTAGCCTCTGCCGACTTTTTCCTGTTTCCTAAATTGAAATTTTCATTGAAAGGAAAGAGATTTGACTCAATTCAAGACATCCAGGCAAATACGGAGATGATTCTTAATACCTTTGAGAAAGAAAATTTCCAGGAATGCTTCCAAAAGTGGAAACACCGTTGGAGTCGGTGTGTACAATCAGAAGGGGGCTACTTTGAAGGAGATCCATCATAGTAGCCTCTAAGGACTGCCATTTTTAAATTACAAGCCCAGTCTTAAAACTTTCGTAGATTGCGATTTTCTTTGATCAGCTGGTGCATGGCATCGAAGTCTTTTTGGGTAATCGCTGTCCATGGTTGACCGTTGCTGAAACTGGTGCGTCCACGTTGGAATTCGCAGTACCAGCTGGAAATTGTCGATTGATGTGGTGCTTCATCACCAAAAACATAAACCAATTCGGCGAGACCTTGTTGAGATAATCTTCTCCAAAAATTATTACGCGAGCATATTTTTAGCTCAAGTCCATTTTTGCAGGTGACTTGTCAACTTTAAAGTTTCACTCTGGCTAAATAACTTTGGATTTAAGTTAACTAAATGTTCAGGTAATTTTTTTATTTGTTGTCGTTTCGTTAGTGGGGCCTCTCTGTGCGGCTATATATGCAAAACTTAAAAGACAGCTCTCATAATAAAGAATAAAGAAAAGTGGAAAGAGTCAGAAGTATGACTTGTATAACTATGACAGTCGTGATGGCACAGTGTGCTTGGAAGAGACAACATTGAAAATACTGATGATGATGATGGCAAAAGAGATGATCTATTAGAAGCTTAACTAGTGGCTCCCCATCAAGTTGGTTGTAAGAGAATGAAACCCTTTGTGTTCCCCAAACGCTTGAACCCAGGCCTTTCACTAAAACAACCACCTACTTTACATGAGTAGAAGAAATCGATCTACGTCCTGACTCGTTAGATACATTATTTTAAATCTCAATGATAGAGAATTATTAACCTGGATCTGCTAATTAAATAACAAAGAAGTACAGTTGTCTTGGATATTCCAGAGCCTTCTATTCTGGGACAAAAAATATTGTAAAACCCTCGTATTATAAAACTGTGAATACATGTGTAATACATAGTAAGTAATACTCAACGTGCACTCATTTCATGAATGCATGAGGAATTTGAATAATGCATTTTGATTAAACTTAACGTAACAAATTTTAATTTTAATATGATTATAATATTTCGGAACTTCCGGTGAAAAATTTGCATATTGAGTGCAGATGATTGTTAGTTCCATTACCGCCCAAAAAAGTACGTTCATTTCGGATAAATATCTGAAGCCGTTTTAATTATGTTTACTATTAATTTCTGCGATGTTAGTTTACCTGCTTGACATTTTTCTGCTGTGGCTGTTGTTTGTTTACTTATGAAATTGAAGAAGCCCGTGAATACACGGCATTATTTACTAGTTGTTTTTATTTAATAATCACTACGATAAGGTTTTAATGTATGAGATACTACAAAATATATTAAAATTATATTATACGTGGCGCGTTGTATGCAGAAGGCCTTTATTTTTCACTGTTTCTCCCCGAAACTGTATATCATCTTTGACTTCTGAAAAGTACGATAACTTCTGACTCAGCAGTCACTGGCTATATTTCACTGCACTTATTGAGAGTTATGATCAATGAACTCTAATGTATAAACTATCGATTTTATGTATATTTTCTTCCAAATCAAATATTCATGTATCATTCATAAAAGTTCACGTCGTGTGTTTCCTTCCTATACGTTAAATTTCTTAGAACACTTGATTTAATATACTCCAAAAATTTTTAAAGTATTCGCACGTAACTTGAATCTTGCATCATTGAGATTTATTACCGTTCATAAAGGATTCACAGCTTTATTCAGAAAATCATCGGTTAGATTGATGGACTTTTCTTTATATAAAATTTTTAACTTAATAACTTTTTTGTTTATAGCATTATGCTTTTCTTTATATAAAATTTTTAACTTAATAACTTTTTTGTTTATACCATTATGCTTTGATTTTAATAAAAAATAATAAACTATTATAAACGTTTTAGAAGTATAAAGTAGCTGAAATTTCAGATCAAACACATTTAAAACGTCCACAATTTGATTTGACATTTAAGTTTAAAGTCCGGAAAATTCTTGAAATGTTAATTAGAGGATACTGCTGAGGAATCTATTTTGATATCTACGTAAATGTCAGTCGGACGATTCGTCGTCGCGTTTCTTTATTTATCGCCTAGAAAATTCGCTTCCCTCGAAATAAATCATACTGTCTGGTTGCGAGTACCGTTTAAGATCCCCTGTAATTTTGCAACCATTGTATAGGATTTTATCGAACATAGGCAGTTTGGTGAAGTTACATAAACTTACTAGCAAGCGATCCGTAGAAGTATAATACTTTAAGCTCTGTGGCTATTGTCACACGGTATCCTCAAAAGTAAGAATCAGTGGTGCGAGGTGAATTCCCTATTATTGTCTCTATTTTGTATTCGAACTGGAAACTCGAACTCCTGTTTTGTAAAACTATAATGTGGAAAGCACTTGGTTTCCTTTTTATTTACTTGAACTTTACATTTCCGTTAAAAAAAACATTGTTGGTATATAACATCAACTTGTCTTCCTGTGTTGATTTTATAATTAAAAGAGATGACATTCATAATAGTAAAAATAAAATCGTGCCTATGGAATTTAAATATTCAGTCAGTAATTAATAAGCCAAGCTCAAGAAATGAGCTTCATTGATTTTATCCGCGCGTTTGAATTCACATACCTACTATTCCGTAAATCTCTCTATTGGAAGGTAATGTCTCTAACTTCCTTTGTGCCTCTCGCCTCATGTAACTTGCAACTCCAATATAATTGTTAAAGTGCGGACTATTGTAATTATATTCGATCGTTACTGTGAACGTAAGGATTCGACTTGTTAGGTTACTGAGGAATACATAAACTCGTTTGCAAAGTGTTATCAAAGGAATTATACAAGTTCATTTGTCTAAACTGTACAAAATTATAATTATGACGATAATATCTAAAGCAACTTATTAGAACTTTTGTTCTAACAAAAAGACTAAATAGCTATAATTTTCGTAGTTATTTCATCGCTAATTGTGTGTGTTAGTAGAAACAAAGTGAATATACAAGCGAATACTCTTAATAATAATAACTACAGGCGTATAATATTCATCGATATCGAAATTAAATATAATTTGGACTTGAACTTTCCCTTGTTGGAAACAAGGGTGTCATGGAACTGAATCGATATTTTACTAAATTAACTTACAATTTATCAATTTATGACATGTTTACTTCACGTAAAAGTAACGTTAATTAATTAATAATCGCACCGCACTTTTATACTGAAATATTATGCGGCATTGCCCTTCCTCCTCGACTCATTTACCATCTTGCGACTAACACCTACTAGATTCCATTAGCGGCGTCGGAACTTATACAATGGAGTCGCATTACTATCAGATTAAGTCGCGACCTACCGTTTTCACGCAATATCATATTATATATATTTTATGGATTTGGGAAACGGGTAAGAAGTGTGTCGCAGCTATATGCACAAGAACGAGTTAATTTTCCAATCTGGTACACAACAATCATCGCATACAATGGGCTCATCTACTGTACAACATCGTAGCAATGACAGCCATTCTCTCCTGAAACTAAAATAGAAAATAACATCAGAAATTATTATCGCATTATACCACTCATTAACCATTTTTAATTTTTACAATAGAGATAACCATAGCATATTTGCAACTTTTCACTCAATTACATTTTTCTTAATTGATTACAGTCATTAAATATAATACAGGATGTTTTGAAAAGGCCGACAAACAGCGGGTTTACAAAATGTTAAAATAGAAATTGCCAATTTTTTGAGTTATTTTCACAAAAAATTAAACATCCTGTAGGATAAAAAATAATTTTAATCTATAGATCGAGGATGAAACTTCGAGATTGTTTTCTGTATTGAATGGTTTACATTGAAACTTTATAGAGTAGTACGCGCCAGTCAATCGGCATTCGATATACAGTCCTACTTTGAAAAAGAAAGTTTTTTTTTAACTCGAATAGATACTAGGTTACATAAAAAAAGAATGATCCAAATACTTCGAGGGGTAATTAATTTTCAGGTGTAGTTTATACCCGTTTTCGCATATAAAAACTTTATCATCCCTGAAACTCGAACCGTGTCAGTTTAATTTAATTAAACTGGTATTTAATCTAAAAGTACATTTTCGCTAATTAATTGTTTCTTTACATCTAATTAATGTGGAATTTAAATTGATTTTTTATGTGCTTTCGAAGTTTCTCGTCACTTAATGTTCATCTATTTCTTTATTAATTCGTTTCCTTCGAATTTTCTGCGCTACATTTTAATAGCCGAGATAAGAAAATCTTTTCATTGTTTTTTTTTTCTCTCGACTTGATAAAACAAACAATATTAATTATGAAGTCAATTAATCGCTGCAATTTCTAACTGTATCTCTTATCTCACTGTTCTGTCTTCCACACAATGCACCACCGGTGGTGGTATGTGCACAATACAATGTTGGCAAAGCTGAATCGAAATCACGAGAATGTAAAACGTTACTTCAAACCGATAAAAACTTTCGAGGCTCCTTGGCTTCAATGCAGCAAGATTAGGGATTTGAGAACTGCATAAAATCTATAGACACAGAAGAATTAGGATACGCTTTATTTACTTTATAGTAAGATACTACATTTGTGTAAATACGTGAAAGTCATTCTGCATTTTAATTGTCGGTAATGTATTTGCATTCTTTAGTGCCCATTAAATAGTATTATCTAATTAGTTATGCAATTTTTATTTAAGCTTTAAAAGAAAACAATGACTTAAAGTAACAAAATTAATCACTAAATACAGATTTGAAGCGTTTTTAAAAAATGTAAATACTTAAAATTCTGAAACTAATTAATGAGTTTAATTATGAACTGTAAATCATTTAAATTTAAAATTACTTCGTTTACATTAACAAACGGTGCATTCAAATGGTTAATTTACATTACGTTAAGTGATTGTGAACGGGGTATTATGGTTTTTTATTTAAGCTTATTTGTGTTATAGTTGTCAAGAAATGTAGTGTTACAATACCTAAACTTTTATGACACAATATTAAAAAAAATAATGCATATGACTTTCCTAAACTTGATATATTTTACTAACCTTGCTCGTCAGGTTGGTTGATAAGGTTGCGTGATGACATGCAATTTTCAGTTAAGCAATAGTCTAGTTGCAACATGAACAACTAATCTTTGCAGTTACTTTTTAGTTGCAGATGTACAGTGTTATTTAAACCCCATGGTTAGGTACTAGTCACGTAACCAAAATTGGTCCTGGTCTAAATATTTTTCAGTTAAGAACTTGTAATTCTGTGAAGAGACTTTTAAACTTCTGTTCTCCTAATATTTAGACATAAATAGTCTGTTGTGTGCACCGGGTTGTCGTTAATATTATTTAAAAGGAGTTGCTTTCCTTTGCAATATTTGCTAATGGATTTCTGATTGAAAAATTGTCTAGAAAAATTTTCTCATTGTATAAAAAGTTCATTCCCAAACAGTTCAAAAATATTATTGCCATCACCGATATATAATCTAAAACCTCGTTTACCCCAAGGTGTAAGGTTGTTACATTACTATCACGTCGAGTATAAAAATGTTCACTATTTTTTTCTTGTTCTTTGTCGTATTCGTAGCATCTGTCCATGTCTTTTCTTTTTTCTTCAAGATTCTTGATACTTCGTCACTCCAAGTTTTCTTAGACTTCCACTTCTAAGTTTGTGCTGCACTCCAGCCTCCCATACAGGTTTGGCGTGGCTGCTGTTTAGGTGTCCAAAGATCTTCTCTTATCTTATAATTTCTTTGCCTGTCTAGATTAGTTATTTCTTTAACTGCTCTGAAATACTTCATGTCTACAGCCTTGCACATTGCTCTTTAGTGAATTGGTCTAAATACGGTTTTGTTCAGTCATTTTGGTTTTCCTACTTATTTCTTTTTCCTGATGAACTTTTGTCAAGGCTTTAACTATGCTTTCGTCGACTTCGTTTTCCAATTTACTTCTTTTTCTATTAGCACTCCCAGGCATTTGCTCGACTTGTTCTACTTTTTCTTAATTTATTTCTGTGTTGACTGTTTTGCCTTTTCTTACCATCACTTTAGTTTTGCTCGTATGTATTTCCATCTCCTTCATTAGCTCATATTTTTAGGTTTTCCTGTAAGTCTTCCTCTTTAGAGGCACATATCATCAGGTCATCGGTCATTTCTTCTTTCACACTCCTTTCATCCCGATTGTGATAAAATGTAAATGATCTATGTAAAATTGATGAAAAAAATTCGTTTCGGTATTTATTAACAACCCTTTCAATCTTAACGGACTTTTTAATCTTGAGAAACTTGTCAGCATCCAAGCGCTGGAAAAGTTATCCGAGGAGTAGTTGTTATAAATTTGCTTCGTGAAAATTCATTCTTGTTAATTCCCTTGTAAGTAACATGGAAGTAATGAATTCTGGCCAATATGAAATTTATAAGAACACATTCGATTCTTTTATTAATAGAACAAGATTACTTCCTTAAATCTCATTGCTGAGATAATATTATTGGATCTTTATTAATTTATTTTAGTGCAGTTTTTGCTTGTGATATTATAGGAGTAATATGGAAAAGAAAACAATTTTAGATCGAGCAAAAGTACATTTACTTTACGTTTCGCGAAATGGTTTGTTCGTTTTTTCTAAAGTGATTTTTCCTTTTCCATATTTATTACTTCAGCGCTGAATTTGGCATTATTAAATGAGTAGCTTCACTTAGACGTTTGCAACATTTTGATTAAAGCAGAATAAACAGGAATACTTTCTTCTTCAAGCTTTCCAAAATGATTTCTAACAGTACGTTTGTTAGAAAGGATCAAGAGTAAAGCAAAACCAAATTTTCGAAATCACGCAGGATTGGCATGATGAAGCAGAATGTTTTCTGCAACATCAGCAGCTCAACGTAGGAGATGATTCAGTTTTAGGACGTGGCTAGGTAGTTTGGGTTGATCATCTCAAGCTTCAAATATCAACAAATCACTTGGAGTAGATAAATAATCGCTTGGGTTGTCGGAATATTGAAGTAGTTGTGAAGTTAAATGTAGATGCTATCAACTGATTGTGAAGTGAACAGAACTCAAAATACCTTATTGTGCTTCCTCCTGGGAAGTTCACTGAAAGAACACTTGGGCGGTAAAACGATTTAAATGGAAGGATTAGCTTGTGTGCATTACAATCGTTCTATTCTGTCGGTTTTAATCTATTGGTATGTCGATGGATTAAACTTAAGGGTGGACGCGTTTTTTTTTCTAGCCATACTTTAGTTTTCTCTCCCTATTTTATACTCGTAAATGAAATCCTTAGTCATATATTATGAGTTCTGATGTTCTCTCTTCTTTTAATTGCATAACACATGTTGGGCCAAAGTTTCAGAAAGGCGTAGCATTTAACATAACATGTTTTGCTTTCGAAAATTGCAAGACAGCGCAAGCCGGCGCATAGTATCAACGTTCCACGGCGCCGCGGCGTTCAACGACGGTCGTCCAGGATTCAGTAGTGGTCACGCCGTTATTGCTAGATACACGAAACGCAGAGAAAAACTGTTTTAGGCACGTGAAATAAGGTGGTTTAATTTGCATTAGGGGACTTTTAAGTAGTGTAATCGTATAGTTCGTTGCTTGTGCTTCCAAATAAACTAGATTGTAAATGGCGTTTTGTTTCTTCTCTCTTAAAAAAAAAAAAAACTTAGTTGCGAATAAATGATTGTGGTAAAGTTCAAACAAGCGATGCCCCATCGGCCTCCCAACAAAAGTGATACCTGCGAAAGTTTGAAATATGCGTAATGTTAATTTCAATTCGAATCACCGGAAGAAATGATGTGAAGTTTTCTGTGATTCGTTATGACGACAGCACTTAGTTTAAAGGATTCTTTTAATAAACGTTTTTCAGCTGTTTTAATTAAATTTCGCCCAAGTCGCGTCTTGAAGTGATTAAACACACTGTATCATGTCGTAGTTAAATTATAAACACCGACGTTAAAAAATAAGAAGCTTCCAGGACAATAGGAATTTTTAATTGCATATTTAGTTATACATTCTAAAACCACCTGTGATTTTACAGTTATAAACAATTGTGTGAATTGTGTGCTGCTCTTGATGCTTCCAAAGAAGATGGCACAAAAGGGTTTGCTATAGTTAAATTCTTGTTCTTTTATTCATACAGGTTGATGATGACGCCCCCCGGTAATCGTACTGGGGTCTCACTGTTGGGCGCCCTTCTTATTTTGATTGCAGCTGGGCAAGTTTTCTCAAACGGTGAGTTATCCTAATATTTCAGCATGTTTGCATGTTATTACTATAGAACGATTATGTGCACTCGAAATGTAGTCCACAGATGCCAATTTTAAACACTGAAATTCCTTATACAATACAAAAAGCGCCGACTTTAATACTTTCATATTTTATTAGCTTAAAATCCGCATTTCATTACGGTCACAAATAGGTTGATAAAATCCTCTTTGTAGTGTGTACACTGCGGGATTCGAAGCTGGTGAAAAAGCAAATAAATAAAAACCTCGTAAAAGCCTAGTAAAAAGTTCCGCTTGGTATAAACACCTCACATCATTTAGTTTCAAAAGTTGGGCTTCGCCAACTGTAATGAAATGTCAGCTTTTGGCGGCGATCATATTTGTGTTGCGCACAGTAAACATCATCATCCATTTGTAAATGTTTATTATGCGAAGCAATTTCTTATATCGTAATACATAAGAAATTAGTTTTACCTCGTAGAGTATATTACATATTACCTACCTCTGTTCCCTTGACCCATGTTATTAGGGATATCATTTTATTTTTATATTTGTATCTTGTACAGTGGTATAGGTACATAGCTCACCCAATAGTTTGAATTTTTTATTATAAATATTGATAAACTTTGTGTTGCGGACTACACTGCACTAGTCATAGACACCCACTGATTGAAAAAAATGTTAAAAAATCTCTTATGATTCATTTAATTAGTTTACTGTCGTGCTGCTAAATTTTGTTTGTTGAAGTTCCTAATAAGTTTTGGTTGGAATGGGAAAAGGACTGGGTATATTATATGTACCTTAAAATATTTTTCAATGGGTTATTATCAGAGAGCAGTTGGTCTTAGCTCTTACCTAAAGTCATCCAAACCATAACCATTGAATCAAAATTATTTTTACCAAATCTTGTACATTTATTTTATATTTGCTTATTCACACTCATTCAACGTCTCGTAAATGACTTATTCAAGGCAAACTGTCTACTTTTGACATCAAAAAATCAAAATTGGCAGTGGATATACTATGGGGGTTCGGCGCCACTTTGTTGTGGAGAATTTACATTGATGTACCAAACTCGCATGTATGGTTGCCTACCGCCACTCTTGTTAGGCGTTTTCAAATAACAGGTACTACTTGCTTTTGCCCTCTCCAAGAAACGCCTAGCAAAAGTAATGGTAGGCAGCCATACATACGAGTTTGATACATCAATGTAAATTCTCCATAAGCCGAACCCCCATTGTGTATCTACTATTTGCCGCTCTCTGGTTATTATGTATTAATATTTTGTTACAAAAAAAGCAGATTAAATTGCCCCAATGTTTGTATAAAATCTTCTTTGTTTTCAATAATAACTCACATATAGGTAGGTGCATGTAAATTTAAAATACTAACGCAGCACTGATTTGAAAACGATAAATCGCGATTTGAACTATTTTAATTTTATTGTTGCCGAATTTGCAATAATTTACCGCAAATCAAGAACTTTTACATTTAATTTAGTTAGTTGCACTATTAATTCGCGCACGAATCAGTTCAATATTTGTTTATAGTTATTATGATGGCTTTTAATAGCATTAAAGTTTAGTAAAATTTATGTACATGAACATATTTTTGTTGTCGCATAAAATGTGCTCATCATTCGCATTGACTAGTAATTTCATTACATTACATAAAATGATTTTATTCATTGAGAGAATTTCTCGAATCTATGATAACATTGACGATTCTAATACAAACCTATTATCCAACGAAATTGTTTGAATAGTTTTTAGAACACTTTCTAATAACTACTGCCGTTGATAGATTCTTTAAATACAGCGAAACGTCTAATACGGGGTGTTCCAAAACTGTCCAAATAAATGTAATTTACAATTTTGATGTATAAACTAAATAATTAATTACAAACATTTTAGTGTTGTTGCAAATAAAAAATTCGATCCTAAATTATGTTATATACACAAAAGTTTTTTTTTATTCTTACAATATATTTGCGAGCACGCAGTGTAATCGACTTACTCACATATATTGTGTAAAGTAACAAAGTTGCTGGCGCATTTTTCATCCTGCACATCAAACTTAGTAAATTTACTTGACGTATGTGCCATTGGCGGTTTGCGTCAGCCTGTTCCGCTTGCGAAACTGACGCTCACTGCCACACAAAAGTTGTTTATATTCAATTCTTTTATGTGGGGCATTATTCATGCTTTTATTTATAAAATGGGTGGTTACGAGCGTTATATGAGGAGATAAAACGACGGCTGAATTTGTGAAAAATTGAGGTGTCAAATCATTTACAGTAACAGGTTATTGACAAAAAAAAGTTCGTATTTTTCTCCTTATTTACTATAATATTGAAAAATGTTTTCTCTTTGGTTCAAATACGTGCGTCAGTAATTTTTAATTTCTTTATTACAGATTTTATATAAAACTGTTAGAGATTATCACAATTACAATAAAAAATGCCAGGGTATTATAGTCAATTAAAAGAAAATATTAAATGAGAAACATTTATCATTGCGAACAAAAAAATAGATTGTGAGAAATAAAGAAATAAATTGTACAGGGTGTTATTGAAACTGAATCATTTATTGAAACCACATACAGCACTATAGATTAGAATTACAAAATAATGTTATAACCTTATCGAGCAGAAGTCTAAAATAACCTTAATATAGTTGAACCCAAGTAAAACTGGATATGATTCATGATTTCCAGTCAACTACATGCTCCAAACGATAAGCAAATAAGATTTATATGTCTGCTGCAACAGTAACATAGGAAACCATGAAAACGTATATCCTACATTAATACATTCAGCCTATCAGATGTTAGCTGTCATCTGACGAAATGTATACAAAACGATCACAAGAATGTTAAAAACAGTTAAAATTAATGTTACAAAGTGCTACATTCTGCAATTTTTTTGAGCAGTGTATATTTGACATAATTTTCCATTTATGTTACTTATTTTAAAACATTTTAAAAAGAGAAAGACTCCCTCATAAAAAACGGAACAAGCTAATTTTTTGCTAAATGCTAATGAATCCATTGGATAATTTACAGGAATAAATGACTCAAGTACACCCTATGCAGCAAAATTACGACAAGGTTATATTTAAGCGCAATTTTAATAAAGAAAATGAAGGTAGAAATTACAATATTTGGTAATAAAACACCCATTTAGTTATCAGCATTTCTTTCAATTAAACGACCGAATTTGTAGCCCCTGTTGTTTAATTGTAGGGAATCAAACGAATACAGGTGATTATAAATTCTATGTTCCTTGCGGACGATTTGATTGTAAGAGATACAAAGTTAATTAAATTGAAATGATTTCTGAACATTATAATTTAAACAGAAATTTCACATAGATACATGGATGTATGAATATGCATAACTATTACCTATAGTCATAGATTTATCAAATAAGGCCGTTTAAATAAGAGCGCTCTAGAAAAACGTACACCAAAAAAGTTTTAAATAAATAATCCTACCGCCATATCCTTCTCGAATAGCAAATTCCACGTACAAGAAAACCGATAAAGCACCCAGAACTACCACTTCAAGTTTACTATTATTTTTATATGTATAAGGGCATCCTTGTTGGTTCAGTTAATCAACTCAATTACTGATTGCACCACATGCACGCCCTTTTTAATTGTGGATATCAATTTCGAAATCGAATCGTGATTTACAATTTTGCAGGCCAAAAAAAAAGAGACTGAAACTCTCAATCAGTGCACGTATTTGTTTTTAAAGTGGGTTGCACGGCAGAAATCTAATTACTGTACACCCCTTTCTATTGTATTTCGTAGTTTAACCTGCTCCGAGCTTGTACAACAAATGAGCGATAAAATTGCATTAGTAAACTTAATTTACAACTAAAAGGTAGGTTTCTCTGTTTATCCTTTATTGATTGCTTTTTTTACATACTGTATGTATTAGTTAATAGCTTTGATGGCAGCAACTTCAGCAACGTGTATGTCGTTAATTTGCCCCAATTACATACCTAATGGTGTAGGTTTTTTTTAAACTAGTTCTCTTTTGAAAGCATACTTTCATTTATTTTGCTTAATACTGAAACCTCTTACATTATTTTCTATCTTAAAGCTGCTTTATTAAAGCACAACCTTTTCCAAAGGCTATTTGAAAATGTTCTTCCTGCCATTAATATTTTCCTGCCCTAATTCAATTTTTGTGGCTTTCCCACATCTTAGTTTCAGAGCTTTCGAAGGACTTGGTATATTTACATACCTACATTAATTTACATATACATCATTATATTCGACAGGGTGTCTTTATTATACGTGTGTTTATTTTCTATCTTAAGTAAATTCCGCCCTGTGAAAATGATGTAGTAGCTATTTATTTATTCGGCAACAGTTGAATGTGACGGTGAGGCTTTAGGTCGGGGTAAATTCAATTAAGCATTTCTACATAAATTATTCAGTAGTTAAATTTGTATCAAAGGATGCGCTTAGCGTTGACCACACAAGTGATGATCAAATAGTAAGCTGACGTTATTTCAGATTCTGTTTGATTGGCGGACGTTTATTTGGCTACGTCCATGTACTCTCCGAACCTAACCCTTCAGTATCTTTCATCCCTCGCATTTCCAAACCATCACACCGGTATGCTTTTAGTATTAACAAATTATTTATGGAGTCGATATGTCAATTGGATTACGTACTTTGGAAGCGCATTTATATTGTCAGTTATATGTATGTACGCTGCAATATGTGTTTTGTTATTTTTAGTCGAATATACATACATATATTCCAGTTCCCTTTGTAGTTATGTATTTATTTCAGTGTAATAATGATAAATTTATGAATAAATGTTACAAACGGTTATTATACATCAGATTCTTAAACGGATTTTGACTGCTTTAAATACCCGTCACTTTGGATATGTTACAGTTAATTACTTATTTTATGATATATTTTTGAAATCCATCGAAAGCCAGAACAAAATCTAAAGACATTCGTCAGTTTGAAATAAATTCAATTTTTTGGACATAAATCATTTAAACATCACAGAACATAAGTGACGCCTGTTTGAGAATATCCTGCAGTAACAAAAGAGAAAAGATGCGTTTTACTGAAAGACTTCTTTTTACATTCGTTTTAATATATTTTTCAAAGTATTACCATATCTGTAATGGAACCTTTTCCCGTTACACATTAAAGCGGTAACGTTGCGATGCTTGCCAACTTTGTTTACTGCTGGTATTTTGTTCATTTTAGTGCCGTAAGGCGCAGCACATTACAAAGCAGCGTTATTCAAAGTTCTTTCGGATCATCCACTGTGAAATTTATTTAATTCACTTAGATTATTACTAAAGGCTTACCTGTTCTGGAACCCATGATCTATTGCAATAAACTTATACACTGTCTTTCAAAAAGTGTGCTACAAATGGGAATTTTTTTTATTATCGGTTTTTATAAAAATGTATTGACGCAGAACGCTTCTGCATCCCTTAAAGTCAAATTGGAAAATGTCAGATGAAATTTATCTTGAACGGTATACAGCGTGGACACCGAAATGAAGACGGCTTAAGAGTAAAGTACCCTTATTTTACAAGATACAGCAAAATGTCATAAGATTAAGTTGTTCAGAATTAAAAGCTAAAGCTAAATATTACAACCTTCTACCTCAAAAATAAAAAAAAATCACAATTTATTGTGAACCACTCTTTAAATTGGTTCTTATTTCTCAATTATTTTATTTGGTTTTTAGTGATTATTTCAATGCGTTCGAAAACTTTATGCTTTCTTGTAGCATTCATCATTCATACATTAAAAAAATATGATACATTTAAACGAAGTTATATTTTCAATGATTTACTGTGAAGAATACTAAAAATTATAACCTTTATCATTTAAAATGTAACTTCGTTTAAATGTATCATATTTTTTTAAGGTATGAATGATGAATGCTACAAGAAAGCACAAAGTTTCCGAACGTATTGAAATAATCACTAAGAACCAAATAAAATAATTGAGAAATAAGAACCAATTTAATGTTTTCCTATTCATATTATTTGTGCGGACACTTTAATCCAACCAGTATTTCCTAATGTAGTGTGTATAAAGAGTGGTTCACAATAAATTGTGATTATTTTTATTTTTCAGGTTGAAGGCTGTAATTTCATATTTAGCTATAACTTTTAATTCTGAACAACTTATTCTTATGACATTTTGCGGTATCTTGTAAAATAAGGGTACTTTACTCTTAAGCCGTCTTCATTTCTCGGTGTCCAGGCTGTATACCGTTCAAGATAAATTTCATTTAACATTTTCCAATTTGACTTTAAGGGATGCAGAAGCGTTCTGCGTCAATACATTTTTATAAAAACCGATAATAAAAAAAATTCCCATTTGTAGCACACTTTTTGAAAGTCACTGTATATCGACTATTTTCAGTTAAGCATGCATTGGTATGTCTTTGGGAAGAGTTTTTTACAAGATGCCCATGATTATTAAAACAGTCATTTATTGCTTGACAACTGTCACTTAATTACATATACCACCAAAGAACACCCTGTAGAGATATAGGTAATTATCATTTGACAAATTCTTGTTCGAGAATTTAAAGATATCTTTGTTTATAAGAATTTAAAAAAATGTAAATTTCTTGTATAATATTTAACCTTTTAGATCAGAAAATCAATGTTTAATTTAAAAATTCTTATGTCTAATGAAGAGGCGAAAATTATTTTAAAAATGTCAAATCCTGCGTAACTCTGTATATTCGTTTGCCATAAATATTACGGCAATTGTTATATAACAACGTTGATTGTAATTGTAACTTGTTGGTGTAAATTTCTATGTTGTAATGAATTTTAAGATATATGTTAAACAAAATTGATGCAACAAATTTGTCTAGACAAAATTACTGACATGAAATAAGCGTGCTTTACTTTAATTTATGTCCGACTTCGAATTTCCGATCACCATTTATCTTAATTTGTTTTGTAATTGAAAACTACTTCAGCCTGAAAAATCCCATCTTCTGTTTCAAATGTTTCCGCTCGAACATTAAACGAGAGAATGCTTGTGACAAATGAAACAAGGTCGTAACAAGTTCTTTTGGTCTCCCGTTTTAGTCCTCCTCGGTCACTACAATAACAATCATTAAAGTAATTGATGTTGACACAAGTTTTATCCCCACTCCCTTTGCACACAAAAGCGTTCACTCCCATTTACTAATTGAAGCAATATTTGGATGCATTTTAACCTGTTTTCCGATAGTCTGGGCTTTTACATTAGCTTTTCGTTTCATACGTTTTATTTGACCGGAAAAATTCTTCGTTAACCAATTTGTTAACATAATATTAATTTATTCGGGAAAGATTTCTTTCTAAAAAAAGAAATTCATCATCCATGTTGGTTAAATATATTAGTAGTACATATTTCGTTAAATACTATGAAATTATTAAACACGTTAAATTTAACTCCAAAAGAATAAACGTTTTGAAATAATTTGTAAACTTATAATCAGTTCTATCGATTTTAAAAGCTTTTGAAGTTGACATAAGAATTTCATGTACGATTTTACTATTATTACAAAAAAATCTTTTTTCGTTACAAAAGTAAACAGCCAATTTGAATTGTATTGAATTGAATTGAACGTGTTCTTTTCTTTATAATTTTCAGTAATTTATTATAACAGGTGTGTTTATTTTGATCTCATTAGGCGTGTTTATTTTAAACGATCTCGGTCTTATAAATTGAGCCCGTTTCAAAATAAACATTGTTGTGATTGTTTAAGTCTGACATGTATTTATATTCCAGTTGAACACAATTTAATTCCTCTGACAACAAAGACGTTTTTAGTTGATATACAAATTATTATTACAAAATTAAGAAATTTAGGATTTGTCTTAGGTTACTAAAAGCAAAATTTTGGAAGTGGTCTATATTATTTGAGACATATGTTTCGGCCTCAGCAGAAGGCCATCTTAAGCCAGATCAAGACGTAAAGCATAAATTGTAGTTATACAATAAGGGTTGTAACGTCAGTACACTAAACATATTAAAATCAAAGTTAAAATTGTAAAAGAGGACAACACACAGGAGCCCCAAAGGGAAAGCAATGCATTTATATGCATTAATTAATGCACGTTTTCATAAATTTATTAATTTTGTATTATGAACTGGTTACTAACATCTTATGGAGATTCTTACCAAACAAATTATTATTGCTTGGTATAAGCGAACTTACAAATTTTTTCTTCTGCTTTATCTTGTTTGGTATTCAAAATAATAACTTGTTAATTAAACTGTTTAGTGAGATAATATGTGGTAATTATTTTTGTGTTGTGTTTCTGCGTTGTTTCTATCAAATCTTGAAACTTCTTTTATTTTTTTTTAGTTATGTTTTTGAGCAATCTTCTATCATGATGTCAAAGTGCAGCATTTTATTCTATATATGTATACAGGAGAGGGAAAAGCAAAGCTTGCATGCGGTTCTTCATGGGTGTGAGTAAAATGCACTGTGATTTTGTAGATGTAGAACAGAGATGGATATAACAGTGCAAGCAGAGCGCCGATGCATCCGATTTATTCTTTACTGATTTAGTCGATTCTTCATTGGTTTGCCTGGAAAATACTAATTCTATCTGCACCAGAAGGTTCTTAATCCTTTCTAATTGAGTGTTTGACCGAGTTTTTTTAATGTGTTCTGCTGCGAAAATGAAAAAAAAAAAAAAATAATACGCTTGACAACGACATTCTCCATTAACTGCCGAGTTGACACTGCGTCATCGTTCACAGTGTTGTCAACACGTAAAACTAAAAAAATGTCTTTTGTTGTGATAAAAGTTCCGTTTTATAGATGAAAATCCCTTTCTATATTAAGAAAATGCAGTAAAAAATATTGATTTATTGAAGCAACCAAATAAAATTAAATAATTAAAAAAAGCTGCCTCAAACAAAACAAAATTAACGATTCATTTCATTTGAAATATGAACCAACTTTTCCTTACAAAAGTTTGACATTATGGTAGTATTTTATTGTCTAATAGCTGCCCACCTGTAAAAATTATTCCTTTTAAAGGACTTTTTTTTAACCTTTTTTGGTCTTAAAAAATTCAGAAACCGCCTCATCTGGCAACACTGTGTTACCTACGTACCTGCAAGACAGCAAATTTAGAGGGCAATTTAAGATCTCCAACACAACCGACTAACTCCCGTAACAACTGACAATGTGCTGCAATCAAAACCGATTTCCACAAAATTAAAAAAAAGAACGTTTGCAGAAGTCAACTTTTCCAGTTTCCAATACTGATGTAGGTGTAATTGTTGCAATTCAAATCTTTTTTTAACAAAATGTTGTTTTTTTTATATTTATAACATTTCATTAAATACATATAATCTATGTAGGTACTCCAGAAATCAGAGTAACATCCTTTCTGTTGTTTAGTTACTCAAGCTGTAGAAAACAGCAAACATGTACTGTTTGCCATACTCCCTAGGAAGAAATTCTTGAAATGTAAAGGGCATTTCTTTGATTAAAAAGCTGACCTGTGTCAGAAATAAAGTGATAGTTAAAAAAATGTTCCGTCACACATGTAGAAGTAAAAAAATTATAAAACCAAAAAGGAGAAAACTAAATATTTTAATAGACACATTCTACAAACTATTTCACTAGGGAATAAAATGTAGAGTACTTTCCACTGTATCTCAGATAGGTACAACACTATAAAGTGTTCAAATCTACACTGTATGACATTCAATGAATTTTAACTTAAAAGAATCGGATTATGTAATCGTAAAAACTTACTGAAGAAAAGCACTACTATGTTTCCAAATGTGATCCACAACAAATACGACAAACAACAAACATCAAACATCAAAAACATAATACATACGTGAATTTTCACAGAAAACAATGCAAATGAAATGACGGAAAACCTGTGTTGGATATGTGACTCAATGTAATGAAGGTTTACGGTATGAAGAAAATTTTTTCTCGAATTAATCAGAGACGCAGATATTTGTAAATGTGCAAGTAAAGGGTGTATTAAACAAATTATAGTTTTACAGATATGCCAAGTCTTGCTTAAAAATTTTAAGCCCCAATGAAACTACCCACTACCCATTTTTTGAACAGTGTAGTTTTATTTGGTTAAGTATTTTCATTAATTGTAACATGTTATCATAAAGTGGGCACCATGTTCAACAACTATTATGAATATGCTTTAGTATTGGAATTTTTCGTTAATATACACGTTTCTTTAGTCTGTAGCGTTTTGAAATGTGTCGATTGATTAGATTGAAATGTCATTCTGATTAACTAATTACTTTAAGGAAAGACATGCGTTTACACTTCCAAACCCTACTGGGGCCATGGGACTTTATGATAACATGTTATATTAGCTTACAGGCATCAATTATTATTTGTTTTTTACGACTTTTTCCTCGTGGTGGTGTGTTGGTTTCACGTGGTCAGTAGTATTAGTCGTTAGATAAAAAGTTACAGAAAATTGTAAGCTCTCGCTAGAAAAGCTTCACAGTCAGTTCCTGTTTTGTTTATTCTTTTTCAAGTAAAATTATTTATATCACAAAATCTTTTAACCGGACACTAGATCTCGCACTATACACTTAACGTTTCACCGTCGTTCGACAGCTTCGTCAGAAGTGAAAAATATAACACGTTGTCAAAATAAACAAGGTTATCAACGGGAACTGAAAAGGTAAATTGATTTTTTTTCCCTTTCTTTTTTTTTAAACATAATAAATATTTTATTTTAATAAATGTTTAAAATTGACAGATCTATATTCTATTTAAAGAATCGAGAAAACTAGAAAATGTATCGTTTAAACTCGCAAAATCTGTACGTTTGTTAATAGAATTCGACGACATTTTTATTTTACACATTTCTATAAAACGTCTTTTAAAAATATTAGACTCATAATATAAAATATTAGTGTTTTCAAAATCAAAATTATGGTTATTTTCTAACGAATGTTCAACAAGCATTGAATGATTTTGATTATTTTTTTGGATATGATATTTATGTTGATCTAGACGTTTTTTTAAATTTTGACTTGTTTCTCCAAGAACCAACTTTAAATATAAAATTATTTTCCTGTTTAAAATTTTATGATATATATATGCACTAAGGGGATGGGTAAGTGAAGACTGGGGTAATTGGAGGAAAACGAATAACTTTTAATGATTATAATAGAATTGAGTTAAGTAATACAAGATTTATAATTACATGCTAATTTCAATAATTTTATAGTTTAGGATGCAATTTGGTGCCAGATGAAAAATTGGATAAATTAAATGTACCCCTTAAGACAATTAAGGTCGAAAAAGTAGTGATATTTTGCGCTGTGTTTTCACATACTAAAGTAAAAATATACAATTTAGATGCATTTTGCACTGTACGGATAAAAAGGAAATATGAAAACTACTGCCTGTGATGTTGCCTACAAAGCCAGACATAAGTGTCTTAGCAACCGATAATTTCGGTGCATAAACTTCAATTTCACGAAATCAATATTTAAACTGTTATTTACAATGCACGGATTTTCTTGCATGGCTGAGCGTACTTGCACAGCAAACTAAGCTGGCCAGTGTTTCACTAATTTACGCTTATATTGATCTGCATGGTTCGTTCGCGCACGCTAGAAACAATCTAATTCGCAAATTTAAACTTTTTCATCATGGAAACTGTATATTTTAAGAATATCAGGAGTAGAAGGTGTTCAGGAAAATTTTGCAGATCAATTCGTCTAGTGCTGTGGCTTCTGTTATTTTAGAGAAAAAATTTTAATAGGAAAATGTCTTTAGTTGTTGATTCTTCTTGATACAAGAAATAGATATGCTTTACTTAATTTTTAGTAAATTTTGGAATTATATATGGTACCGTAAGTTCAAGTAATTTTTTTATGTTTGTTATTGTTTTGTCCTGTTTTTATTTTTTGGTTTGTAGTTAAGTTTACACCGAATGAATACGTAGAATACAGACAGTAGCACATTATTGGTCTGCTTTTAAAATTATCGATCCGTGCATCTCATTAATCCATATCTATATATCAATTTCAAGTTTGGCAGCTTTTTCTTCTTTTTTTAATAAAAGAAAATGACCTCTTACATACCTCTATTATGTATCGTACGTTCAATAAAAAAAAACGGTCAAGTCGGCTATAACACGCTTTAATTTTTGTAAAATATTTTGTAAATTAGTAATAAACGTTTATTTTTGAATGTCTTCTTCTAACGTCATTCCAACTCAAAAGAGACATTGCAAAAATAAATGTTTATTACTAATTTATTAAATTTCTTACAAAAATTACAGCCTACTTGACCGTTTTTTTTGAATTGAACGCACGTTACTTGTAATAACTAATTTTAATTTTTTCATATAAAATGACATCAATAAAAGAATTCATCACAGGCCAAAAAAAGGTATGCACGAAAGTGATCACAGTCGTGAAACTTGACCGTGAACTAATAACACACAGTTGTAGAGCTGATGATGAATGTAACGTCCAAGTGAGATTAATTAAAACCAATTAGGTTTTCAGAGGTGTATTATTATGAAACTTTAATTAAAATTAAATTGAGTATGTAATAATATATAATTTGTTTCTATTTTCAACTTGAACAATTCTGCTAGTAACGATAAATAATTTCTATGAATAATACATTGCAGTTATAAATAATAATAAATATATGGTCACGATATTGCTAAACTAAGTTCCGCCCTACAAAAACTCTTCTCGAATTAATCGCGATTCTAATTAAAGTTTGGCTGAATGTCCTGTGGACTGTGTTGGAAGTTAGCTGAGGTCACATTTACATCACAACGTATGATGGCCCCAGGTGCGTGTTAAGTCGTTATCGATTTGAACTAGTACTTCAGTCACGCCAGACCAACCCTTGTAGACTTCTTGGTACGTTTATGAAAGTATTTTCCCTTTCGAAACCTACTTTTTTCTAAATTATCTTCATCAACATCGTATTAAATTACAGTCCACCGCTGGTTCGTTACAGAAAATTAGTAATATTTTCGAATTCAGAAGTTTCACGCCTGAAAACGAACTTGAGAAACTATACAATCTTGTACTTAAGTTTTTTAAAGTTAGTTCTACAAGTAATAGTATATTCCAATAGTAGGCAGACAATATTGATTTCTTAAGGGGACATGTGTCATTGTTCCCCACTTCTGTTTTCTAAAACCGATATTCATTAATGTAAAGCAAAAGAATCATTTCCCAAAAATTTAAATCGATTTAGTAATAATGATAATAGAGTAGTATAGACCATGTTCGCATGTCTTGCCCATTTACATTCGAAACCACGTTGAGGTGCAAAACAAGAAATTCCAATCAAGTGGTTGCATTACGCAAATTAATCATTTCGAATAAGCCTTGATTCATGGAATTCTAGTCCGAAGCCGTCAGTTATTCTAGATTCATCGACGTTAGCGGTGATTAACTGTGCCGTCAATATCAATTTGTAAGTACATTGTCAGCTTCGTGCTCTATTTATCATGCTTATTATGATATAGGTTAATGGAAAACAGTGAACCCAGTAAATGTAAATTATAACTACCACCACCGGCAGTTTTAATACAACCACCAGACGAACCAATACAAAAACACCTAATTGTACAAAATCAAAGTCTTTAGGGTCTAGTTGTATAATATGCAAAATAGAAACCATGATTACGACAGAAATTAATGGCATTCGGGTTACCATTATAATTTAAAAAGACGTTCATGTTATCATAAACACACATAAAACACACATAAATTATTTAATTTTACTTTTATCTAACGTCAGAAATTTGATACCAAATTTTAGAATATTTTAACACAGTGATTAGTTTACTTTTTCTTGTCTTAGGCCTTATGGGTCAAAGAAGTATTCATTTTCTATTACATCAGCTTATGATTAACACAGTATATTTTTTTGCCAATCTAAACGACCCACCGATCTCTGCGTGAGGAACATGAGAGGGGACACGGGTTGCTCATCACTGCCTTTGGCACAACAAAAAATCTATTCGTTTGGTCTGTTTCTTATAGATTTCAGTCTGTTAGTAAGTACGTAGTTACATAACAGAAAAGTCCAGCTCCAGAAGCTGTTTCGGTCAAGAACGTCTCTCTTCTGCGTCAAGTAGAAAATATAATTGGTATTTTTAAGAGTGCCGATATGCCTATTTCATTAAATTGTCACATTTCATATTAACTTTTAAATATTTAACTTGTACTTAGATGCAGTAAAATCAAATAAACTGATTTGATTTGATTCTGTCGTCGGATACGAAATAGGCATTCGATTCTTAAACTTTTCTTACCGTGAACCTAATTTGTAAGTTTTACAACTTAGGAGATCCCTTCAATATACTTTCAATTTGAAATGGCCGGTATTTATATACGTATAAAGCTTGTGTCGAAGAGTTTTGTGACATAATCATTTACGACTTCCTCTAACAGTAAGAATTGATATTAGAAACACTTTTAGGACACATTCACACAATTAACTCCTGTCGACTGAACTCCCTAATCTCTCATTATATTTTGTATAAATTCTTTAGATACCGTTTCTGCTTCTTTCCGTAACGTTTGTTTGATTAGCGCCCAACATTTTTCTATTGGGCAATTAGGTGAGTTTTCCTCTTTTGAAATCTGTTCCCTGTTGAAACCATTCTAAAAGATTTTTTGCATAATGGGCACTAGCAAGGTCTGGCCAAAATATTACAGAATTCTTGTGTTGAATAAGAGAAAGCAAGCAATTAAAAAAGGGAACACTGCGAAGATCACAGGAACAGATAGTGTATGATTTATGTTAAGAGAACGAGTGAAAAGAATTGGATTTTATTTCCTTTAACTCATTGACATAACTAACTCTGTTTTTCTAATCAATGCCTACTGCTCACATTACATCCCCCCCTTTACACAATTCATCCCCAAGCTTTATAGTTTATAAATTCAAATATAATGTCATAAATTTAATCTGTGTGGAGGCTTCACAACTCTTCCAGTACAGTGTCCTGCATTAGAATTTGACTGGACATGTGGTTTTCGCTTTGCTTGTTCTTTTTGACGTTCTGATGGGTCATCTATCCATAACATTTCATCTGGTACTTCATCTTCATAATGGAGTGGTATTAGATGATACCGATTTCTTCTTATTTCTCGCTCTCCTGATTTTAATATATAAGAACGAGGCGCCTTGTCTTTATGCTTGACAATTCCCGTTCTTCTAAGGTCTGTTATCCATACTTTATTACCTGAATTGAATTCCTTCATATCTCTACTCCATGACGTTTATCATAGTGGTATTTTTGATGTTCTCGTTGATTGAATTCATTCTTGAGGAGTTTCTTTTCGTCAGGTAATTTTGGTTTCAGTTTAGAAGGTGCAATAGGAACAGACATTCTTATTTTTCTGCCCATCAGTAGTTCAGTTGGCGAAAACCCATTGGCTAAAGGAGTAGCACAGTAGCTCTGCATTGCCTTATACGGATCGTCACTCTTCTTAAGACTTCTTTTAATTGTTTGAATTGGCTTCCGGTTGGAACCGCGTCACGTTGACTTCTACTGCCGACGTTTCGTTCTTCATTGCAGAAGAACTTCTTCAGGGCTGCTGCTGCTGGTGGTGTTGCTGCGGCTTCGGGTTAGTCGTTGAGACTGAGTGGGTATGTTTGTTGTCGTGGTATTTATAGTGATCGGTGGGGGTAGTGAGTCGGAACGGTGACCGGGGATTGGTCTGTTGGGGCGTGACGGATCGTTAATGAGATGTTTCCAGGCATTGTGGAGGTAAAAGCCAGTATCACGGTTCAGATTATTGGGATGTTTGAGTATTTCTATGGATTCACGGATTTTACGATTGAAAAAATGAGATGAGCGGGCTAGAAGTTTTGTGTCGGAGAATAGGATTTGGTGACCGGTTTCTAGTTTGTGTTCAGCTAGGGCCGAGCCAGTTGTTTGTTGTAGTCTAGTACAGCGTTCATGTTCAGAAACAAGAGTGCTAACAGACCGTTTTGTTTCACCGATGTACACACGTCCACAGGAACAAGGAATTCGGTACACACCTTCGGATTGTAAGGGGATGTGATCTTTTGTGGAGGGTAGGCAATCTGAAAGTTTCGTCAAGGGTAA